>CAWZYM010000158.1:0-310000 GCA_963966185.1 Rhabditoides inermis
TACTTGCTAACAAGGCAACATCAAGTCAAAGTCGACCTCTCTTTCTGAACAGCTGAGCAAGAGAGACACAGTATGAGAGCGTGAGAGGAGGGGAAACAGGCACTTACCTTCTAAACGGCAGTGAGGGGCAGGATCGGAAGATCTGTCGGATGGCCGTCTGCATGAATCCGAAAGGACACCAGTACGGAGGGTGGTACACGCTGCAATCGACGATTCTCTCTCCCTCCCTCTTCCCTCTTCCCTCCCGCACTCACTGATCGAGCGTCTTCACGTGCCGCCTCAGCCGATCATCGAACGCGCTTCCAAACTTGACATAGAGCCGTGCCCGCTGTAATCAGAGAACATTCCCCCATCACTCTCCAGACACTGCGACCACAAAAACCACACACGGGTCCAGCTGATACGACATGTCACACCACCCTGCCCCCATCCAACAACCCCGCATAGGTAACACACAAGAACAAGCCAGCAATCAATCTACATTTATCTCCCACGCCTTCTGTACAAATAAAACGCGTACAAAAACACGATATCGCACAACTCTCTCACTGATCACAGAGGCGCCAGTCGGCAATAAATAAATACTCTAACGAGAACGAGGGCCATACAACGGGCACTACTCGACTGTCGCCTCGGCCATGGTCTGTAGCCACGTCTCCCTGTGCACCACGTCGGTGGCGGCGATGATGAGGCGGAAGTTGCTCTGCTGGGCGAGCAGACGGAGCGCGGCCACCTCCGCGTAGCTCACTCCTCCCACAAAGAAGACGAGCACGGCGCGTCGCATCCTGCTGTCCGGGCGCTTCTCCGCCGGCACCACACTGTACTCTTCCGAGAACACGGCAGACTCGCCCCATGTTCGCCGCAGCTCCGCTCCCTGCCATCCACGAGTCATCCAGTCAGACACCACCTCAACAAATCAATCTCAATATTTTTCTCACACCTTTTCTACACTGGATTATGAATAAAATTCAAATAAATGTGTACTTTTCTACCTGACACAATGGCGGCGTGAACGCTCCACTGAATACGTAGCTCATCTGGTCGGGGTTCTTCACGTCCACCGGCTTGGCCTCGTTGGTAGGCCGCAGTCCCATGCGCTTGATGAGGTACGGAAGAGAGGGAGAGTCGCCCGATGCCTTTGTCGGCAGTGGAACAGGCAGAGTGGGAAGGATCTGGAATGCACTATTTACAACGTCCATCCCACAGACAACCCACCTTCTGCTTCTCCACTAACAGTCGCTTCGTGCCGAGAGTGTGCAGCACCGGCATGTATTCGTATCCGTAGCAGTGCATGAACACACTCTTGAACTGCTGCAGCAGCTTTGCGGGGAGGCCTGTCGATGCGACCGACGCGAGACATGCAAGCAGCAGCACCTCCACGGCGAGAGCGCGCGCAGACAGCAGTCTTCCAGAAACGCCACCAGCTCCGTCGGCTCCACACTCCCGGCGATCAGTCGGTGCTCGAGTGAGAACCGCGTCGCCGCGCCCTCTGCCGCTCCCCGCGTCAGCACCTCTTCGCATGCACAAATGTGCGTCTCCAACTGGCGGTGTTGCGAGCGCAGTGCCTTGAGCTCGTCCTGCACGAACTTCTTCATCTCCTGCACCTGCGCCAAGCCGACTCCCCTGTCGAATCCGCCCTGTACTTCGCGCGCCTTGGCCGACAGGTACGGGAACACTGCCGTCATGTGGCGGTTGCGCACGGACGCGAACACGTCGTCGTTGTTGTCGAGCAGGACGGGGCGGGGCTTGGACGGACTCGCGCCCTCGTCCCCCTCCTTCTTGCTCTCCAGCATCGCCTTGCCGCAGCTGATCTTGAACGTGTCGTGCAGCTGCGCCTCGTATGTCAGCCCAGTGAGCAGCACACTCGCCGGGTCCGTCTGTCTATCAAAGACGAACAGGTGGGAGACGGACTGGTCGGGCGAGGCGCGCGGCTCGCCCTTCTCCGCGTACAACTTCTTCGCCAGCTTCCACGCGTTCACCGCTGCCGGACCCAGTCCGTAGACCGTCGGGATCTGCCCGTACAGGGACTGCATCTGCCACAGACAATGCGCCACAGCCAGCAGGTCGGGGCGGTGCGAGCAGGGAGCTCCAGCGAGAACAGGTCCGACTCGAGCGGCAGCAGACCCAGGTTGAGCTCGGCCTCCTCGAGGATGCCTATCACACCCTGCGCCTCCAGCTCGCGGTCGCACACGGCGAGGCGGCGGTGCACCCAGATGACGGCGATGGTGCGGTCGGGGTTGGCGCGGCACTGCGATGCGAGCAGGCGGGCCGTGGCGAGGGAGGGACGGAGGAGGAACACGCGCCGGGCCACCTGCGCATCCCAGGGGGCCGAGTCGCGCAGCGGCAGCACTCGCACCACGTCGTGGCCCTGCAGCAGACTCATCGACGCCACCTTGTCCAGCGGCCTCAGCAGACTGGGACACACCACGAGCTCCTTGCGTCCGGGGAACGACTCCAGAAGGTGCATCAGCTCCCGCCGCACCACCTCCCGAAGGAGACCGAGCGGCTCGTCCATACCTGAAACATAAGCAAGGTGGAGAGATATGGCGTGATAGCGCGGGTACGACAAAGACCGCGAAACGCGAATTCGAGAGAGAGAAGAAAGTGTGTTGCACCTGACAAGTATGGTTCTGCTGCGTGTGTGTTACACATTGAACGAAATACAATTCAACATCCACCGAACAGTATAACAATTGATACTTTCAAAACAGAAAACATACAGAAGAAGAATCATGACCATTAATCGCAGCGCCTTCTTTGAAAATGTCATCGTCATGCGCAACTACGATTCCAAAGTACGCGGCAAGTACATGCGACCAAACAAGGGACACAATTTCAGGTAGGAGAAAATACACATGACAGTTAGCACGCCAAAATACCGAAAAGTGCGTACAGTTACCCCCACAAAAGTTCGTCTGCAGCAGTGGACATGCAACATTGGGGTGGAAACGGACTCACATCGGCGACGCCTCTGGTGTAGGTGTAGAAGAAGATGGGGATGGCTGAGAGGAGGGCGAGCGGGATCAGCCACCACATTGCGACGATCGGGGAGGCGGCGGCGGCCGAGAGAGAATGCCTGCCAAGAACAGAGTACGCAGCGCTCACCCGCACGCAGCCTGATAAGCGAGAGTGGGCGGGATGTCGATAGAGTGAGCAAGCTCGCAGCTCTAAAAGCGCGCCGCTGCTGCAGCAGAACCAACAGGTGCAACGGTGAGGGAAGAGAGAGGAACGTACATGGTATCACAAAACACAATTGGAAACCAGTTAAAGCAGCTATTATGTTCAAAAAATGGTAAAATTCCCGAAAACACATTTTTTCGTATTTTTCGACATTTTGGCAATGGGGCGCGCAAAGAATGTAAAAATTTACAATATTTTTTGCCATTTTCTTGGACATTTTTCTGCATTTTTTTCGCTATTTTTCGACATTTATTTTGTATTATTTTACAATTTTTGGGAACTTAATAGCTGCTTAAGTAAAGACAATTATGAGTAAAACTGTAAAACGCAGTCGAGTAATCGCGGTGAGCGAATGAAAAGATGAACATATGATCAAAAAATAGTACAGGCTACGATAGCTCGAATAATTATTTACTTGTTATTTTTACGCGAATATTCGTTCATAACAACGTATTATTTAAATCGTGTTTATTATTAGTTTATTTTTCAAAGTTTATTATTACCGTGAATTATTTTCATTGAAAGTAATACAAAAAGTATAGCGATTGTAATGTAAGCATGGTAGTGGTCTAGTAGGTTTGGTAATGGTTTGGTAGCTTAGCTTAGTGATTCGTTCATGAAAAGTCTATACACAAAGTTTATTGTTGGTTCCCTTTTTTCACTGCATATCATATATGCATGGTTTACGCATGATTTTCATATACGTCAATCCGATGACGAAATGAATCTTAGAAAAAGAGATAACTGATAACATCGTAATGAGCAACAACAGAGACACGAGGAAGAAGAGATGTATCTAAAGGATAGGATAGGAAAAATGAACGTGAACAGAATCAATCATTTTAAATATCTGAAGAGGATAAAACGAGTAAACGCAATCTTGACCACACTCATTGATCGAGATCTAGCTATCTTTCTCTGTGTTACAACAAAAGGTGTCGACAATACGTTGTAGCCACTCATGCTTGTAATCTGTACTCTCTCACTCTCTCACGAGCTGTACTTTCCCACTCCCACCTCTCTCTCTCTATCTCTATCTCCTCCCCCCTCTCTCTTCCTCCCTCCCTCCCTTCCCTCCCTCCCCTCCCCCTCTCTCTCCCTTCCTCGTATAAACCGTACCATTGTGAGCTACTAACAGCTGATTGTTCATCTCGATGAAGCCCGGCAATCAGTTAGCACAACTGTCAGGTGAAAGGGCAGAAACAGTGTGTGTGTGCTATGTAGGCTGTGCATGTCTTTTTGCTTTGCCTTATAATAACGATACGTTTTCTGATCTAATCTCTTATCTTCTTTCTGGCAGTAGCGGACCAATGTCTTTGGATCATCATCCCCTCATAAATCGATTATCGCCTCGTTGATCAATCGAGTGATCGGAAGTGTCCCTGGATCGCCGGGGCGTCGGCCGTTCATTAGTGAGAGTAACGCGATCCTATCAGATCGCAGATGTGTACTGGCACATGTCAACTTGATTCATTCCACCACGTTGCAATTCAAATCTGTCAATTTGGATCTCGGATCCCGTTTCTTTCTTCATTAACATCAATACTATAATAATAAGACGACATGTACAAATGTTGTGTAGCGAGTATAGTACGATAATTGTGATAATCTGAATTAATCATGCTTGACGCGCGAGCGTGACGCCTCAACGACCACACGCATCACGCCACTATACGGCTATAATCGAGGACCTCACGTGACTCGTCAATTACGTGCCTTCACCCTTTTTCCTCACCGGGCCACCGGGTCAGGTTGACCCATTAAGTATCGCATAATGGTCGCTGACCGCACAATAATGTACACATTCGGCGCGGCAGCCTTCTGTCAGCCGGTCGGTTGTTTGCACATCTCCTTTGTCACTCCCTCTCACCGCATCTCTCTATGTCACCTCTCCAAAGAAACCAGCATCACCCCCACTGGATCGATACTGCGTGTTTACGCGCAGTGACTTGTTTACGCGCAGTGAGTAGCTGGTGCGAGTGGTCTAGCTCTAGCCATTGCGCGCCGGCTGGCTGTTGTTGTGTCGCTCTCTGACTCTCGTAAACAGGCGTTCGCGTTCTCAGACCGGTACCGCCCCTACTGGCTAGGCGCTGGGCGAAGACCATCTGTCGCGGCGGCCCGCCCCTCTCGCATGCGCTAGCTAGAGCGACTCCAGCTGTTCCCAGCGACCCCTCCCGGCCCACGCCTCCTCGACCCCGCATCGATTCGATAATCATGGTCCGCGCGCCTGAGTGTGGTGAGTTACATCGGTGCATCTCTCTTTCCTCTCACTGTGGGCGTCTCTCTCTCCCTGCCAGCCTGTCGAACCGGATTCCGATCGACGCTCGTTATGCGCTCTCGACACTTGATCGCTTTTTTCAAGTCGCGTTCCCTCGTCTCTCTCGCATAATCGTTGCGCAATTCTAGTGTTTTGCATACTATTGCATCACAATGAATGTGAAGATGCTACGCGGTGCTAGGTACACGTTGCGTTATGGAATTTCGCCTCAAAAACGCTGATCACTTTCTTCTTTATCGCGAGATCACAGCGCTTGCACTGTTTTTGTTTGTTGTCGTAACTACGTCTCTTATCTTGCTTTCCTTCTTAACCACGTTCTCTCTATATGGAACCGCAGCAGTTTCCATCTACGGAACTGGTGTTCGTTTTTGCTGCGCAGAATGCATTGCATGCATTTCACCCCCGGTGAGTTGTTCTGGACACTGGACTAGCTCGCAAAAAGGCTCGGTCCTGCGACCACCCGGATCGATCGAGCCATTTTCTTGGACATTTTTCTGCATTTTTTTCGCTATTTTTCGACATTTATTTTGTATTATTTTACAATTTTTGGGAACTTAATAGCTGCTTAAGTAAAGACAATTATGAGTAAAACTGTAAAACGCAGTCGAGTAATCGCGGTGAGCGAATGAAAAGATGAACATATGATCAAAAAATAGTACAGGCTACGATAGCTCGAATAATTATTTACTTGTTATTTTTACGCGAATATTCGTTCATAACAACGTATTATTTAAATCGTGTTTATTATTAGTTTATTTTTCAAAGTTTATTATTACCGTGAATTATTTTCATTGAAAGTAATACAAAAAGTATAGCGATTGTAATGTAAGCATGGTAGTGGTCTAGTAGGTTTGGTAATGGTTTGGTAGCTTAGCTTAGTGATTCGTTCATGAAAAGTCTATACACAAAGTTTATTGTTGGTTCCCTTTTTTCACTGCATATCATATATGCATGGTTTACGCATGATTTTCATATACGTCAATCCGATGACGAAATGAATCTTAGAAAAAGAGATAACTGATAACATCGTAATGAGCAACAACAGAGACACGAGGAAGAAGAGATGTATCTAAAGGATAGGATAGGAAAAATGAACGTGAACAGAATCAATCATTTTAAATATCTGAAGAGGATAAAACGAGTAAACGCAATCTTGACCACACTCATTGATCGAGATCTAGCTATCTTTCTCTGTGTTACAACAAAAGGTGTCGACAATACGTTGTAGCCACTCATGCTTTGTAATCTGTACTCTCTCACTCTCTCACGAGCTGTACTTTCCCACTCCCACCTCTCTCTCTCTATCTCTATCTCCTCCCCCCTCTCTCTTCCTCCCTCCCTCCCTCCCTCCCTCCCCTCCCCCTCTCTCTCCCTTCCTCGTATAAACCGTACCATTGTGAGCTACTAACAGCTGATTGTTCATCTCGATGAAGCCCGGCAATCAGTTAGCACAACTGTCAGGTGAAAGGGCAGAAACAGTGTGTGTGTGCTATGTAGGCTGTGCATGTCTTTTTTGCTTTGCCTTATAATAACGATACGTTTTCTGATCTAATCTCTTATCTTCTTTTCTGGCAGTAGCGGACCAATGTCTTTGGATCATCATCCCCTCATAAATCGATTATCGCCTCGTTGATCAATCGAGTGATCGGAAGTGTCCCTGGATCGCCGGGGCGTCGGCCGTTCATTAGTGAGAGTAACGCGATCCTATCAGATCGCAGATGTGTACTGGCACATGTCAACTTGATTCATTCCACCACGTTGCAATTCAAATCTGTCAATTTGGATCTCGGATCCCGTTTCTTTCTTCATTAACATCAATACTATAATAATAAGACGACATGTACAAATGTTGTGTAGCGAGTATAGTACGATAATTGTGATAATCTGAATTAATCATGCTTGACGCGCGAGCGTGACGCCTCAACGACCACACGCATCACGCCACTATACGGCTATAATCGAGGACCTCACGTGACTCGTCAATTACGTGCCTTCACCCTTTTTCCTCACCGGGCCACCGGGTCAGGTTGACCCATTAAGTATCGCATAATGGTCGCTGACCGCACAATAATGTACACATTCGGCGCGGCAGCCTTCTGTCAGCCGGTCGGTTGTTTGCACATCTCCTTTGTCACTCCCTCTCACCGCATCTCTCTATGTCACCTCTCCAAAGAAACCAGCATCACCCCCACTGGATCGATACTGCGTGTTTACGCGCAGTGACTTGTTTACGCGCAGTGAGTAGCTGGTGCGAGTGGTCTAGCTCTAGCCATTGCGCGCCGGCTGGCTGTTGTTGTGTCGCTCTCTGACTCTCGTAAACAGGCGTTCGCGTTCTCAGACCGGTACCGCCCCTACTGGCTAGGCGCTGGGCGAAGACCATCTGTCGCGGCGGCCCGCCCCTCTCGCATGCGCTAGCTAGAGCGACTCCAGCTGTTCCCAGCGACCCCTCCCGGCCCACGCCTCCTCGACCCCGCATCGATTCGATAATCATGGTCCGCGCGCCTGAGTGTGGTGAGTTACATCGGTGCATCTCTCTTTCCTCTCACTGTGGGCGTCTCTCTCTCCCTGCCAGCCTGTCGAACCGGATTCCGATCGACGCTCGTTATGCGCTCTCGACACTTGATCGCTTTTTTCAAGTCGCGTTCCCTCGTCTCTCTCGCATAATCGTTGCGCAATTCTAGTGTTTTGCATACTATTGCATCACAATGAATGTGAAGATGCTACGCGGTGCTAGGTACACGTTGCGTTATGGAATTTCGCCTCAAAAACGCTGATCACTTTCTTCTTTATCGCGAGATCACAGCGCTTGCACTGTTTTTGTTTGTTGTCGTAACTACGTCTCTTATCTTGCTTTCCTTCTTAACCACGTTCTCTCTATATGGAACCGCAGCAGTTTCCATCTACGGAACTGGTGTTCGTTTTTGCTGCGCAGAATGCATTGCATGCATTTCACCCCCGGTGAGTTGTTCTGGACACTGGACTAGCTCGCAAAAAGGCTCGGTCCTGCGACCACCCGGATCGATCGAGCATTCTTCCCCGGCTGAATCATCCACTTCCAAATATGCGGCATGAAGGAAGCGAAGGGAATTGTTTATTGTCAGTGAGTGTCATGCGGACACTAGCAGACGAGTGCATGCGTACTCGGCGTGCACATGGACTAATCGGCGGCTAATCGGCTCTCCTCTCCCCGAAGAGACTAGAGCAGCCTGCGGCGGCTCTCCCACGGCTGCCCGCATTTTTCCCCGGAGGTGTGTGCACGCCTGCACTTTGCCTCATATAGTCACGCGTTCCATCGCGTCCAGTGCGAGTTTCACGAGTTCAGTCAGCATAAAACGGCAATGAGACACACTGATCCACATTCTAGTGTATCTAGTCGTTGGTCCGATCCTCAATTAGTGTCTGGCACTCACCTCTGCTCGAGGGAATGCTCTCTAGTGGTTGTGGGTTGGCCGAGCACTCCCTGCTCTCTCACGGAGGCGCAGCCATGCCATACCTCGTAAACAATCCCCTCGTAGTAGTCAGACTCCAGACTTGTACTCTATCCGATTCCCGCGTCTCTTGACGCAAACAAAATGTCCTCGTATAGTGTGAGACCCGCCTACTTTTTGTTGTTGAGACATCAACTGTTTCTTCTTCGCTCTCGCTGTGAACTGTCGCCGTTAGTGATTCAAGCACTTATAATGAGTAATGTAATAAGTGTTAAACGTCATATGTCTGGTGGCTCGTGATTCACGGATCTTCGCAGTTCCTTCCCTATTCCCTATTCATTATCACTAGTCGCATGCGCTTTTTGTATAACTTTTCCAACAGCATTCTTCTCGCTAATCGTTTTGCATCAACATTTCGCGACTATTTTTTGTGGTTGCCATCGACAGTCACTTTGCCATTAGAACAAATGTATTTTCTGCAGTCAGTTGCCCCTTTTTAATAGGGCCATTATCTGACCAATAGCGGTTCCTATTGACTTGACTGTTCATACCAGCTGTCTCCATCCTCCTTGATGTGTCTTCTTGTTTTTCCACTGCATAACAGTTGCTACCACCTCCATGACTAACGCGAACTTCCCCCTTGATGGCTCTTTTTCACTTGGATAACCGTGTGTGTGATTGCAGTCACCTCTCCCCCGCTCGCCACCCTGTCGTCGTCGTCGCAGTCTCCGCAGTTGTCGTCCGGCCGCCCGCGGGTGCGTCTGCCGGTGCGCCGCGTGCACCGCCTCGACTCGGCCGACTCGCAGAGCAGCGACGCCAGCCTCGCCTCCTCCAACTCCTCCTCCGAGTCGATCAAGGCGCCCATGCCCGGCGAGTACGACGGATACGTCGAGGTGCGTGGATCAACCTGTGTGCACTTGATTGATTCCACTGCTATTGTTGTCATCGTGAAGTTTACGAATTGATTGCAGGGTCGTCAGCTGGAAGAGCCTATCGCTCGCGATCTCGACACGCTGCACGCGGCACGCATCCAGCTCAGGTGGGTATCGATTGGGTTATCGATTGATCAGCTGTTTCCGGTCTATTCCGCTCGCATGCGCCATGAGATCACCGTGTTTTTGTTTGGTTACACAGCGCGGCGGCCCGGCCCGGCCCGCATGGTTCTTGTCGTTCTTATATGTTGTGTGCTGTGTGACGTTAGTCAAAGTATGCGTTGCGAGGAAAACGTTCAGCGATGATCAAGTGCAGTAAAATGAAACGGGCGCAGTAAACGTACTAACTGTGAGGCAATATCATCAAGGAGTATCTCATATAGATCGAAATGTTAGAGAGTAGATCAATGGCTCTTTGTAGATCAGAGTGTGAGTACTGGTAGATCAATGGATTATGGTTTGCCATTTCAGGGAGGATGTGTGCCGTCGTGACATGCAGTACCTGGTGGCGCAGTTCCGTCGGGAGCGTCGCGATGAGATGCGCGACTCGAAGTAGATGTGCCCATCTACGCACTAGCCCTCTGTGATCGTCCCCTCATCAAGGAGACTGGCCACACACCGCTCACCACACACACACTCGCTTTCCCCCACCACTCCTCACCTAACCAACACGACAAAAACTCGCCTTCGCTGGACGATGTGTGATTGTAAAAAGAGTTTATTTGTAAATTATGTAATAAGTGAGTTTGTATGATAGCAAATTTTTTGGAGACTGTATGTCCCGCTGAGCGGTTTATTCACGGCTCTTTCAAAAATCTTACGTTGAAAAATGCATGTCACCCAGAGGGTCTCTCTTTCACTCATCGCCTCCCACTCATCGCCATTTGTACAAAAGAGATGATGATCGTGCGATAAACGATGTTGAACAAAAGTGTTTATGTGGGAATGTACAATTGAACTATATAAACAATCTAGAAAACGGGTGATCAGTGCCTATCATGGCTGCCCAGTTGAGCTTGTGCCATCTCTCTCCGCAGCCGCTCACTCCGATACGCCTCCGCCTTGCGCAACACTTCGGGAGACAACTCCACGTCCCTGGAAAGAGTACAGTGATGTTAAGTCGATGGAGGTAGATCAATAGAGTGGAACAGTATACTCACTGCATCTTGACGCCGTCGCTGGCGACCTGGTGTGTGTTGATGACGGAGACGATGAGGAGGAGGGAGCAGATGGCGAGAAGGGGAACGAGACGGGACGGAGTCCACTCCGAAGAGGAAATCATGCCTGCGAGAAGAATTGTGAGTGGATGTTACTCGGACAGCGAAATACGACAGTTGGTCAATCGCGTAGCAACAGGGTAGATCAAATTGAGAATGATCGAAAAGATTAGTAGCTAATCAACAACGTCTGGATGTAAAGTGGATCATCATATATCATTCCGAACTCACGAATATGTCTCAATATCTCAAATACCACGTAGACCACCCACGTAGAACCTCCGGTAATGCTTCGAATGCACATGCAACATGATTCAAAGAACGGGAATCAATCGATCTCGGTGGAATTCGCGATAACAACACAAGGGAGGCACAGGCATATTCGAATAGAGCAACCAGCAGGAGAGACCACGACAACGGAATCGCGGCGAGCGAGCACGAAATGAAAACAGTGCACGAATGCACGCGTGGCAGTCGGGGAGGGGAGAGCGGATGCCACGCATTGTCCCCACCACTGTGCAAAGCATACCACCCCATCCACTGATCCCGAAAGGCCGAAAGCGAAATCATGTCAATGCACAAAAAAGACGCGCACTTCTCCTTCCAATGAACCATCAATGCAACTTTCGCAATGTGCATCATTTCGAGTGAAACTCGCATCGCGATGAGTGCGCAATCCGCCCTATCCCTCTCCGCTGCGCAGGTTGCAAACCATACATGTCGACTAGAACAAAAGCGTGTAGGAAAACCTGCTCATCGCGGGTCCTCTGCTCATCGTATTCGGAGTGCTGATCATCATATTGGCAAATGTGCTCGAGAAGGTATACAGGGACACGTGTTGTTAGCAACGCAAAAACAATAACGCCAACGCGATAATGGTGGTTCCCATTTCCAGCGCAACGACTTGCGTGAGTACAACCGGGCAGTTGAGATGCACGACGGCAACATCCAAGCGCCGCGATACGTGGACAAGATGCACGAGCTGGGCATCACAGAGGCTGTCGACTGGAAGGCCTACTTCACTAGGGAATACAAGACATTTGTGCCACGCGAACATGACTAACGCTCTACCACAAACATAATGTGTTGTAATAAACAATTATTTATCTCTCAATTCGACTCTCTATCGGATATAAACAAGTTGAGGGCGATGCTACACGGCTATATGAGAACACTTAGTGCTTGAGCTCGAATCCGGGCTTGATTCCGGAGGTGTCGGCGCGAGCCGTCTTCTCGGCCTCGATCTCGTCGAGGTACGGCTTCAGGTACCAGGACTCCTAAAATGTAATTATAAACAAAAGATTCAAAAGAACAAATATTAAAAACGCACCTCCTCCCACTTGGTCCACTGGTCCTTGGGCAGACGCTCGCCGTGAAGGGCGAGGGTGTGCGCGGTCGACAGACGGCGCTAAAATGATATTTACTTTGAAACAAAAACTCAAAAAGAGTAAATGTAGATACACACCTTGCGCTCGTCGAAGAGCCAGGGCTCCTTCAGGTTGAGGCGGCGGAGAGCCTCAGTGACCTCCGGGGCGGGCTCGAAGTAAGTGTCGTGGAACTGGAGTCCTACAAATACAAATAAATGAGTACAAAAACAATTTCAAACAATCAAAACGCTATTAAAAATTAATACTAACCGTACTCGCGTCCTCCCCAGAGGTAGTTCCAGGAAACGAACCTCAGGTAGTTAGCCATGGGGTCTACAATATATGAAACAGTATAAAACAAACAAATATTACAAAAATTGACACTGAAGGGAGCAAGAACGAACTCACTGTTGTAGGCGAACTTGATGTTCTTGGCCGCACCAGCTGCAGCCTTAGCGATAGGAGCCGCCATCTGTAAAATTGAAGAATGACAACGTCTACATGTTAGGAACAAAGAAACGTCAATAAACAAACAACAAATGATGAAAATAAACACAAATAACGAGAGACGTGAGGGTTTTCAGAATGCACCGGAAAAATGATAGTTTTGCGCCGTGTAGGTGACACACGAATTGCGCAATCGAATCCGAGTGCGGTGCTCGTCAAGATCCATGTGCATCTTTGCGATACACTCCCTCCCTCGTAGATTGTTTATTTTGATTGTTGTTGCCTTTCGTTTTTTTGTAATAGCTGTGTTTTGAGCATACAAAATCACTAATTCTTGTAGGACTCGATCCTCATCTTCACAGTGAGTGCAACATGGCTATGGCAGCACGTGGACGCGGGGGTAAGATTGCCCCCGATGTCAACCGCATCCTCTACATCAAGAACCTGCCCTACAAGATCACCGCCGAGGAGATGTACGACATCTTCGGAAAGTTCGGAGCGGTCAGGCAGATTAGGATGTGAGTATTTGTATTTTGCATTTCTCTCGACCATCCCAAAACATCGCGTGTGCGATGCCCAGTTTAGTTTTTCTAAAACTTGTAGTGATGTTAGGCATAGCCGAAGGTTATTGTTTTTGGAAATACTGAAATATGTACAGTGGCAACACTGCGGAGACGCGTGGAACTGCGTTCGTCGTCTACGAGGACATTTTCGACGCGAAGAACGCGTGCGAGCACCTCTCCGGATTCAACGTCAGCAACCGGTCAGTTCATGTTCTTCCTGTTTGGCAGTTTGGCTTATTGTAAGTTGTAAGTTTCTGTATCAGCGTGTTGAGCACGTGTGAATTTTCTTTTTACAGATACCTTGTCGTTCTCTACTACCAAACCACCAAGGCGTGGAGGAGAATGGACACTGATCAGGTACGATTGATGCATATGATGCTATGATTCTTGTTGTTTATTTGTGTGTTGTGGGAAGAAGTGGTTGTAATCTCGAAGCTCATTATTGTACATGACTGTTTATAGGCGAGAGCGAAGCTGGAGGACGTGAAGGAGCGGTATGGCATGGGAGGAGACATCGAGAAGGAGAAGGAAAAAGAGATGGCCACTCCGTTCGCCAAGCGATAAACATCCCACTGCGATAAGTTATTCCCTCCTCATTTTGTTCGACACTGATCGATACTATGGTCTCCTTTGTACAGCTGGTTGTTGTTGAATTCGTGGTTTGCATTCATAAACGATTTGTCACACATCACATCTGTAGTGCTTATTGGTATGCAGGCTGATCATGGGATTGACGAGAAAGTGGTTTGATTATTGCGAAGAATGCTACTCCGTGTGGTCTGTATTGTCGTTTTATTCAACGTCGTGTTGGGATATGAGAAGCCCGACGATCTGTGAGTCTTCCTTGTCCAAACGGTTTCAGTCGGAATATGTTCAGTGCATGTGCGGACGTGCCGTCGTTGAGTGTTCCATCTATGAAAGCTGAATGCGATTCGATGGGGGACAGTACAGTGTGCTCTGATGAGTCGACGGAAGACGCGTGCGCCGATTTTACAACCTCTTCCCTCGTGCAACTCCAGAAGTTTGGCGACTACGGCCGCTTCTGCTGCCACAAATAATCTAATCACATAATTGGCCTCATTTACATAATGGTGTCAATAAAAGCTTGTGATAGCGTCCTTTCGCCGCATTGTTTATTTCTTCCTCACCTCGCGCGGTTGCGCATTCTTCAATTATGAGTCATTTCAACAAGTGCGTTGCTCACTCTGTCGTTCCTTTTCCGTCACCCCGTCTCGTTCAGTTCTCAGTTACAACATGTTAAACGCTTTGCTCCCCTCGTGCTCGCCACTGCTGCCGTGATAGCCGCCGTCCTCTTCTATCGCAGTACGTCCACGATGATATCGATTGGTCGGATATCGATCGATTCTAGGCCGCTCCACCGCTGCCGACCCACCATCGGAGAAGTCTTCGAAGGCAACCACCCCCCGCTCTACCTCTGATGCCACCAGGGTACCGGTAGTGTTACTGGGATTACTGTAACTGCCCACTTTAGTCGAGTGTGTCGTCGAGTTCGGTGGCGAGCGACAGCGGCAGTGGCAAAGTGAAGCTGTAAGTGTCCTCTGCCCCCCGTCGCCTCTACTCTGTTCAGTGGCACGGGCCGACCGCGTCGCTCGAAGGGGGACTCTAGCAGCGCGGCCGAGAGCTGCGACGCAGCGAGCCTCGCCTCCTCCGCCCCCACCAGCCACGCAACCACACCCAAAGTGCGCACCAACTGAGTAGTGATTGATAGCGATTGTGATTGTCGAATAAACTGTTTGTAGCTGGACTCGATTCGTGATGAGCTGTACCCGCCGAGCGAATCGGAGGTGGCGCAAGAGGTGGACGCGGTCGAGGCCAAGTCGGAGACCAGGGTACGGTACTTTCAAAAAGGGGGGTACGGTGGTTAGGCGTTGGGGTACGGTATTGGTGGATTACGGTACTTTTGATTTGCAGTTGGCGTCTCGCACATCGCAGTGCTATTGCCGCACTCGCAACAAGGACGGTATTCTCAAGGACACGGAGTGTCTCTTTGATCCCAAGGTACGGTAGCGGGGCGTCACGGATTACTGTATCTGGTGCGGGGTACGGTAGAACAGTACGGATTACAGTAGGGTGAATCGATTCAGGAGAGGCTGTCGCTGCTGCAGACGCTGAGCGATGGCAACGAATTCACCACCTACAAGCCGCTCGACCTCGTCAAAAGCGAGAGTGCGTCTCTTTCTCTCTCTCTCTCTCTCTCTCTCTCTCCTCTCTCTCTCTCTCTCTCTCTCTCTCTCTCTCTTCCTCTCTCTCCCCTTCCTCTTTCTCACCCCCCCCCCTTGCAGAGCCGAAGACATCGTCTCTGTCGCGGCACTCTCGCCAGAAGCGGTACGACGTGCAGTCTCAGTCGTACCTCACCCCCTTCAACCCCATCCTGCACGCACTCACCTACGCTGATAGACACTCGTCCATCATCTCCCAGCTGGTCGCCAACTACTCGTACCTCGAGTAGATCGATCATTCTATCTTACACGCTTACAATATTGTATTATACAAATGTATGATAAACTATTTTGTATATTGTTTGCGTGTGTTTAGTGCGGGCTGCTTGCACACGAACGCGTATTCCTTACTGCACTCTGTCTGGTTCCACGTCCACTGCTCTTGAGGCGAGCCGGCGAACGGAGGAGTGTAGCTCATCTGAAATGAGATGAGGAGGCTGATCGGAGGAAGGCTTTGCATCACTGAGGGAGGGAGAGAGGGAGAGGGAGAGAGGGAGAGAGAGATAGAGATAGAGAGATTGAGAGAGATGACTGACCACCCCGCACTGCTTGGTGACGTCTCGATCGGAGACGACCTTCGGCTGGTAGTCGATAGACGTGCCGTCCACCCACCCGATCGCATCGTTGACGAGGAACTGGAGGCCGATCCACGCGACCACCGACTGCGACTGAGCACCCACTACCAGACCTGCAATGATCAGTCACTCGATATCGCTGTGACTGGTTCCAAAGCATCGATGTTGGCAAAGAGATATCACACGGTCTCTGTAAAAAGCGAACTCTCGATAAACTAGAAAAATCATAGTCACGGATTTTGATGAAATTAATTTTCCTGAGGTTTTTGAACAATCTGAACACATCCTGCGCAGTGGCTAAATCCAAAAAAAATTTTGGTACCAGATATGGTATACGGTACCCCAAATTTGCATAATGACCCAAACTCAACCAAATTTTGATCTGAAGGTGTCATTTTACTCGTTACATTATTATAAACAAGTTTATAATTGAACATTTCTGTATAATTTCAATGATTAAAAAATTATAGTCACAAAACCGAAATTTTTTCTATTTTTCCAGATATTTTCTTTTTTGAAAATTTAACCGATGTCCGCCCAGTCCAAATGAAAGCAACGTTATATTAAGCAGATTATGACGGTCATTTTCAGCTATTAAAATCAAAAATCGAGAAACACCTTTTTTGGGAACAGCCGCTCAAAGTTGGTACACTCCGACATTCCTAGTCAACAAAATTCCAACCGCAAAGCATTTATCAACAAAAATTGCGGTGATTCTTCAAATCAAACTATTCAAATGTTTATACGTTATCTCTAACACGATATTTACTCGTAGTAAAGTAAATCACTCATAAGAACATAAAATCGTTAACGTTTTGCGATGATTGCAGGTACACCAATCGGGCTCTTGCATTCATTCCCATTCGGGTATTTGCCTTGCGGACAATACTCATACGAACCAACATTGAATCAACATTGATGTTGATAATCGATAGATATTTGTTATCTATCGATAATCGAAATGCGCGGCAACTAAGGACCAGCTTGCGTTGTTTTGCTTGCGGTATCTTGTGCGCAACCCAACCTCTTTCACTTTGATCTGTCCGTAGATGTAGAATCAGAAATAATCGAGATGTGAACGACTTCGATCTCCTACTCTCTCTCTCTCTCTCTCTCTCTCTCTTGCGCTCTCTCTCGGGATCGGCCAAGCAAGTCTCACTCTGCAGTCATCTCAGGTGCGAGAAAATAGAACATTTTAATCTTATGGAGTCCAAGATGATGGCTTACCGAGATGAAATCCACAAGATTGGAATAATCACCTACATATGTATAACAAAAATACTTTTGAAAAAAGTAGCTATACTTCGCTCACTTCCTCGTATCAAGTAATCAAGTTTGTCATTGGCGATCAGCCTGCTTCGGCCTTGGCTGAAGCGCCTGCCGCGCAAAGAATTAAGATTACCGGAGTTCCGGAGTACGTTAGTACGAAAAAAACCAAAGCTTTTCTACTTCACTCCCCCTCAGGACTATGGAACATGTGGACCTCGAAACAACAGCCAAATCATGGTCACTGCGACCAAGTCAGGAGTTGATAATAGATTTTCAGCTGAAGACTGTCGTAGATAAGTATCCCTCCGAGAGAAACAGTGAGCCGGCACGGAGTAGGCTACACGTATTTTAGAATCACTGTTGACATTAAGTGGAGTGGTTATAGGAATTCGTTTCCTGTGGTCAGTTGAATCTCACATTATCGGACAAGCTGGTCCTTATTTGCCGCGCATTCGATTATCGATGGAAATCAAATAGCTATCGATAACCAACATCAATGTTGGTTCGTATGAGTATTGTCCGCAAGGCAAATACCCGAATGGGAATGAATGCAAGAGCCCGATTGGTGTACCTGCAATCATCGCAAAACGTTAACGATTTCATGTTCTTATGAGTGATTTACTTTACTACGAGTAATTATCGTGTTAGAGATAACGTATAAACATTTGAATAGTTTGATTTGAAGAATCCCCGCAATTTTTGTTGATAAATGCTTTGCAGTTGGAATTTTGTTGACTAGGAATGTCGGAGTGTACCAACTTTGAGCGGCTGTTCCCAAAAAATGTGTCTTTCGATTTTTGATTTTAATAACTGAAAATGACCGTCATAATCTGCTTAATATAACGTTGTTTTCATTTGGACTGGGCGGACATCGGTTAAATTTTCAAAAAAGAAAATATCTGGAAAAATAGAAAATTTTTCGGTTTTGTGACTATAACTTTTCAATCATTGAAATTATGCAGAAACGTTCAATTATAAACTTGTTTCTAATAGTGTAACGAGTAAAATGACACCTTCAGATCAAAGTTTGGTTGAGTTTGGGCCATTATGCAAATTTGGGGTACCGTATACCATATCTGGTACCAAAAATTTTTTTGGACTTAGCCACTGCGCAGGATGTGTTCAGAATGTTCGAAAACCTCAGGAAAATTGATTTCATCAAAATCCGTGACTATGATTTTTCTAGTTTTGGTCTAGTCTGTGGAGAGTTCGATTTTTACAGAGACCGTGTGATATATATGAAAAGGTGGGTGTGGAGAGGGACATATATGAAGAGAGATAATCATCTTGAGAGACTCACTTCTGACAAAGTAGTCCTCAGCTGGTGAGTGAATGGAGGCGAGGTGAGCCTGATTGGATTGTTGCAAACAGTACGTCTCCGCCATCGCGAATCCCGATATCGTCAGCGTGCTCTTGGGGTACACCTGAACAAGGCCCCGCCCACTGTGACCACGCCCACTTACTTACCATGTAACATGATCCAGTGAGAGCGAAGTAGTTCCAGGATGGAAGACAGGGGCCTAGCGTCTGAAAAAAGCTCTCTCTCTCTCTCTCTCTCGCGCTCTCTATCTCTTTCTCGCTCTCTCTATCTCTTTCTCTCTCTCTCTCTCTCTCTCTCTCTCCTTACCGGCGACTGCGTTGGAGCAGAAGGTGTAGAGGTCAGAAGCGTCACGCATATGAACATCCGCTTTTCCTGAAGTTACCCATTCACAACAGTAGTTTTTGTTAAGATCCTCGAAACTTTCTTCCCAAAGTCATAACTCATGACTCATAACATGCGCATCGTAAATGTGTAAGTAGCTTCATCAAAACAACCATTTGAGGCGTTGCTAGGAAATTTCGAAGAGACCGCTACTTGAAAGGGTTTACCTACCCTGCAGTTGTGGAGCTTCCATCGACATCCCTGGCTCACTCCATAGCCATAACCAGACATCGAGACGCACTGGCCAGAGTCGAGCTGCGGCTCCCCTACACAGAAAGAAACTCTCTCTCTCTCTCTCTCTCTCTCTCTTTCTCTTTCTTTCTCTCTCTCTCTCTCTCGCTATCTCTCTCTCTCTTCCTCCCCCTCTCCCCCTCACCTTCTGCCCAGTTTGCGTACTGCATGGGCGTCCAGTCTGTCCACATCCAGAGTGCCTGGCTGTACAGCCCACTCCCTCCCACCCAGATATCGCCAGAATACGACGTGGTGTACTCTGCAGACAGTCTATCGTTCTATTCTCGCGGTGAGTCGCGTATTGTGGAGTAGATCAGAGAAAGACGGACAGTCTGCGGTAAACGCGCTCAAAGGGAACACAGAGGCAGACGGCATGTGCTCCAATTATTCAAAAGGAGAGAGAGAGGGAGAGAGAGGGACGCACCGCATAGCGCTTTCTGTAAGGTTGCGTCAGTGACGGCGGCGAGGTGTCCCCTCTGCGACACGCAGTACTGTTCCGCGTCGATGAAAGACGCCGCGTCTTTGACCAGCTGAAACTCTCTCTCTCTCTCTCTCTCTCTCTCTCTCTCTCTCTCTCTCTCTCCCTCTGTCTCTCGCTCTCTCTCTCTCTCTCTCTCTCTCTCTCTCTCTCTCTCTTTTCCTCTCCCTACCATATAGCACTTTCCCTGATAGACTTCTCCGTCGCACTGCGCGTCTACTGTTGAGAGAAGGGGAAGTAGAGCGAGCGCGAGCAGTGTCCGCATACCGGCAAGGTGTGCAAATCTTATCGAATCGCCGCGAGGATTATGCCATATAATGCGCACTGATCGATGGGGCGTGCGATAACGTCGGATTCTGATGACGAATTGCTGTGGAACGTAAAGGAGCCGCTCAGCTGCCCATCTACATTGCCGCGATGATACTGGTAAGATGATGCACGCTGTCGTTGTCGTTGACTTGCGATTCAGGCTCGCGATTCTCTCTCGCATGCGAAATCCGCGTTGGCGTTCTAGCATGTCGACAGGGACACTCGGATGCGACTGTTCGAGCAATGCCCCGTGAGTTGCGAGGGGGCTGCGAACACTGAACACTTTAAGAACATCGCCTCACAAACAGAGCTGGACATGGCGCTGTTTCAGTGGAGCAGATGGGGCGCGAGCAGGGAGATTCTTCGGTCGCGGACGCGGCCTTTGCACAGCACCTCCAACTTTTCTATGAAGTTTGTAGAGAAATAGACCGATCACCGCCAATCTTCTATTTACAGTAATCCGTACTGGATACAGTAGTTCCTATATCTCCTATCCGCTGTAGCCAGTACTTCACACAGTAATCTCTATTTATACAGTAGATCCTATCTCCTACCGTAACCCTATTTCCTACCGTATGTTTTGCAGAATGTTCTGCCTGCCAGCTGCCATTGTCGCACAGTTACAGCATCTCGAACAGAGTGAGCAAGTGCTGCGTGAATTTTCCACCAATCACTCGATTTCAGATGGGCTTCTCGGAAGTATGGCGCTCCATCCATATGTACTGCAACGAGACGAACACCGACCAGAGGTTCATAATCGCAGTCGACATTCTAATAAGCGGTGTCCATTCCACCCAGTCTACGATGCAGATGGCCACAATTCATTCCCTATATCAGATGGGATTTCTTTGGTGAGACAACATTCTGTGAAGCTGAAGAGCTTGAAATAAGTGACAGTGTGATTTCAGTGAATCAGTAGAGGAGTTCTGTCTGATGAAACGTGGGCTCAGTCACGCTCAGTCATATACTTCATACAAAAACAAACACTCGATGCATTCGACACAAATGATGTGAAAATGTCTAGGTACTGTAATCACATCGCAAAATGTATCTTCCCAATATCATTTTCAGGATGACGAGGGCACATCTGAACAAGATGACGACACAATCGGACATGGAAGACTTTGAGTTGGCGTTCTCCGCCGACTTCACACCATTGGTGAGGGCTTACACTGTGTTAGTCATTAGTGTACTATACATGTTTCAGATCGACAAGCTCAGCCTCGTGCTCGTCGCATGTCACTACTCGGACTACGCAGTGGTCTCCGACGAGTTCGACAACGTTATTGTCATGCTCATACACCGTTTCCTTAGTTCTCCACAGTATTTCGCATAACTAACTATTTCATAGTAAAGTACCGTTTATATACCATTTCGATTTGCCCCATGTTACCTTATTTTTATTGTATAACAGTAACAAACAGTTTCCTCTTCACTTGGGGGGGGGCGGAAAGTGGAGGGCTTATCGCAGTCTCACCGCGCGGATTATAGGCCTCCGGCAGACTTTTTCGCGAGCGAAATGCGAAAATAATCGCAAAACTTTTAGCTTGAGAGATTCGCGAAACTACCCATAATCGCGCGAACTCGTGATTTTTTCGCTGTAATTTGGCGAATTCGAAGATATTCGCTTTCACTGAGAATTACACAGACTTGTTTTCTTTGTTATAATTGAAAACTTACTTTTTAGAGGTTGTGTGACATGTTTAACACCAAACGTTCAAATAAGAACATTGTTTTGTCACTTGCGCACGCCTTTTTTTCAAATTCGCCAAAATTTTCGCGCGAATCGGGTGGCACGAGTGCGCAACGACTAGTATTCAATTACTGCGAACAATTGTGATCAATACAGCTTCCACGATGTTTATGAAATGTCTTTTCATTTATAAAGAATGAAAAATATACAGAAAAGTCAATTTTCGTACATGGATTCGCGAAAAAGTAGCGAATCTCTGGTATCTCTTGTTTCGCAGCGAAAACGGAATCCGCGAAAATTTTCGCGATTCGCTGAAGTTTTCGCGCGAAAAAGTATGTCACCTATTTTCGCATTTTTTTGCCGAAAGCATTTTTGCGATTCGCACTGCGATTCGCAAATCGATAATGCATGCTAAAGCATTGCAGTTTTCGCGCGATTTTTTTCGCGAAAAAGTCTGCCCGGGGCCATACTCTAATACGTAAATCTTGTCACCTTTTGGTTTGAGGCTGATAAAATAGAATGATGATTAATCAATTTAACGAACTGACTGTCTTTTTATTATTGAAAGTGATTTATCGGGATAAATGTTGCATGGACGAGACACGTGGGTAAAGCTGGTATGGCGAGAGGGAGCGGGAAAACGTACAGGTAAAGGGGAGAGAGATAAGGAGGGAGAGAACGAGACAGAGAGAGTGAGAGTGAGATGAGGGGGCATAAGGGTTAATTAGCAGATCACGAGGACATTTCACATAATAAAGGGATACTGTGACTATAGGCACTTAGAATGTTCACAAAAAAGTGACGAATAGAACACAACACAACTGAATGAATAACATCTATGCTATTATGGAAGTGTGACCCTGTGAAGACAGGCTCTCCGGAGGCGTATATCGGTATCTGACGTCTTCTATTGTCTACGGGAGGAGAGTGAGAATGAGTGGGAGTAGGATAGAGAGAGAGGGAGAGAGGGACTCGGGTTGTGTGTGGTGTGCGTGCGAGTGTGACCGGGGCGAGTGGGAGGGCCGGGGCGAGGGACGCACAGTCGTCGTCGAGTCCAGAGGAAGCACCTACAAGTAGAGTTCATGAATTGTTTACAATAACTCTGAGTTGTTGAAACAATTCTTGTGGTTTTACAAAGAAACGTAATGTGAAACGTACCTTGTGTGGTTGTGCCGATGCTAGCTTAGTGAGTTCGACGTCCATTTTGTGTGCCCTGTGTGACCGAGTGATGGACACAGAATGAGTGAGTGGGTGGTATGAGGGGTGGTCGAATGTCACCTGTCATGCAGTTATGATGAGGTTTAAAATGAAACGATATTAAAAAACATTTTGTGGCATTTCGTGGGTTCAATTGCTCGTGTTTGAATCACTGTACTCGTGTAGTTTAGTTGAAACGTATTCTCTCTCACCTCATACATGCCCATATTGACGAGTCTCCAGAACTCTCCGTCTCCATATGACGTCACTATCTTGCTCTTGTTATCGATCGATATCGTCACATTCGCAATCCCTTCTCCAGTCTCCGCATCCGATATGCGGCCGTGGATAGCACTGGAAAGGCAGTGTTAACTTGTTTGTTTATTTGTTGTTCACTCACTTGTGTATCTGATCAATAAAATGCAGTAGTGAGTATTTGTTCTCATTCCACAGCCATGGAAGGTCTTTCTGTCGAGGGAACTAAAATGAAGTTTTATTCTAAATACATGGATTGTACCAATGTGTGTTCCTGTAACAGCTTCTGATCTTCCGCAAATAAAATCACCTCACCTTGACACAGTTGATTTCGACCGTCAATTCGAAGCAGTTCGAGTTGAGATAGTTCCAATCCTGCATGCCTCCCGGAACGATGTACCTGTAGAGTGTTGTTGACTGGTTTGTTGACTTGTTTGTTTACTGTTTTGTTTACTTGTTTACTCCACCCACCACTCTGCTCCATTCGTGATTCCCTCTTGCGGATCGATCGCAATGTTCAAGTTGTCGTCGATACAGCGCGGACCCTGAAGAATGACTCAATATGACTCCGCCCCTTTCGCGCCGCCCCTCTCATACCGATTTCCACATCCTCTCATGGGTTCTGGAATAGCTGTATGCGAGTCTCACGAATAGTTCGTTGTCGGGAGCGGGGGTGTACTTGTGGTCACTGAAAATGGAAATATGAGGAGGAGAAATGATTGAAAGATTGGGTAATAGGTAAGTATGTATGTACGTTTCAGCTGCATGTGACATTCTACGTGTAGGGTAATATGTAATTGTCGTTGTAATTGTGAAGAAACTAAAAGAGAGAGATAGAGAGACAGACAGGGAGAGAGAGAAACACAGAGAGAGAGGGGGGGAGAGAGAGAGAGAGAGAGACGGGGGGGAGAGAGAGAGAGGGAGAGAGAGGGGGGGAGAGAGAGAGAGGGAGAGAGGGATAGAGAGAGAGAGAGAGAGAGAGAGAGAGAGAGATGCCTCACCGTCCCCGGCTTGGCGCATCATCGAACGGATAGTTGACGATCGTCGTACCTCCGTGCAGATTCGCCGACAGAATGAAGGGAGTCGACTGGAATACGTTTTGGTTTATCAAATTCTATTTGGGAAGATTACGTTTCATATTCGTGATATCTTATGTCTTTTGCGCGTTTATTGAAGCGAAGGTATCAAATATTGTCATTAACTTATTAATTTGTCATTTGCATAACCAAGTTCTTGTACCCGACCTTTATCCACTGCATTACAGCGCGAGTCTCCGGCTGGACCTCGGATGAAGGGAAAAAGTTGGGAAATCTGAAAAGTAGCCATCACAACAAATCACAACGTCTCTCTTTGTCTAGAAGCAAGCGAGAGAAAACAATTCACAAAATTGAAGATAACTCTGTACTACCCACCTGCTGGGAAAGTTCCTATTGAGGTCCTTTCCATTCGCATTCTTCCGACCCATCACTCCCGTTTCGTCACCCTCGCGAGCCTTAAAGGTAGTGTACCCTCTGAATCCCATATCAAAAATTATAACGAATGTATTATCAATGCCTTTTAGAAATATTTTCATGCCGTTTGTGGTTGTTTGTGATGAAAAATGATGAAACTAAAACTTATCAAAAATTTTTTTTAAATCCAACATGATACGCATATTTACGCAACTTTTTCTAACAGAACTTACTGCGTTTAGCAGATCATTTTTCTATCAGCTGTTCCCGCCAAATTCGTACAAGAAACACATATTAAAAATGTTATCCAAAACAAGAATGACATAAGAAACAATATGAACACATGGAAATAAATTGTCTTTAATGAAACAGCCGATAGTGTGGTCAAATTGTGTAACTTCGTGCAAGTTGTGCACACACTCCCGAGCTGATTAAAAGTTATTAGATTCTACGATTTCTCACTCCAATTTTCAAATGATTTTAAAAAACTAATTTGTTTCAGAATTTATATTTGCATTATCATAATATACTCATTGAATCGTAAACAATGACATGTTATATCTACGCATACACCCAGATTCAGAGGGTACACTACCTTTAAAGTATCTATTTCATGTTTTTATATGTATACGTTTCATACACACATCATGTATAATATGTCGAAAAGACTGTAATATTCTCATTTTGTCAAACATGTACAAAGAACACATAAAATCCAACCCTTTCGTATCCGTCCGGATTCATAGTAGGCATGAGGTGTATTCTGGTAGTGGAGAGAAGTCGATTCATCCACGGGTTGATGTCGTGGTTGGTGAGCAGAGTCCACGCGAGATCGATGAGAAACACGCGACCCGAAACCTGCAGGCATCCTCGTCAAGTATACGTTTGTGACATAAAATGAATGAGATTTACAGATTACAGTGTCAGATGAGCCCCATACGTAGCTGATCGTTTACACTGATTACCAATGAACCTAGGGACAGATCTGGCATGTTGCTCGCCATGTTCATCTGTGTATGTATGAGTATGTATGATATGTCATGGCAGATAAACAATATTATTATGACTAATTCTGAAACAGTTATCACTCCTACCTCGTTTCCATGCATGTTGGCCACGTATTTGAACTCCGGAATGCCTCGCTGATGCTCCTTCGCGTATCTACAAAATATTATTACTACTATTATTTACAATATATACGTGTTTCTAGATCAGAATATGACAACCTCATTAGTTAGTAAATGAACCAAAGCTTTATATAGCACATGTGAAACGTAAGCGTGACCGCATACAGTGTTCGGAATTTAGGCTCCTATTGACGGCAAAATATTTGAATTCACGCGCGAAAAGACTGTGGGGAGAGAAGAGACGCAGACAGTTAGCGCGCCCGCTTTCTCACTTTCCCATTATGTCTCGCGATTCAAACGAATAAAATAGTCCGTCCGGCGACTGTACTCACTTCGACACGACCAGCACCCACAGCTCCCTGCCCTGCACACTCTTCCCGATCGAGTAGAGGTGCGTGAGGTTCGGATACTGGAACGCCAGGTCCTGCAACGAACAGCGGGTACTGTAGCTAAGGGCATAGCGCGATACCTTTAGCTTGGCAGTCATATCGCGGTAGTTGTAGTGCCGGAATTGTGGTGGTTCCTAAATTATTGTACTTCAATGCGGACTCGTATTGACGACACACATTACGGTTATCGTTGTATGTATGACGTGAAACGTAACGAGTTTACAGGATTTTACAGAAGAATACGAACCTGGAATGGTCCGATTTCGTTTTCGACATCTTCCCGAGTGAAGACGTCTCCTTGTTGCTGGAACTGAGACAACAACTCCTGCAATGTGAACAGTCAGTGAGTCAGTCTCTCTGTTGTTCATACAACACAGGTTCATTCGGATTATATAGGTATGTACACTATGTATATGAGTAAGAGGTTAATTCTCTCACCTTCTCCACCTCCACAGCTTCACTTGTGATGGCGAGTGAGAGAGGCAGTGAGAGGGCGAGGAGTGAGAGACACTGCAGTAACCGCATCGTCTGAAAGGCCGAGGGAGTATGTAAGTGGACTCACACGACAAAATATAAACGAAATGAACGTTGAAAAAAGGAAATATCAGTAAAGTATAGTAAACGAGCAACGAAACTGCACTCCTTTCATAGTTGGAACGGTCACACGCAGACTTGGCGAGAAAAAAATAAGCCCGGCAGAGAAATATGAGACGATCGGGAACAGTTTTGAGAAGCAGATAAGAAGTTGTGCGTTTTCAGTGGCCATCTTCTCTCTGTGCGTAGATAGAGTATGTGGAATACACCATACACGACGCACACGCATTTCACTCCAACAACCGACTCCCGAAGGAAATGCCCCCAGGCGATATATCTAATAAAATATGGGGGCGACATGCATTTTCGGCCGCGTAATAGTGAGAGGGGCGGCGAGAGAGTGAGTGATCGGAGAGAGGGCGAGGGGCGTGAGAGCGATCTACCCGGTTCCACATATGTGATTGACGCATATCAGGAAGCGGAAATAAACGTGTGAATCACGGAATCAGGAATTTATGATTTTGGGAAAAGAGTGAAAGAATGTACAAGCAAATAGCATTCAACAGTGCAAGAGTGGATCTGAAAACAGATAACAATTGAGTCACATCTCTCTCTCTCTCTCTCTCTCTCTCTCTCTGTCTGTCGTATGTTTTGATAAAAGGAGACGCGCGTGTGTCTGGAACTGTCAGTGTTTATCAACGAAAAGCTACTCCGGAAAGGCACTAAAAGAACGATGCTTCCTATGTTGCAATAGATTTACTTCGAGAGAGTTACTCTAAAGGATTAGAGGAGCGAAATGAGAGAGAGAGTGGAGAGATGAGAGAGGGGAATAGCAACCCTTGGCCTCCCATCTCTCTCCTCTCGCCAAGAAAGTGACCGTTTTCAATTTCGGCTTTCTCGCGCTGCCGCCGCGAAAATTGACAATATTTGGACAATTTACGCGAGAAGCCGACGTAGGGTAAACAACTAATACCGAGTTAGTGGTACTAATAAACACGCACGTCACTCGAAATTGCGTATGTATTGTATGGACGCGTGAGCGATTGAGTGATCGCACTGTAAAAGAGGGGCAAAACAACATCGGTCTCATAGGGCGGATATCGAATGGAATAGAATAGAGAGATAAAGAGAGACAGAGAGAAAGGGAGGAGTGTTCCGGTATGAATGAGATAACCCAAATTGACAGGCTAGTGTGTGCTAGCTTATCAGTAATCATGGTGAACATCTGTGAGAATAAACATAAAGACACGGAAATGTGACTCCGGAAGTCAGGATGTCGGCTGCTAATTTGCGTGTAAGCAGTGTCATCTCTCTCTCTATGCCGAGAGTGCAATAAAGAATAAAGTGAGTCTGTCGGCGGGCGGCGAGAGAGTGTGTGATGTGGCGAGAGTCAGAGAGAGTGTCTGCTGTCAGGATGGCCTCCAGGGTCAACAGTGGCTTATTCGCAACTGTTTATCAACTGGAAGAGCAAATGATTTGAACGCTTCGAAAACATACATTCGACATAAATCCACGTGTAACGGATAAAAGAACGCTGGTTCGTGTTACACCAGAGTGCGCAGCTTGCTAATGGCCCGAGAAAAAAGAGGGAACCGAATGAAACGGATGGAAAGTGAGGGAGGAGAGAAGGAAGGCGAAGAAAAAGCGGAGAGAAGGAAAAGATATACAAAAGCGCAGCTGCGAGCTTCTTTTTCTGCGTCCTTTTAGATGTCTGGAATGATTCAAAGTTGGTTGGGCATATTGTTCTAGGACCGAACGCTGTGGGTGGTCGCACTCTTTGTATGGGGGCGCAAAGCTGGCAATTGTGAACACTCGATTGATCACGCGTGTCAGACGGCGGCGAGAGAGTGCGCGATTGGGAGAGATGCAGTGTACGAGAAAAGCTGAACTGCAGAGTACGAGGAAAGCTGAACGTACAATATTGTAGCGTACTCTTATAAGGGATAAACGCTTGAGATGGCGAGGTTTGCAGCTAATGAGACTGAGAGGGTAATCTGCGCTAAAGAGGGAGGAGAGAGATGAGAGAGAGAATGAGAGAGGGCAAAAGAAGGGAGATGGAGAATTGCCATTTCTCTCCTCCGAGATTTCGCGAGTCGAAGCAAAAGAAGGGAAATTAGCTGGATTAGAGAAAAGGAGAGAGATCGATAAGATAATTATAAAAAAGCGGAGAGTCCAGACACTGATGGGAGGATATGCAAATGCCAATTTAAAAGAAATGACACGATTAGTTGGCATTTTCCAAATGATGCTAATGAAGAAATGAAGACGGTACTTGAAGTGAGAAGAAGGGATGCAATTTTAATGTTTAAAAAAAAAAGTTTAAAGGAAAGTACCACTCTAAATTTCATGTCATGGATTCTTTTCGAATATGTAGTATGAACATGTCAAATTTCGGTGAATACGGAAATGTATTTCCCAATTTACAAAACATAACTTCACAAAATATTGTTAGTGAACAATGATCCAATGGAACTCAAACGCGTTTTTTACCAGAAAACGAGTTATCTTTTCACTTCTACATGGTTCAGAGAAACTGTGAACCATAGAAATTTTTAATAGATATCGAGAATATAAAATAACAAACGTGAAACCAATCGTCGAAAACGAAACGTGCGACCCACAACTTTTCGTAGTGTATGGGACTGTCCCCGGTCTGCGCGCACACTCCGCGAGTGTGCGCGCAGACCGGGGGCAATCCAATACACTACGAAATTCACGAACACCTATTTTACATGCTCTGTTTATTTTCAGCATACATTATAATCATGAAAAGAGATTGTATTTTCATATATTTTCACGTGCTAGTTGTAGTTTATTCACAAAATTTAGAGTGGTATGCTCCTTTAAAATCATTCTACTCTGAATTATGACGCATTAAAAACAGGTGTAAAAAAATGAAAACCATTGAAACAACAACAAAAACGACCGGAATGAAGTGATTGTCGTTCTTGAAGAGGGTCTCTTTTGACTTTTGAGATTGAGAGTATCATTTAGAGTCGACCACTTATCCCATTCCGGGATCCGGGAGTCTCCATTCCTCCACCTCTCTCTCTCTCTCTCTCTCTCTCTCTCTCTCTCTCTCTCTCTCTCTCTCTTTCTTTCTTTCTTTCTTTCTTTCTTTCTTCCGATATTCATGGGACATGCTTGCTACATGCACCGGATTATTCTTCCTCTTCTGAGGGCTTATTCTTGTTTGAGCCTCTCTCATTTTTCACGTTTCCTGATGTATTCAAGCCTGATTCGAATAGACACTTTTCAGGTTTGAGATTTTTTGAATAGCAGTGTGTTTCTGAAATCTCTCGTAGGTCACAGGGGTTGTTTCATCTCGATCTCTGTTCTGCCACTCACGATCACAGAAAAACACTTTCTTTAACAGATTCGCGAAAACTGAATTCGCCCAGGCGCCATGTGACCAATGTAAAGGCAGCAGAGTGATACCTCACCTCCCACTTTCCTTCTCTGCTTCTCCCTCCATCGCACTCTCTCTTCCCTCCGCTCTCCCCTTCGCTCTCTCACCTCCGCTCACTATTCACAACCGGTTTACTACTAGTTGCAGCGGTCGATCAGCTGTTTTGCCTGCATCTCTGCCTCCCTCCGACGTGGGCGTGCTCTCTCGTGTGTGTTCTCGGCCGGAGTGTCTGTGCCCTCCGCGGCGTACGCGCTGTCTCGCGTTCCCCCGCAGTCTGCCCACCCTCTCTGGTGTCGCCTCTCTCGCCGCCCATCAGTCTTCCGGAGCCGTCGAATAGGATGCTGACCGCTTCGCGCCGCCTCACCAACATGGTCAGTTGTTCACCTTGTTTACTTTGTTTACTTGTTTGCGGGGGCGTTTTCATTATTTTGGAGGGTATCGATTTTAGAGGTCACGCGGTTGTTGTTGTTGAGTAGCCCTGATTCGCATCGATTGTTTGCATGCTCACTGGTTTATATGTTGTTATGATGCCCCTGAGGGAATTCCACCAAGAGAATATGTGTGTGAGATATTCAATATCCTAGGCAACAGGCGAAAAGCGTGCAAGTACTTTGGTCTCGTGAGATGGAAACAACACAACATATAGTGAGAGTGTGGCAGTGATACGGCATCACTGGATAGGAGATAGAACAGTGCTGTTCTCTTGATAAACATGATAACGGGAGACAACGTGACTCGACAACATTGGATCCGCAGTGATAACGGGTGATAGAACGACTGGAGTTTATGCCCATCTGAAAAGTGAGAATTACTGGGCACTGGGGGTCCGATGTAGCCAACATTTCATCCACAAAAATCGAAATCACAAGGTCAGAAAGACAACGTGATAAAGACATTTTTTCGGGGGGAAGTGTAGTCATTCTTGATTCATTCTCAAATTATCTGGCCTCTACGCCCATACCCTTGTACTGTTCAGAAATAAATTAGTTCTGTCTGGTATTTTTCTTGTTAAGTGCCTCTACCTTATAATCTTTGTATGTTCTGTAGACGATATCACTTTATGGGAGTGAAAACAACGTTTAGTCTGCCTCTGTCGTCAATTGATCACTATACTAGACTGATAAGCCCGAGAAGACACCATTCACTCTCACCCCCACCCACTGGTCACCAACCCACGATCGCCGAAACTGCATTTCACATTTTGAACATTTTTTCTTCGATCACACTGCCCTCTTAATCCCTCCCTTTTTAGAAATATTAAAAAGGCAATACCTGACCAGTAACCACATAACCTGGTATATAACAATCTGAGAAGTTCACTTTTGCTCAGTGGATTCGACTATTCGACCATTTCGCTTTCGTCGAGGACGGGTTTGGCCCGGTCCGACCCAGGAATCGACCCGCATCCAGTCTTCCACACTTTTGCCTTGTTCCCGCGTTGTCTTTTTGTTGTTCCGCGAACGTTTTCTGCCGCCTCCTTCTCGCTCGCTCGTCAATTGTGATGAAATGGAGGCGCGACTCCTAAAAAGGAGCTGTTGCCCAGCCTCGCTCCTCTTTCCTGCCGGCAATTGCAACGACCAAAGGCTTCTCTGTTTTGAGCTAATGTGATTGCCAGTCTCTGCGGAATTGCTGCAACCGAATCGAGTGGAGGATATGATGTGTAGGATTACGGGGTGGCAGGATTACAAACATTAGTTTTGTACAGAGCTCGTGATGAATTACGATTACGCGTTTATCATAGACATAGATGATACGGAATGAACGGAATGAACCGGAAGTGGTACATCGTCCTGAAGTTTGGTGTCCGAAACCCCTTCTGTGATAGACGATCGGTGTTTAGGTGGCTATGAGTCGCGGCGTGGGTGAGATGTGGACGGCGGCAGCCGCTACTGGAGGCAACAGACTCGTCGACGTCAACAAAATTGGAGGGATGACTGCACAGAACAAAGGTGTGTTCATATGTTTCCTTTTCATCACGTTATCAGAACGACACATTTTATTCGAAACTATAGACGAAATGATTTTTTTATTTTTCTTCATTTGCAGCCCTGTCGACCTCCGCTCACCTGACCTCGACCCGCCAGACTTACCAACCGTGTCCTCCTCTGCCCGTCCCCGATCCAGCACTCACACTCAAGAAGTTCGTCGAGTTCAGTGAGGCAGTCATGGACAGGCGGGACCACAACGAGACCATCAAGGTAGCCATATATGGGCATCTCTCCTTACATCTATCCTTCAGTCCTCATGTTCATTCTGCCTTGAAGGATGACTACGAACAATAAAAAATGGTCCCGCCACGAAGTCCCTGGGACGTCTTTCAAATCGCAATATCTTTGTCATTTCAAAAGATATCAAAATGTGTTCAATGGGTTATTGGAATGATTTTGAGAGTTCCCCGGAACTGCGTTGACCGATTTTTGAAAACTTCATTTTTTAGCGAGTTATAGCCTTACTCCAATGTGGACTAAACCTGTATTTTCGGTAATAACTCATTGTAAACAAATTTTCACTTTTTATCTAGTAGGTGTTTTTTTATCTATTATGTAAGGCATATATTAAAGCAAAAACTATGGCATACACGAATGATGCCCGGATACATCCTTTAAAAAGAGCTCGCAAATGATGAGCATTAACGAATAGAACGGTGAGGTACGATAAGCGTTGGTTAAAACGTATCACGAATTGTTTTTCATAAATCACACAACAGTCGACTGCAAAACAGTCCTGTTGTGGAAAAAGAAGACTAGGTGGCTAGGATATATATATATATATATATATATATATATATATATATATATATATATATATATATATATATATATATATATATATATATATATATAGTCTGCGGAGCGATAGTTTTCGATCTACCTCGTTTGCAATTCGAAATATGGTGCCATAACCGTCTGCCTCTCTTCTTTGGCGCACTATTGTCGAGAGCTGACTCTCCGTCTTCCTCTGATCTACCCCACCGCGCGCAACTTATTGCGAGCATAGAACTGAATAATTGTTTTCAGATCGTTCAACAGTTCATCGACGGCGACCTGCCGGAGCTGCAGGCGGCACTCGAGAAGAGGGCGAAGGAGATGCACAACTGGGTGGGTGCAGGGAAGAACAACTCGGTCGTTTACTCTATATGATTATGACAGTCTCCAAGTATTTCATTGTGGCGCGATAGTGTGAGTGAGGATAGAGCGTGCTGTTCCCATTTCGAGAGAAATAGAGAAAGAGAAGGAGAGAGAGAGAGAGAGATGACCTGACACCCTCCCTGTTTCCAGTTGACCCCATGGTGGTTGGAGCACGCGTACCTGGCGTGTCCCTCGCCCCTCCCGGTCATCACCTCCCCCGGAGTCATGTTCCCGCCTATGGACTACAATGTACGGGTTGAAAAAGTTACATGACAACTTTGAAACGCTCTTGACACTTCGATTATGCGATGGGTCGCGTATCACACAGATATCACATATTCATGTAACGAATACCCAATTATGAATGTTCACGTTTATTGAATGTGCAGTTTCTAGAAGACGTTTAAAAGTTAAGAAGATGAACAACGTTAAAAAGTTGTAAAAGAGTAAATGGAGTTTCTGAAAAATGAGTTCTGGCAGGGCCAGGAGGGGACAGTGGACGCGGCGGCGAAGATCACGCAGGCAGCACTCATGTTCCATCAGAGGGTCGAGGGGTGGGTGACCCTCTCTCTCTCTCCTCTTCCTCCCTCTCTCTCCCTCTCTCTCTCCCTCCCTCTCTCTCCCTCCCTCCCTCCCTCCCTCTCTCTCTATCCCCTCTTTTTCCAGCAACCTCCTCCCGCAAGACATGGCTGGCAAGGCCCCAATGGACATGTCCCAGTATCGTTTCCTCTTCGGAACCACCCGCATTCCCACGCCAGCCTTGGGAGAGAGTGAGTCACGTTAAATATGTTTCACTATATTGTTTGCTTGACTTTGTTACAAACTGTAATTATATAGCGTGTAGACGGTGTGTTATACGTTTCATTAATATAATATGATTTCAATAATTCATGGTGCCAACAATAAATCAGGCCAAAAGCTCGAAACTCAGCGAGTTGCGAAAAATATACTCCACTATTGATAAATGTATGTGTTCAGGCGACCAGATCCGATACGGTTGTGACAATCAGAACAAGCAGAGGCACATTGTGGTGATGTGCAATGGACATGTGAGTGGGAGGGAGGGAGGGAGAGAGAGAGAGGGGGAGAGGGAGAAAGGGAGAGAGAGAGAGGGAGAGGGAGAAAGGGAACGAGAGAGACTCATTTCTTTCAGCTGCACCGTGTGGAGGTGCTGGACAAGCAGCACCAGCTCCTCTCCCTCGATCAGTTGAAGCAACAGTTCAACCAAGTCATCGCCAACAGCCAGGACAAGGTACGTGTTTCATGTTTCATTGTTTTCATTGGTAAATATGCCGCATACGTTTTATTATAACTTTATCATCGAATCATCTCGCCAGCAACAATTTCAGTGAAAGCTCTACTAACACATCCATGAGATCAGTCTACCCATACGAATCCCTCATCTGTCGTGACCGGCAGTGAGAGGAAGTCGCCGAGTGTGAGCGTCCTCTTCTCTGACCTATTCTTCTTCTCCTCCTCCTCCTCCTCTTCCTCCGCCCACTCCTTTTGTATCATCTCCTCCTCCTTCACCTTACAGTAGTCCGACTCCGCCCAGTCCACCAGGTACTCCTCCCTATCCCTCCTTGTAGGTGCGTAGGGTGTGTGGCTCCCTGAAAACAACTCGAGTTATTTTCCAAGGTTTCACGGTAGATTGTAGAGACGTGAAAAGGAGGTAGGCCACTCACAGCTCTTCTCCCTTGGCCGAATGAGTAGCTTGGGATTCGGGGAGCCCCTGTGGATTCGGAATTCCACAGAAGGCCCAGCCGCGTCCGACGGGTGATTCTTGTAGTATATCCCCTGCTGTAAACAATGATCGTTGCTCTCTCTCTCTCTCTCTCTCTCTCTCTCTCTCTCTCTCTCTCCAAGCACTCTCTCACCGGTAGCTGCCTCCGTAGGTGCTTCTCTGTCAAATTACAATCAGCATCCTTCTTGTAAATTGACTGAATGCCCGTGTGTCCGGAAGCTAAAGAAAATGGCGTAAAATCGAAAACAATAGAGAGACCCTTACTTGTGGCAATGGAGCGTCCTCCTCCAAAGTTGCCGTAGTGTCCGTCTATGACTGTCACATTCGCATCCACTGCGTCCAATTCAGCAAGGAAGTGGACAGGGTCGTCGCTTATCTCCCATCGGGCCTTCCTAAAGAGGGTGGTGTTGAGAGAGAGAGAGAGAGAGAGAGAGAGAGAGAGAGAGAGAATCACTCACTTGTGAATGGAATACACGACATCGTTCTCCATTCCACCGTTCCTCGTAGCAGCTCCGGTCTTCACAATTGCCGCGTCGTGCTTGCCTGGAAAACAACAAGTAAATGAACAAACAAACAAGCTCACCGAGCATAGCCGACTGCCGGAACCACCAGGTGCCTGGTGTGTACATGTTCACATAGTTTGTCCTCCAGTAGGCTGGCACTCGCAGTGAGTGGAGAGTGCGCTCATCCCTGCGAGCAACGCGCTTCTCCTTCGAAATAGAAGGCGAGGATTCCGCAGACTCCATGGTTGTGGAAAATATCGCAGAGTTGGCCACTGGGCGAGAATCGCCGCTTCTATACGCGCGCTGTCGCTATGGGTCTAGGGGTATTGCACAACATTGGGCGGTGAGAGAGAAGGGGGGAGGGGAGATAGAGCGCGGTGAGTCATGCTGTGGTGACAGCGCACCAATGCAGACGGGTAAATATGATATCACTGATTAGAACACAATAACTAAGTATGTTCAATGTTGAGACATTCAGGTTGGTCACAACGTGCCGATCGGATCATCTACTGATCGAGTAACTTGGGGACAGATTTACAAATCACTCAAGGGTGAATTTCTCTCTCTCTCTCTCTCTCTCTCTCTCTCTCTCTCTCTCTCTCTTTCTTCTCTGTCTACTTCCACTCTTCATATATCAAATCAATCAATAATCAATCAATACTCCAGCCAACCCTACCAACTCTTCCCATATTTCAACGGTGGAAGACGCTCTGTTCGTCGTTTGTCTCGACAGAGAGACTCAGCCCAAGTTCGGATACAGCGAGAAGGTATTGTTTACTTGTTTGTTTACTAGTTTACTTGTTTACGTTTTCACCAGTTTGTTTACTTGTTTGTTTGTAGGACGAGGCAGCTCGCCAGTGTCTCACCGGAGGCGGTTCTTCCAAGAAGGGACAGAACAGTGGCAACCGCTGGTTCGACAAGACTATCCAGGTGGGTGGGATTCGGAAATGTTTTTCATGAGAAGATACAGTTTTTTCGAGAAATGCGTTTTACATTAACACTATTTGTAAGCAATAACTTTCTAATAAGTAATATGAATGCTTGTGCCGCCGGGAAAAGTGAGTGTTAGAATGGTAAACGCCACTGCACAACACAAGTTTCTTGTAATTTTAGTTACGTTTCAACAACACGTAAATAACAGAGATCAAGAGCGGATTAGGTAAACGCATTTGATGATTTGATTTGATGACATCGTACGAAACTCCTCCTAGGCGATTGCATTTGCACTAGGAAACCTAATACAACAACAACATTGATGAATGATGAATGCATTGCAAACCTTCCAGTTTGTGATCCGTCCGGACGGCTACAATGGAATGACGTACGAGCACACTCCGGCAGAGGGACCGCCACTAGCCATGCTCATGGACTACATATGCGATCAGATGTCAGTTTCTCTCTCTCTCTCTCTCTTCCATTCTCTTCTATTCCCTCTCTTTCAGTGACCAGTCGACGTTCGTGCAGTCTGGCTCCGCCCCCGTCGCCCCGCCCACTCGCCTTGACTTTGTGGATATCGACGAGAAGACGCAGAAGAAGCTGGATAAGGCTGAGAGGCGAATGCAGGAGTGAGTGTGAAGAGGATATTGGATTATCGATTGATTATTGATTTATCGATGTGCAGAGTGGCGGACGACCTGGATGTGATGTGCTACACGTTCACTCGATTCGGAAAGAACTTCCCCAAATCAGCCAAGATCAGCCCTGACAGCTTTATCCAGGCAAGTCATCCTCTCTCTCTCTCTCTCTCTCTCTCTCTCTCTCTCGTTCTCACTTTTGTTCCATCTAATTTCCATCTCTAGGTTGCTTTCCAACTCGCCTATCACAAGATCCACGGTGTTCTTCCGGGATCCTATGAGACTGCCACTCTCAGGTGGGCAACTTGATTTATTGATTGATTATTCATTTATCGATCGATCGCAGGAAGTTCACTGACGGTCGCACCGAGAACATCCGCTCGCCCAACAAGCACATGACAGAGTTTGTGAAAAAGGTGTGTTGTTTACTTGTTTACCTGTTTGTTTACCAACACATTCCAGGTTCGCGAGGGCAAGCGACCCGTCGCCGAGCTATACGAGCTGCTCAAGGTAAACAACAACAACAACAACAACAACAACAACAACAACAACATATGCTTTCATCATGGCAATTGTAGGCTGCGACGGACGCTCACAAGCGCTATACCCTGGATTGTATGAATGGTGCCGGAATGGACCGGCATCTCATGGCTTGGAATAGGCTCAGCATCGAGAAGGTGCGTCCCTCCTGTTATTCAATCATTCATCCAGAATCGCTATAATCTGACGATACTATTTCTCGTTATTGTAACATAGAATAGCCACTGATATAGGATGTGTGACAAGTAACAAGCATGAGATCCGGCAGTTACGTACTTACCATCTTTTTTCAGTTCAACAAGCCCACGATCCTCGTCGACTCTCCCTCCTTCAAATACATGCAGGAGATGCACATCTCCACTAGTCAGGTACTCACTTGCTTCATACCTGTGTACCTGTGTTACTGGTATTACTGTAGCCTAACACTAAATGAACCCTGTTTATGCATCACTTGGCAGGTGCCGACCCGTCACTTCATCCAGATGTGCTTCGGACCAGCCACTGCCACCGGATACGGTACGATACAAATCACAAACATCACATGAATATTCGAATCATTCAGGAATCTGCTACAACCCGCAGGAGACCGAACTCCATTTCACGATTTCCGCCCAGAAGAGCGGCGGAGTGAGCCTCAAAAAGTATGTTTACATGTTTGTTCCCTTGTTTACTTGTTCAATTGTTTGCATGTTCACTTGTTTACCTGTCGTGTTTTCAGGTTCCCGGCCGCTCTAAAAGACGCTCTCTCTGTTATGAAGTCTATCTGTGATAAGGCCAAAAAGGAGCAGTCCAAGTTGTAGACAACTCACACTCACAAGTAATAAGCGTAGCTACTGGTCAATCACCTAATGTTTATTATGTTGTTATTAAGTTTGGCTTGCCTTGCGCTCATATCATCTAATATAGCTTGAGTTGATAGAAGAGGAGAAGACTCGTTTTAGCCACCCGCTTTGTTTCAATATGTGTACAGTGTATAAAGAGTATCGAACAGTTGTTTTGTGTTCACACGAACTCCTTATTGTCAGTTGGTATCACATGTGGATTACTTTTCTGTGAAATCTGGCGTCCAACAAACAATCAAGTAAACTATACCTTCTCGATGATCCGATCTAAGATTGAGTCTTTCAACAGAACGAAAACGATGCAAACGAAGAGAGAGAGAGAGAGAGAGAGAGAGAGAGAGAGAGAGACGATCCGCACCCTATCTCCCCCTTCTCTCTCACCGCTCAATGTTGTGCAATACCCCTAGCCCCATAGCGACAGCGCGCGTATAAAAGCGGCGATTCTCGCCCAGTGCCCGAACTCTTCGATACTTGCATGGAGTCTGTGGAAACATCGCCTTCTATTTCGAAGGAGAAGCGCGTTGCTCGCCGGGATGAGCGCACTCTCCACTCACTGCGAGTTCCCGCCTGCTGGAGGACCAGCGATGTCAACATCAACATGGATTTACCGGGAAGCAAGTGCTTCCCGCAGACAACTACGCTAGGTGAGTCCGATTGTTTATGATTGTTTGTCAATTTCTTGTTTTCCAGGCAAGCACGACGCGGTCATCGTGAAGAGAGGTGGCCCTACGAGGAACGGTGGAATGGAGAACGATGCCGTGTACTCGATTCACAAGTGAGTTTCTAGCCAAAAACTGTCTTCGATGTTTCGCAATACCTTGTTCAAAGTGCAGTAGAATTACGACTGTTTCAATTAGAGTGTTATAGATTCGGTAGTTTTCTAATTGGTCAATGATGTAGGAAGGCCCGATGGGAGATGAGCGACGACCCTGTTCACTTCCTCGCTGAATTGGACGCCGTGGATGCGGATGTGACAGTCATAGACGGACACTACGGAAACGTCGGCGGAGGACCCTCTATTACCAGACGTCAGAGAACACTTTTCTCTATTTTTTTCGATTTCAGACATTTTTTTTCAGTTTCTAGACACACCGGCATTCAGTCGATTTACAAAAAGGACTCCGATTGTTATGTGACTGAGAAGCACCTGAGAAGGCAGCAACTGGTATGATAGTACTTGGAGAGAAAAAAGAAACTTCTGTTTACAGCAGGAGGTATACTACAAGAATAATCATCCGTCGGACTCAGATGGGCCATCTGTCGAATTCCGAATTCACAGGGGCTCCCCGAATCCCAAGCTATTCATGAGGCCAATGGGAAAGAGATGTGAGTGTACTACCTTTCTTGAAGATAAGTTTCACGCATTAGAAGACATCAGTCCAAATTCAAGTGGAAAAATAATGACTGGAGTGATTTCAGGGAACCACACACCTTACACACCTACAAAGTTGGAGAAGATCGAGTACCTAATAGAGTGGGCGGAGTCTGACTACTGTAGGGTGGAGGAGGAGGAGCAGAGGGAGTGGGCGGAGGAGAAGGAGAAGGAGATGAAGGAGGATAGGACAGAGAGAAGGACGCTCACACTCGGGGACTTCCTCTCTCTTACGGATACGACAGATGAGGGATTCGTATGGGTAGACTGATCTCGTGTAAAATATCATAACCTTTGCAAAATATTGTTGTGATGTTTTTTCGGTGATAAAATGATTGTGGAACGTATGTGGTATATTGGCCAGTGTTTAAAAAAAGGAATAACACGCACCTTGTCCTGGATGTTGGTAATGTCTTTTTTTGTTTTTTTATGGAACGGAGTAACGGGGTGCATCAGAGGAATGCATCAGTTGTTTTTGTTCGCGTGAAACAACGTATGTGTTGCGTGACAGTGAGAGATATCGAGTGTCGAGTCGAGCAATAAAGAGATAGAGAGGGTTTATCTACAGATCTACACTACATTCATAACGCAGATCTCGTAAACTCTTTCCACGCCATCACGCCATCCATCTAACCTTCATTTCTTCTTTCGCGCTGCCTTACGGCCTTACCCTTTTACTTACTTCCTTACAATGAGCTCGCAAGTAATCAAGTGAGTATTTATCGTACATTCGTCTTTATCTTTTCAGGGGTCCTTCTCCGTACACAACACACTGGTCCGCCTTGTCTTGATACATCCTGTCAATTGTCATTTGGCTGGCAGTCATTTGGCTGGCAGTTGAAAACTTCCGCGAATCCAGACACCTAAACGATACAATTGACAGTAGAAGAACCGGGCAACGCACTTCCTTGACGAAAGCGTTCGTTCGGAACATCCATCCCGAATGCACATCCGGATTCCCATCCCTAAATATGACTGTAACACTACTACAATCTCATTCTCACTTTCTGATACATATGTCCTGGTTCGTGGTAGCATGTGGCGATTGCCTGGCCGTAGAAGAACAATTGTTCATTTGTGAATGTCACGTCGTTCTTTTCTATTTGAAGCGTCACAGATTTCTAGAACGATTGAGAACGGTTAATTATAATCATATAAAAGTCTACGAGTTGATGCCAGAACTGTTTTTGAAAAGCTTTGAAGGCTAGACGAATGCCGAGCAGATGCGAAGCGTCTTCGGCGTGTGTCAGCGACATCGAACTCAGTCACTCCAGACCGTCCTGAGAATGTCAACCATATAAGTCTTTCATGCAGACGCTAACACACTTCCATGAACAATTCACACGATCGTTTCAGCTTTTGTTCAACGCACTCCGCTGTCGCGTGGTCCGTGGTAGACCGAGCTTTTCATTGTGTTGGTTTTATGAGATTTTATGAGTGGTTTTTTGTGTTATTTCATGGCTAAGAACGTAGTTCAAGTAACCGAACTTTGATTAAAATTAAAGTGATTACGTATTTATAATACAAATTGTGCAAACCTTGAGCGCTTCGTTTCGTACTTGGTTGTACATGTTATACGCTGCAAAGGAAAGCATTACATTGTTATTCGCGTTCACTCAAACATTCATATGGATATTTCATGTTTTTCACGTACCTGCATTGAAATTGTACATTCCAGTTAGATTGATTGATGTGAAAAGTTGTAAAAGATTGACGAAAAAAGCATAGGCTTCATAAACTCCAATTTGAAGTTTGTTGTTCATTCTACAACGCGTTTATTTTGTTTTAACGTTTGAAACGATCTTCTTACATTTGGACAAGTTTGTTGAGTAGAATGTTGAAATGAAGGTAACGTTTACTATACGCTATATTGATGTTCTTCAGAATACTCAAAACTTTTTGAAAATTCACAGACTCTTTTCTTATTTTATTTAAAAGATGATGTATGATACGAATTTTTCGCCGGCGTACTCTGAATATATACATTTGAAAAGTCGGATTTAATTTCACACTGAAAAAAGTACTACCTCTAGTTCGTTGACAAGTTCGTTTAGTAACGCGTCGAAATTTGATTAAATATACTCTTCGAAAGCATCGATTTTATCTTATATATATATACTTTATTCATAATTGAGACAAGTGACATGAACAATGGGTTGACAGTGTAAAAAGCGCACAGTTTGAGACTAGACGAACGTTTTGACTTCTTTACGATGACGTCCCGTCCGTTTGTACGCTCTGAACGCAGTCGAACCGAAGGGATAATCCCTCACCAGACACTGTGTTTATAACAGCATATGCGGTGAGAGACTATCCTGTCACTTCTATAGTTGGGTGAGAAAACCCGGCCGGTGAGATAGACACTACCCCTGTCCAACCGTCTTTCCCCGTCAACTAGCGAGCAAAGAACTCTACATAAAATCTATAGATGTGTTGGGTCTGTTATATGAAGTTTGGATTTGTTCAGAAGAACGTACTTCTGCATAGCTGATCTATATGCACCTTTATCATTGAGAAGAACAATACTACTGGGGAGGAGATTCCAAATATTATGAATACGAAAAGGGAAAAAGGACTGCGAGAGAGTGGTTTTAGATGAGTTGTATAGTTTAAGTGAATGGCCCCGAAGTTGTCGTGTATGAGTTGTGCTAGACAGTGTCAGTGGTATTGGGTGTACAAAGATATGTCCATAAATATATGCATGTGCCAAAGAAAGATCAATCATCAAGCGTCTCATATACAATGTTTCTAACCCTAGATTTTCCAACCTATGTTTATAGTCTGTTTTAGGGAGAAGGTACTTGGTAAACTTGCGTTGTACCTTTTCTAAGAGATTAATATGAGAATTATCCATGAGGCAATATAGTTCTGACCCAAATTCTAATATTGGTCTCACTTTATGTAGGTAAAAGTTCGATAGTAGTTTGAAGTCATAGATGAATACCTTTCTAACTAATGTTGATAATGATGAAGCTTTTCTAACTTGTTTTCTAATATGAGCTTCTGGGGTAAAATCATAAGAAAATTGGAAACCCAAATCTTTTATAGAACGTACTGATTCCAACTGTTGTCCACAAACAGAATAATGTACCTGAGCATTCGATTTTCCAAAATGCATTACCGTGCATTTTGAAAGACTCAAATTCATTTGGCGATTTCTCAACCAATCAGACACTCTTATCACATCACTTGCTAGTCGCTTATCATAATCAGGTACATCATCCGAAATGTACATCTTACAATCATCCGCATATACCAGATACTCACAGTGTTGGATCGCCTCACCTATATCGTTTATATAGATGAGGAAGAGCAACGGGCCTAGCACGGACCCTTGGGGAACACCAGATGAGACATCTAACCATGGGGAACAGGATGAGTTTATACGAACACACTGTGATCTGCCAGATAGATAATTTGTCAACCATCTATGTATTTTATTCCGAATACCGTAAGATTCTATGATTTTAAGAAGTCTTCTATGATTCACAACATCAAACGCTTTAGATACATCTAAGTATACAGAGTCGACAGAGAATTTCGAGTCAATCTTTTTAACCAAGTATTTGACATACTCCATTAACTGTGATGTAGTGGACCGATTATTAAGGAACCCGAACTGTCTATCGTTAACAAGATTACAATTCCACATGTGATTTCGCATATGAAAAACTATGATTCTTTCAAAAGCACGGCATGTTGTGCATGTAAGGCTTATTGGTCTATAGTTACTAGTCAAACTTGGATCACCTTTCTTTATCACTGGAACTACTATGGACTGTTTCCAAAGAGAGGGCAGAATACCAGTGTCTAGAGATTCTCTGAAGATGTAACTGAGCGGTTCTGCTAGAACTAAAGCTAGACTCTGTAGTAAAATAGAGGGTATGTTATCTGGACCTGAGGATAACTTTCTCTTAAATCTACTCAGATATTCATACACTACGTGTGGAGATACATCTATGTCAAGCAGCGAATTATTTGTTTTCGAGCTAACTTCAAAAGGTTTTTCATCGTCAGTAGTAAATACCGTTACAAAGTATTTATTAAACAAAGAAGCACGTTCGGAGTCATCTGATATCAATCTATCCTTATCACGTATAAATGGTATGTCAGGACGTGATGTGCTTTTACTTTTTATGTAAGACCAATATTGTGATGTACATGAAGTGGCTAATATATGTTTCTGCCTCTCTCTCTGGTAATTTTTCAAGGAAATTCTATACTCATTGAATGCCGATTGATAATTTATCAGATCTACGTTACACTTTGATTTACGGTGCCGATCGTACAATTTGCGCAACCGGTGTCTGATAGATAGTAGCCAGGGTGGAAATGTTTTCTCCGATTGAATTGTTTTTCTTGGAACGCGTAGGTCAATACTAGATTGCAAGACTTGAATCAAACAGTTATATTTGTCATCGATAGTGCTACATCTAGAAAATTGTGTTACCCAATCAATATTGCTAAGATCAGATTCCATCCCTTTATAGTCGGCAGATCTAAAGTCTAAATAAGTGCTCTTTTTGTTGCTCTTTTTAACCAATCCAACACTGATATGCGAGATGATTGAAAGATGATCACTTAATTTAGGACCAGAATGGGTGTCATATAAAAGTGTAGGGTCATTGCACAACAACAAGTCTAGAGTGTTAGCACCCCTAGTAGGGAATCTTACGCTTTGGTACCACCCTTGTGAAGTACAGTAATCCAAGAACTGTTGTGGTTCACAGCCTATTGCTGATAGTGTGTCCCACTGAATACTTGGAAAATTGAAATCGCCAGATACTATCACAGAACATCGCGCGTCTAATGACTGTATAAACGACGAGAACTTAGTCATGAACGTCGTGGGAGAATTAGGTGGACGATATACTGCACAAATAATTGTATGTTCACCCGATGGAAATGTAACTAACACTGCCACAGCGTCAAACTCAACACAACTCTCTTTGCCTATCAAACAAGAACCAAATTTGGATGGGACCACTACTAAAGCACCTCCTCCCCGCTTATTGGAACGACAAACTGGGTGCGATATAGAGTTGGGAAAAACAGGTACAGAACTTTCATCAGAAATCCATATCTCCGTAAAAGTGCATATAGTTGGTGTTTCGAGAATTAAATCCGAAATAGATATAAATTTTGAATTAGATAGAGATCTGAGATTACTGTAGAATAGCCTAGGAAATAGAGGTCTTTGCTCGCTCATTGAAGGTTTGCGACCGTCGCTACAGGTTTAGCACCTTCCCCACCGGTCGTGTTCCCTCCTCCAAGGCCAGAAGTGTCTGTCCGTCCGCGACCAGTCCGTCCGCCCGGAGAGGAGCGCCAACGAGCAGTCGTCGCCACGACCGCCAAACCTCGCACCGCGTACTTCTGGAACAGGGTCTGATCATTGATCTGGTTGACAAACTGCCTGAGTTGGAAGGATCGGCGACGCTCCATCCAGCCCATGTCGTCGCGGCAGAACAGTCCAATTGCAGCACGCCCCAGCGCGAGCCGCACCATCTGCTTCTGCTCGTCCGTGATGTCCTCCCTCAGGTGAATCTTGATGGGACGCGCGTCCAGCATGTTCGTCCTTGTCTGTGGGGAGCGCACCGCCTTCACGATGAGTCCAGTCGGCAGCCCGCTTCTCTCCATCGCGCCGTGCGCCATCTCCAGCAGCTTCTCCGATGTCTCCTCCTTGTCTTCCTTCCGCGACACAATCACGAGACGCTTGTCCCTGCCCTCCTTCTTCCTCTCCTCGTCCCGTCCTCCGCTCGCCACGAACTGCTCCCACTCCGAGTCGCGCGGCACCAGCCGCATCACCACGTCCGGATCCTCCAGGTTGTAATCCTTTCTGATTCGGTTCTCGGCCACCAGCCCATTCGTCTTCGATTTCACCACATTTCCAGCCGCCGCTCTCGCAAACGTCATCTGGGGTACGGTAGGTACAGTAACCCCTTCTCCTCCTCCTCCTCCTCCTCCTCCGATCATCTCCGCCAGCTTGTTGAGGATGATGTTGTGGCGACCCTCCATCTGCTCCTCGATCTGTCGAATCTTCTCCTTGTCAGTCTCCGTGTACATGAAGATGGTGCGCGCCTGCTCAGCCACCGTCTCCGCCATGATCTTCATAGTGTCCTCCTGCTTGCTCACGAGCTTCTTCACGGCGTTCAGCTCAGCCAGCGTGTCATAATATTTGGTCTTATAATCCACACCGTCTTCGTCGTCCTTCATTGCAGCCAGTCGACCGCCTCGCGCGACGAACAAAAGAAGAATGAATCTTCTTTCCCACTTTCTTCAATGACCGAATTCAAAGCGAGAATTGTCTCAATAGAGTTAATCTGAAAAATAGTAAAAAGTTTGTAATACTTTAACAAACAATACATTTGTAACGAAATCTTTTTGAAACATTTTTGCAAAGCAGTAGATTCGGCAATGATCTTCCAATGATCTCCTGTCATCTGTATCATAATCACAGCTGAAATTTGATATGAATATGATATGAATAATTGTAATACTTGTAATACTACCTTGAATTTGATTCCATTTGAGACAGTGTGGCAAATGCAAAAGGATATACTTGTTTCTAAACAAAGTTTTGAATCACTTGTTTTTCAATAAGAACATTGGTACCATTTTCCCCAGAAACGAAGGTCCGATTCTCTCAAGTTCTTTTTGCGTAAATTCTCGTAAATAGTGATTTGTTTTACCAACAACAGTATCGTTATAGGTTATGTCTTTGGGACAGACATGTCGATATAAGTTGTCGCATGGATTGACAGAATGATCCAAGTTGTGAGACAAGTGGTAGAAGAAGAAATCAGGAGGAGAAAAGAACGACGCATCAACGACTGCCAAACAAACGAACAAACATAGAACAAGGCGCATTCTGCTACCGACATTGCTGCGTCACTGGTTATTTTATACACGATGTATGTTTTCTCTCAACCATCTTGAATCATCGTTCATCGAATTGCAACAGTGCAAATACACAATCGTTCGCTGCATCATACGATCGCTTTTTATTCATCGGAAGGATCCTTTAGGAAAAATCAATTAAAGATCGAGCCACTAAAAAGAGAATTGTGGTATGTGGAAGAGATTTTGCACGTGTGAAGTGATTGCTTGAATCCACAGACCACAAATCAATAGGTTGTTCCGTAGTGGGGACTACGATCAATAGTTCGGTAACGATATGTTCGAGTACTATCTCAAACGGATTCTAACAATCCCAATCCAAAAATTATTGTATCAGAATCGAAAGAAGAATTATTAAGCACGCATTTATTCTGCACAAGAGCATTCAAGGGTTGTACTCGATGGGGAGGTTCTTGCGGCGGACCATTCCGTCGCCCTGGAACCACTCGCGGCGGAAGGTCTTGGCGGCGCCGTCGGGGGTGTTGGTCCACTCGATGGTGATGCGGTCGTTGTTGGTGTCCTCCTGACCGTACTGGAACGCGTCGCAAGAAACGGCCATCAGCACGGCCTCCTTGGGGTCGAGCACTCCGCACGGCGGGTCGACGCCGAGGCGCTTCATGTTGGTCGTCTTGATGGCCCATCCGATGCGGCGACCTCCAGCGTTGGTGATCTGGAGAGACGAGGGTTAGGGTACTGTAGAATACAGTAGTCTAAGTCAGCTCACCTTGATGTGGTAGGTGTGCTTGTCATCGTAGGGGGCGTTGAAGACGATCTTGGTACCCGGCTGGGTGTTGATATCTCCGGGAGGGACGGACTGAGCCATGGCGAATGGATGCCGGCAGCCCGCCGCGCCCGCCTTTTATTCGACCCTCCAGACATGCTAATCGGCGAGTTGCGCCAATTAGCGACGGATTGACTAATTGAGTGAGTAGGGAAAGCATGGTGATTTGCATATTCAAAGTATGGAATGAGGAAAAAATTTATTAAACGTAACAACAATTTAGTGTCCGTAATAGGCGGGAGTTGCGTAGTAGTTCTGCCTGGGCTCGGACCCGTAGTATCCAGTGTGGTGCGGCTCGTATCCGTAGTGGGCGGGCGCATAGTGGGCGGGGCCAGCGTGACCGTATCCGCCACCGTAGCCGGCTCCGTATCCGGTACCGTACTCCTTGCCATCTCCGTAGCTCTTCTCGTATCCTCCCTGGTAGTTGGTCGCCTTGTGATGATCGTAGGTACCGTAGTCTCCGTGCTTCTCGCTACCGTACTCCTCTCCCTTGCCTCCTCCGTATTTGTTGTCATGCGAGTAGTCGTTACCGTATCCCTTCCCGAATCCGGCCTCGTAGCCATAGCTTCCGTGACCGTATCCTCCGTAGAGGTCTAAATAAGGTGAGAGGAAGAAGTGATTGATATTGCTGTACTCACTGGCTCCGACGATAGCGATGATAGCAGAAGAGAAGAGGAGGGAACGCATGTTGAATGAATGATGTCTATTCGATAGAGGGAACGGTATTTATACTAGCCACGCTCGAGAGGTGAATAGTCGCAGACTCGTTTGCATCCTAGTTTTTCTCACCATTCTCGATGCGTGATCTATTCACTTACGTTTATATCATGGATATTGTGAGAAGCAGAAAGAAATAGAACTATGTAAGAAACATTAAAATGTTTATTATGTTGTTATTAAGTTTGGCTTGCCTTGCGCTCATATCATCTAATATCGCTTGAGTTCATAGAAGAGGAGAAGACTCGTTTTAGCCACCCGCTTTGTTTCAATATGTGTACAGTGTATAAAGAGTATCGAACAGTTGTTTTGTGTTCACACGAACTCCTTATTGTCAGTTGGTATCACATGTGGACTTTTCTGTGAAATCTGGCGTCCAACAAACAATCAAGTAAACAATACCTTCTCGATGTATCCGATCTAAGATTGAGTCTCTCAACAGAACGAAAACGATGCAAACGAAGACAGAGAGAGAGAGAGAGAGAAAGAGAGAGAGAGAGAGAGAGAGAGAGGGGAGGGGACGATCCGCACCCTACCCCACCTCACCCTTCTCTCTCACCGCTCATTGTTGTGCAATACCCCTAGCCCCATAGCGACAGCGCGCGTATAAACACGGTTTCCACAACCATGGAGTCTGCGGAATCCTTGCCTTCTTTTTCGAAGGAGAAGCGCGTTGCTCGCCGGGATGAGCGCACTCTGCACTCACTGCGAGTGCCCGCCTACTGGAGGACCAACTATGTCAACATCAACATGGATTTACCGGGAAGCAAGAGATGGAAAGAGCTCGATCAGGAGAAAAGAGCTCGATCATGTACAATGACCTCAAGTGGGCGACACCTTTTACACCGATGTGATAAGTCAAACAAACAACAACAAGAAACATAACCCGATCACGATCAGATTCAGACGCAACACATCCGAACATGCATTTATTCTGACAAATGTCAAGACGAGATTAAGTGTTATTAGATCTAGATGGACAATTTGGCCAGCTTGTCGCGCGGATCATTACCTGATCCTTCAGCCGCCCGCCCGTCACCATCCCTGTCCGGGCTCATCTTCTCCAGCGCGTCGATCTTCTCAACCAGCTCGGCGTTCTGGAGCAGGACATCTCGCAGGCTGACGCTCAGCCTCTCGCAGCGACGGCAGCTGCTCTCCAGGCGGTTCTCCACTTCTTGCTCCTCCATTCGCATCTCCCTGTACAGGATACGAAGACTGTCCTCCGAGGTCCGTCTCAACATCTCCTCATCTATAAGCATACAATGTTTGGTTGTAGGGCGTACATTGCGCATTGTACGTACCGGACGGCGGAAAGCAGGGTGACCCCTGTGCTCGAATGCACAGGTCGAACACAACGGGTACAGCTGATAGCTGCAATCGACCCTCCGAGAACGATGCAAGCACAGCACTCCGGCGTGTACTGCACCAACTGAATTAAAACGACCCATCGTCAACTTTTCGTTGTCAACTACTAGCCTTGTCAACTACTACTCAATATTAGTCGTCCTTCTCCCTCATTACTACGAGTCCAACTACAATAATTCAACACAATTACCGTACATCTATCTAACTACAGTACTCCGTTTCTTTACATACCGTAAAACGTCCCAAGTACAGCACTCCTTCTCATAGACAGTATCCCATAGAAAAGTACCTCATCTTCTTGCAGCCTTTCACGTGGTTCGTCTGGCAGCGATGACATAGCTTCACTCCACATTCACAGCTGTAGGCAATGACGTGGCTAAGCCCACAAGGCCCGTCACAAGTCGCATTATACAACTGTAGCGGGTCGAAGACGTCGCTCATTCTAGAAAGAAAGCAAGACTATACACAACGAACACGAGCACGAGAAGAAGATGAAGAAGATGACGCAAAAAGATGAAGAAGATTTGAAGCTGCGGAAACGGGCGGCAAGAAAGCGACGGGAAGGGACAGACGCTCACTGTGAGCGGCAGAACGACAACCGACCGCGTGTGCAGGCGGAGCGAAATGACGGCCGGGCTTCCCGACCGCGCGCTTTTCTTCCTCCCACTAGACGCATGCTAATTCTCCACGCATGCAAATGAAGTGCGCGTTCTTTGAATTCTCCACTCTGCCTCGCGCCCGGACACGGCGATAGAATTGTACTCTGCACCTTTGATTAGTACTGCTTGCACGGCCCGGTTCGCGCTCGCGCGTTCACTGGTTTGCGTGACGGTAGACGCACGCGACGCACATGCAACGCGTCTCCCATGTTAAAGAAAAATAAGCTCCTTATCATTGTCAATTTCTGAGAGGCTGCGAACATGGTCTCATGGTTTAGCGGTTAGCGAGCGCGGCCAGTATTCTGTTTATCGCAGGTTCGATTCTTTTCGCTGCCACAATTTTTGCTAAATTGTTCGAGCCATCCGCGACGCGAAACTGATGCGCAGGGTGCGTCTGAGTTCACCGGGCAGTGAACAAATGAGTGACACAACGGCCGGGCCGTGGCTTGCTAGCTAGAATCGAGCTATCGTTATAACTTACAACTTGCTTGGATAGAAGAGATCTGTGTGATATGTGTGATATGTGTGTCGGTTGTAGGTGTCAGACTGTTCACCCCCCCCCCTTTCTCTGTCCCAATCAAACTGTTCACTTGCTACATCATTGCTGTGTTGTCTGCGATAAATGTTTCAAATTCCGGAGTTACTTGTTGACTGAAGGGATACATTTTTCAAATATTTTGTTAGTGAAAAGTTTGTTTATCAGCAGATTCAAGTTATACAACCGTCGACCTAGCCAATAAGGGGACTGACCTAAGGCTCTCGAGTACAAGTCGCTAGCTGCTTACAAGGGGTACATCGATGAATGCAATGAATTTGGATCAGATGACGTCACAGACTTCTGAGTAGAGGCTCACGAAAGTTGTGAGGGTGGTCGTCACTCCACCGTGACTTGCATCATCATTGGCCGCCGAGAGGATTGAACCCGGAACCTTCCGCTTGATAGCTGGGCGCACATCCACTGCGCTAGCCACCACCCCTAGTTTACCGTAGAATAGTTGCGCCAATCTGCTATAATATTATTCTGGAAGATAGTTCGCAGATTACGGTAGAAAATTGATCTACCCTCAAGTCGCATTCGATCTACCTTCTAGTCGTGAGGAGACCCAAGCGCGCGTTTTTTTTAATGCCTTGATAACTGGACTGCAGCAGTGGACGAGAAGCGCACAGTCGATGTCATCTACTTCGACTTCGCCAAGGCCTTCGACCGCGTCTCTCATTCTAAGCTCCTGTTGAAGCTCGAGTCGTACGAGTTCGCCCCTGCCATTGTCAATTGGATTCGCAACTACCTTCTTGGACGCACCTTTCGTGTACGAGTGAATGTCGACTACTCTCCATCATGTGATATCCTCTCTGGTGTTCCACAGGGTACCGTCCTAGGCCCGGTGCTCTTCAATATCTACACGGCTGATCTGATCCCGCCGTTGCGACAACACGCGACGTGCAGAGCTTACGCTGACGACGTCAAGGTCTACCGCTCTTTCGGACTACAGGACAATCGACTACCTCTGCAACAGGCTGTTGATCTTGTCAGTCAATGGTCTGTGACGTGGCAGCTTCCTCTCGCTGCTCACAAGACCAAAACCCTGTACATCGGCAAGAATAATCCACGGCACACCTACAGTATCAGCACCACTGCGATCGAAGGCGTCGACGAGGTTGTCGATCTGGGGTTCACCATAACCTCAGACCTACAATTCTCCAAACATTGCCGCATCATCTACTCAAAGGCGTACAACCGGGCGTACACCATTTTCCGTTCCATCATCTCTGCTGACCGTCAGATGCTCATCGATATCTACACCACGTACGTTCGTCCTCTCTTGGAGTACGGTACGTGCGTCTTCAATCCATCTGACCGGGCATCGACCATCCTACTCGAGCGTGTGCAGAACTACGTCACACGGGTCATCTTCGCGCGTACAACGTCACTGGGGTACAATGCTTCGGCCGAGCAGCGCAACCAGGCACTTCGTTTGCATTCTCTCGAGCAGCGTCGCCAGGTCAACGACATCGTGATGCTCTACAAGGTTTTTTATGGCTTCGTGGAGGTTGACAAAAGCAGTTTCTTCCATTTCATGACTGATAGATTCGGTGCTCCCAAACTTGTCGTTCCCGGGTCTAGGCTAACAGTTAGAGAGCGCGTTTGGAACGTGCGAGTTTGTAAATTCTTCTCTCTCATTCCTCAGTATGTCTCCGATCAGGCCCCGGCGTCCCCCGCTGCTTTTAGTAGACAGCAGCTCCACTTGTGAGATTCGTTTTGTTGTATCTTGATATCATCTTTTTTACATTATTGTATTTCACGTGTTCTTAAAAACCGTATAAATTATTATTATTATGTTTTCAAACGATAATATTGATCAAAGAAGCCGGCATGCGAATCAAAGAGGCCGTGCGACACTCGACCATTTGCCCGCGCTGTCTCACCTCTCTCGCTCGAAACTGAATTTCGTCAACTGACCCCGGCTGGCAATAACAGAAACTATCCTCCAGGCGGCGACTATATGTATTTTGCCGAACCTGGAATCGAGTCGTGGGGTTTGTTTTGTACCCTGATTGATGAACTAATTGAACAACTCTCCTAATATTTTCCCCGACGTTTCTGTGATCATGTAAGTGTATATGTGTACCTTTGATCCGTATAATATTGTTTACATGCAAAAAATAAATGATGAAACAACAATTCAGTGTCCGTAATAGGCGGGAGTTCCGTAGTAGTTCTGCTTGGGCTCGTATCCGTAGTATCCAGTGTGGTGCGGCTCGTATCCATAGTGGGCGGGCGCATAGTGGGCGGGGCCAGAGTGACCGTATCCGCCACCGTAGCCGGCTCCGTATCCGGTACCGTACTCCTTGCCCTCTCCGTAGCTCTTCTCGTATCCTCCCTGGTAGTTGGTCGACTTGTGATGATCGTAGGTACCGTAGTCTCCATGCTTCTCGCTACCGTACTCCTCTCCCTTGGCTCCTCCGTACTTGTTGTCATGCGAGTAGTCGTTACCGTATCCCTTGCCGAATCCGGCTCCGTAGCCATAGCTTCCGTGACCGAATCCTCCGTAGAGGTCTAAACAAGTGTTGAATGGAAGGATAACATAATCGATACTGCTGTACTCACTGGCTCCGACGATAGCGATGATAGCAGAAGAGAAGAGGAGGGAACGCATGTTGAATGGATGATGTCTACTCGGTGGAGGGAGCGGGTATTTATACTAGCCACGCTCGAGAGGTGAATAGTCGCATACTAGTTTGCATCCTAGTTTTTTCACTATTCTCGATGCGTGATCTATTCACTTACGTTTATATAATGGACTTTTATGAGAAGTAATCAAAAATACACGTGCTGCAGAAAAAAAGAAATAAAAAAGAAATGTATAGGAAAATATATGAATAAAAAATTCGACAATACGAGGAGCATCAATATTGTTAGAAAATCTGTGCAGGACTTCTCTTGAAAGAATCAACCATAAAAACCCAGTTCATAATTTAGTCGCGTAATCTCCCTCTCCAAATCTCACTCCTATCATGGCTACAAACTAGCACAAACCATCCCTCTTTTTTCTTTTTCTCGCTCACCCATATGCTAACGTCTTCAGTGAAAACATTTATCAGAATAAAGACTTTCAATGAACCAAACAATTATCAAATCATCAATCGAATTCGCACTCTCAAATCCTGATTCGTGCTGGGACAAAATGTGACCACATGCAATGAACTAACAAACAAATAACAAAAAGACCATGAGATAGTCACTCCACTGTGACAGTGGGAACAGCGACAGGCGCCGCCCTCACAGACTCCGCCTCCCTGCCGAGACCCCTCAGGGCAACGCCGGCCGGCCGAACCTCGTCCACTTTCGAGCGATGCAGATGAACCCACGGGGTGACTGGAGGTTTTTTAAATGATAATCGAATCTCCTACTCTCCCAATCGCTCTCTCTCTCTATCTCTCTCTCTCTCTCTTTATCTCACTCCCTCCTCTCTCTCTCTCTCTCCCTCTTTCCCTTCCCCCTCCCCACCTTGTTCGAAGCACTTCTCTCCCTCCCTCCCCCCGCACGCCCTTCCACCCCAGCTGTAGCTGCCCAGTTTGTCCCCACAAGACGGACAAGCGATCTGAAAACATCAATCACTCATTCATACATAACATACACGCAATATCCATGTTTTACGGGATTATATACTTGTAAAATCATTTATTGAACGCAATTATGTGTATATCTCTCTTCGTAGTAAACGATATTATAATCAACACTTGACAATAACCTCGACCTTGACCTCATAGTAATACTACGTACTGTTACATAATCTACGTTTCATGAAAATCGTGTAACCCAAAAGTCGTAGACACCAACAATTGACACTCTGTGTTGACGAACTGTCTACGCGCATACTATACCCCTCCATATCGGTCTCTCTCCTTCCCTCCCCACTCGCCTTTCCCTGATAGTCATCCATTTGCATCCACTTCATTGGCTCGATCACGTATTCCATACGACAGTCCGAACCGTCCTGCAAACAAATACGTGTTCACTTCTTCCTGTTAGAAATGTTTCCACAAAGAATATCTTTCTCAAATGCTAATGCCACAAGTAGTAGGGGAAACATGTAATAGTTGTGATCTTGTTGCTTACTTTAGACTTTCTAACTTCAGACTTCCCATTGTTTCTACGAATTGTTGCCTTCACTAGAGCCTAAAACGCACGAGAAAATGCAACATTCTTTTTAATCGTCTCTCTCTGCCTTTTGACACTTTATTGTACTACAAGTTTATGAGGACTTCGGCGTGAGCTTCTTCTCGATGGTTCAATGTTTGTCTTTGTCTTGGAAAGGACCACTGTCTTTCCTCAACGTTAGCCCATAAGATCATGGCCCACACTTGAACTCATATAGCTTTCCCTTCTCTCTCTCTCTCTCTCTCTCTCTCTCTCTCCCCACCTGTCTCTTGTGTTTGACGAGATGAGATGCGAAGAACAGCGGGTGACGGCACTTGCCACATCTGAAGTCACAATAATCAATTGAAGTAAATAATAAACAATGTTTGTATCATTTCATTCTTGAGAAACAATTGTAACCGTTTGCTATTTGCGTTTCAACAACAGATGACGTTCACTCAAAATCAAATACCATGAAAAATGAGTGATATTCTTAATGTACGTTTCAAAAATAGGAGATATCTGCCGATCAATGACATGATTAATCAATGTAAGTGATAGCACCAACATCACATTCCTATCTAATATTTAAAAAAAAGCTAAACTGAGTTTGAACTAGCTTGTTTCTCAATCAACCTAGTCTGGTGCCACGATCCCAGTCACAGAGCAGGTCCTCCACCCTGACACGCGCTCAATGGCAGTCCGTCCACCCACCTGAACTTGTTCCCCTTCTCCTCTCCCTCATCCGACGGCTGATCCAAGTCCTTCACGAACACCGCCGCTTTCGGATCAGAGCCTGAAAACATGTATAAAATAAGCTTCACGATTATTATTATGCGATACAAATTCTTGAATTCAATGAAGGGAGTATATCTGACATCCACCAATCATCAAAACTGAATACATAACTTAACAATAATTCGCAATTTGTAAATTTAAAAAAAAAATCACCCACCCGACTGCGGTGCGTTGCCGCTCACGAGACACCAGCGCCTGGAATAGAAAGCATTAACACCGATCACGCCTTTATCCACGACTATTAAATGTTCAATTCGCTCTCACACATAACCATCACCAGTGACATAAAAAAGTGGTAAGCAACATTCTGACATTATCTTTCCTCCCTTTCATATTACAATCCATTCCCTCTCCTTCAGCCTCTTTCTTCCTCCCTACTCTATCCCCGCTCTCTCTCTCCTTCCTCTCTCTCTCTCTCTCTCTCTCTCTCTCTCTCTGTCGCTCCATCTATCTTTCTCTCTCTCCACTTCCCTCTCTCCGCTCTACCTGTTCCTCTCTCCCTGTCCCCCCTCTTTCTCTCTCTCTCTCCCCCTCCCTCCATTCTCTCTCTCCCCTCCCTCCGCTCTCCATCCCTTTCTCTCTCTTTATCTTTCTCTCTCTCCCACCTGTACTCGTCACTCCCTCTGAGTGCCCTCTCATCCGCCCTCCACTCGCACGCGTGGAACACCTCCAGCTGCTGGCAGAACGACTCCGACGGGCTGACAAAGTAAATATGTATTATTTTATTTACAATTAGTATATATTGCACTTAGAACATTAATGTGATATTCCTAGTTGTTGCGTTCACGGATTGACTACTATGACTTATTTGATTACGTAAGAAATAGTTATTGTTTACAAAAAAGAAAGACTGGATGAGAAGTGAAGATGCAGCCTATTTTTTACAGTTGTAAGAAATCACACCATAATAACTGATCCGAAGAAAAAGTATAGAAAACGATGTGCGCACATTAATACGTTTCATACAGATTTTAGCCAATTCGCGACAATAATCATACCAATGTGACAGAAAAGGTCTTCTAACATATAATATTATTCAGGGTGATAGTTCGCCGGATCACGGTAGAAAATTGATCTACCTTCTTGTCGCATTCGATCTACCTTCTAGTCGTGAGGAGACCCAAGCGCGCGCATTCAAACGATAATATTAATCAAAGAAGCCGGCACGCGAATCAAAGAGGCCGCGCGACACTCAACCATTTGTCCGCGCTGTCTGACCTCTCTCGCTCGCAACTGAGTTTCGTCAAATGACCCCGGCTGTCAATAGCAGAAACTATCCTCCAGGCGGCGACTATACATTCATAGTTTAGTAAATAGTTCTATCATACGCTTCACCATTCATAATCAACCTCAAAACAATCAATAACACTGTTCTCACTATGCGATGGGTCTCCTCATCTGAATGAACACGACGGCCTTCTCGGCCGACCACTGGCGGACACGCATCAGATGGGCTGCCACCACAGTCACAGAACGGGACATGCCCATCTCACTGCAAACGGGCACACATAATACACATAGGATTCTGGGAGAACGACATAACGCAATCAAAAATATATCAAAAGTTGCATGTTTCTAATAATCAACCCCACTGTGACTTTGTGACACTCCAGTAGCACCAAAAACCCCCACTATCAACCTCTCCCCCTCCCCCCTGCTCACCAGTGCACGAGCACCTTTCCTCCGGCATCGATGGCTGACTGGATGAAGGCGAGCGCCTCCTCCAGAAGACCGCCCGCCAGAAGGTCCTGCGCAATACGACATGTTAGACCCATTCGGAATGTAGATTTGGTTTAACGCCAAATGCAACATGTTGCATCTGTGCATCAACTAACACGCTGCATATACGCTTCACAGGTTGCATTTATCCAGCCCTTCTCTCAACGACTAATACATCGCTGCTACCACAGCCAAGCTTATCGGAATTCACAATTCTCCTCCCATTTCTACATGTTGGGCGCGGCCATCTAACGGAACTAATCATAAACTACAACTAATCCAAATTGTCAATCCGTTTACTTATACGCCGCACCCTTTCCCAACCACAACTTCAGCAACTAGTATAAATACGCACCAGTCTAGCTACCATATTCACTCCTAATTACTAACTATTAATACGCAATTGGTACTTTGATTACAAAATGACAAATATGATGTATACCTGTTGTGGCATGTCCATGGCGAATATGAAGTGGTAGTTGACTGCGTCCAGACGGCGCACCTCCGGAACAGCCGAGGCAGACACCGTCAGCACATGGGTGATCTGAAGACAACTTTCTTTTTATTTCGGAGACAAACAGGGAAAAGAGTATTGGAATAATTAGATATGTGAACACAGAATTCTACCAGCTCAATCCCCCTTTCTCTCTCTCCCCTCTCTCTTTCTCTCTCCCGTCTCTCTTTCTTTCTCTACCCTCTCTCCCTCCCACTCACCCCGCACTCCTTCAGCTCCTCCCTCCCCTTATCCGATATCACACTCGACGCTCCGCTCACGAACACCTGATCCGTGATCTTATCGATCATCCTGAAAACAATCAATCTATCAATCGATAACATTCACGGAAAGAAACAGTAGCCATTTCAAAATCACAGCGAACGATCGTTGGAAAAAGGAGACGGGCATAAAATATTCGAATCACTTTGAGCATCGATAAGCGATAGACGCACATAAAAGATGCGACCAACAAGGTGTGATCATAAGACGCGATTGTTTCCGTTTTACAATCTATAAACTGCGAGAGAGAGAGAGAGAGAGAGAGAGTGAGAGAGAGAGCAGAGAGGAGAGAGATACCATCAGAACATGTCCTTTCTCCATGACAAGTAAATAGACGGGAACCAGCCGGGGCGATGCATAAAAGACGTCGACTGTGAGACAAAACAATCTGCAAAACATGCTGAGTATATGTGGGAATGGAAATGAGAGAGAGGGAGAGAGAGAGATAGAGAGAGAGAGAGAGAGAGAGAGAGAGAGAGAGAGAGAGAGAGAGAGAGAGAGAGAGCAACGATTCCCCTCGTTGCTCATACAAGAACATGGAATGCACTGATTCATTCCACCAAAAAGGGTGGGCGCGAGATAGACACACAACAATCCCAGCGCTCTGTGAGCGCTGATAAAAATTCAACACCGATAAAAATATGCTAGATATATCATCACGGAATGTCGACCGAAAATACGTCATCCGAACACACGCCATGAATCATAAAAAACTATTTATTACAAAAATACATCATTCGCGCATATCACATTCACACAACTCCACAACATCACAAAAAAGGCCAGCTCGGGTATCGCAAAAGGCAATTGGGCATAATCACTATCACAAGTACACAAACTGGGCTCGCTAAGTAGTAAAAATGAGTAAGCAGTCTAATCATCATGTAAACAATCCCAACAACCCCAAACTATCTAATCGAGGCGTAAAAACGTATTTCTTTCTCGAAAGAGAAAACACTCCAGAGCAGTGGAGCAGGCAGCGCAGTGGTATGGGAAGCGAGTCGCCTTGCTGCCCTCAGTCCCTGACGTGGACGTTGACCCTGTGCCAGGCGTTGTGCAGCAGCCCCCGCACATTCCAGATGCCAGACGCAGTCTCCGGCTGCGTGTTGTACGCGCGGTCAGTCGCCTTCACCACCAACTGCATCTCCTGCAACACACGACGAAACGTCTCTCTCTTTTACTATTTCTTCAACAAACTTTCTTCCAGAGTACTCAACCAATACAAAATACGCATCACCTCCACGCCACATTCTGATCATAGTGTGGCGGAGTAATAATCTTCGCGTGTCATTCCGAATATCTTGCCAACACTCTCCTGTCTCTCCCCCCTCCCCCGTACCTTGACGGTCTTGTCCTTGGGGATGGGTATCTCGGCCGAGAACAGAGTCCACGCCCACATGTGCTCCTGCAATCATGCACAATCAAAAGCACATCAATCAGATAACGTGTTCTGTGTAGCGTTAGCGTTCACTTTCACCATTCACGTCTCATGCGCGATTTTGCCTGTTTTCAATCCAGCGCGTGTTGCTGGATTGAAGTATTTTTAAAACATATAACAGTATTTTTAATTTTTTTTAAACCCAGTATTTTTAAAACATATAACATGAACGAAACAATAAATGTGATAGTGACGCATCAGAAACAAAACTACAAAACACTCACACCACACATTACTCAATTGCGTACTTAATGCGTACTTGTTGTTTGTCTCTATGTATCTGCCCCCTCCACCCACCAGATCCTGCTCGGGGTCCTGCTGCATCTCGGCCGAGTACCACGTCTGCCCCCCATCCGGAGACACCTAAACGCACACGCATGTATCCTGCCCGCAATTTCCTGTCTAGTACACTACATCTACGCTTCATGCACTCATCATCATCCGACATGTTGAGACATTTCAATATAGTTCCCGGTTACGCCAGTCATTCGATATCGTTGTCTGAAATCAGGAGCGAGACCTAAGAGTGAATAATATAGGAACTCTAAAACTAAACTATATCCCCATTATCATCATTCCCCGCTCACCTCGACCCTGATGATGCCCCTGCCGCCGCCCGACCACGCGTAGCCAGACACTGACACAGTGCCGTCGGCTGGAACACAAACAACACTTAAACTATGCTTCGCCCATCACACTAAACACATTCACTCATGCGTAGTGCCTGGTCACGGCGCAACGCGCGATCACGCGCGTCGTCATTTCGAGACGAGACAACGCGGCGCGTTGATTCGGGATTCTCGAATGCGAGAAATGAGCGGCGTGATTGCACGCCCATGCCACGCGCGCTGACCGGCGCGCGTTGTTTCGGGACTTTTGACGGGCAAAGCGTGATATATCACGCTGCCGCTCATTCGAGATTTGCGAAAGCGTTAGTTCGGGATCGCGCGTCATTCCGAGACGCCTGCATCCCATGCACGGCCTCCTCATTGCCTTTCTCATAAATGAGACGGTCGAGAAATGAGACAAATCATGTGGCATTATCGAAACAAATTGCATAATTTTTCAATTATCACGGCCCACCGGTCGCTTCATCTCTCCAATCCCGAATGAACGCGCGGCGGCGTTGTTTCGGGATTTTCTGACTTCTCCAACTACCACGGGCGTTATTTCGGGATTCTCGAATTCGAGACTTTTGCCGCGCGTTCATTTCACGCGGCGTGATTTCGGGAAAAGCGTGGCGTGATGGAATGACGGCCACACGCCGAGACAAAATCGCGCGTGAAACAACGTCGTTGCGCCGTGACCATGCACTACTCATGCGACAATGTAGAGTGGAAAGCCGCTCGAATCTAACACTAAATTACGATAAACACACATTGAAGAAACATCAAAACAAAGTACGTGAAGCAAATCGAATACGTTTACTATCGCGCTATCGCCCCGTTCTAACACCAGAACAAAATAATATGGGTTGCGTCAGCGTTTCTCGAACGTGGTGTACTTCACTTTGTGATTATCATAACAGCGGGTCCATGAGAACATATCAATACATCTCATAATAACCCCTCCCCCCTCACCTCTGTCGACCTTGTATCCGTTGTGGGGGGCGCAGAAGGCGCTCTGCACGGGGTACTCCTGGATGGACGGAACAGTCGTCCACTTCAACTCGTCAGACATCTCCACCGAGGGAGGGAACTGCCTGCAACACACACGCTCCATCCTTATATACGTTTCTCGCTTTGTACATTAATCTGCATGCGCTCGCACCAATAATGAACGGAATAATGGCATGTCTTTGCCAACTTATAATACACCTAACCTAACGCAACTTATACGTTACCCGCATTCACCAGTACGCACATCCATACATCCCTCATTTCCCATACCAACTAACCCTATTGGTTCTCATTCGCAAGTCCCGCCCCTTTCGCCACGCCTCCTCCCGCCCCTCGGCAGCCGTCATTCATCCGCTTGAGTCGTGCGCGGCTCGCCCGCGGAATGGGTGACGAACTATTCCAATGTGAAGTCGGAAAGGTAGCGCCTCCTTTCTACTCTCTCTTCATCATTGCCCCTCCTCTCTCTAGGTGATCGTGGGTCGGTGGAAGGTGGTGCAGAAGCTGGGCGCTGGTGGCTGCGGCGCAGTCTATCTCGTCAACGACCTACAGAACAAGTACAAGCAGGCCGCGCTCAAGGTACGACGGTGTGAGTACTGTAATCTACCGTATCCGCAGGTGGAGCGCAACGACGAGAACAGTGTGATCAAGCTGGAGGCTGAAGTGATGCGGAGACTGGGAGACGCCAAGGGGGTGATCCGCATGCTGCAGGCTGGCAAGAGGGACAAGTACAAGTGAGTGTGGGCATCCCATTGATGGGGAGCGATAGATAACCCATCCGCTACTTCAGCTTTCTGGTGATGACGCTGTGCTGGAAGGACATGTACGCGGTGATGAAGGGGCTGGACAAGCCGTTCACCGAGAGCACCATGCTACGCATCGGCATACACGCACTCTACTCCATCAAACAAGTCAGTCCATCCTAAAGTAGCAGACAGGCTCGTTGAAAAGGGTAAATGTCAGACAGCAGGAATAGAAAGAATCTCAAAGAGGCTCGGACAGTCTTAGATGCTTCTAAATGTCCGACAAAAGTGATATGACATTCAAATTTCAGCTGCACGAAGTGGGGTTCGTGCATCGGGACGTGAAACCGGGCAACTTCATGGTGGGCGCGCAGGGACGCGACCGACAGACTGTGTTCATGATCGACTACGGTCAATGCGGCAGACAGATGGACTGTTCCTCATCCTCTCGTTGTAGGCATGGTGCGCTCGTTCGTGACCCGATCGGGGGATGATGTAAAGCTGCGCAAGGCGCGCAAGGGCATCCTCCTGCGAGGCACACTGCGCTACTGCTCCATCGCAGTGCACAAGCGACTCGAACAGGTAGGCGTCAGCCACTCTACCGTAATCTACCCAATCAAATTACTGTACAGGGTCGCGTGGACGACCTGTGGTCGCTGCTGTTCATGCTGATCGAGCTGTTCAACGGCCTTCCGTGGAGGGGAACGACTGTCGAGAAGGACATCCAGAACATGAAGGAGACGCTGGGGGACGAGGTCATCTACAGGGACTGTCCGCCCGAGTGGTGCGAGATGAGCAAGTACCTCAAGACGCTCGGCTACGCTGACCGGCCAGACTATTACAAGATCTACAGCATGGTGGGTGGTTCCTATCTAATCGAGACCGAAACATGTCGACTAAACAGTATCATCAAATAAGTAGCAGTCAAAATCTACCTCATGTGTCGCTGGCTAGGATTAAAGTTGATTTCGGTTTTTCAGTTCACGCAGGCGATGAAGAACGCGAATGCGTCGTTCTTCGACCCGCTCGACTGGGAGAAGGAAGGGGACGACCCGATGCGCACGTGCCTGCCCCTCTCCGAGAGGGAGAAGAAGACCAAGAAGTCCATTCCCAGTAAGCACTTGATCCTAATTCTAACCTAAGTGGTATATCTTGTACACCACTTTTGAAGAACGTGTTTCTCTTTGCAGAAGTGGAGCTGGAGTGGAAGATGTTCCCGACGACGCACCCCGACAGGTTCAAGGAGAACATTCTCGGCATCTGAGCCCCCGTCTCCTGTCCACGGCGCCACGCCCTCACTCGCTTACATATCAGTTCATCGCACGTCTTTGCTTACAACAATGATCAACGTCTTCTAACTCTGTGACACCGTCGCCGCTGCTTTCGAGCGACAGCCGCCGACAAGTTTAACGTCTCGTAGTGTACTTTACATTTCGCATACTTGTCCCATAGTCTTAAAATGCTTGAATAAACTGTTTAAAACAAACAAATCGACTGCCATAGATCTACAGTGGCAACACCCAACTGCAGAAATGCACGCGTTACAGTACTGTCATGGGAACAGAGGCGCAGTACCCTTCACAGGACTCCCTTCCCCGTACCTGTAGTCCTTCTGCTGCCAGTGGCTGGGGCTCTCCTCGCCACTCGTTCGGATAGTCGTCAGCCACTTCACCTGCCGCGCGCCAACGTTGCCTGGAAAAAAAAGAAGATTCGAATATTTGGAGTATAAGTTTCACTGCCTCTTTGAAAAGTTACTGACTATTTATGAATCAATTTGTTATATGCCTGAGTCGTTTAATTTTTTACATCAATTGTTCGATCCCTCTTCCGAGCACTGGACTGTCAGACATTATACATCATACGATCAATGGGTAGCAATCTTGGTCTGGTACGAGTGCTTCGTTGGAAAATCGTTGAACTCTGTTGACGTGCCACGTGCCACACTAACATCTATACGTTTCACAGTATATTTAATACATACTCGTCATTTCGCTCAACAATGCGGTAGCATTCTTCAAGACACGTATAAAATTGAACTCATCGGGATGAACGCATCGGTCAATCTCTAGCATAGGCTACGTGAAAAAGGGCACCATACTCCATACATCTCGATCATGGACCCGCACTCACCGGGCACGATGCACCTGAGCGGGGCTCCGTGGTCGGCCGGGATGTCCACGTCGTTCATCTGCCACGCGATGATCGTCTCCGGCTGCAATGCCAGCAGGGGTTACGTGATGGTCGATCACTTCGAACTCCCTTCGAAACACGACCAAACAGGCGTTTCGAAGGGGGTGTTTTGAAGAGATTGACCACACCTTTAAAATCGCAAATAATATCCATGTATGCTGTTGACATTGCTCGACGAGGGGTAGCAAGTCAGATTCATAAGATGGGAAGGTGATTCATGCGAAAATGATTTCCATAACAGGTACGTATCAGGTCTAGGCAATAAACAACTTTCTAAACGAGCATCAATTTCTCATATTCTCCGGTCGACATTGACATAATTTAATAAAAAGATTATGTATAGCAAAGCAAATGTCACATTCCACAACACAACACGTTGATTGAAAACGTTTCATTTCTTATTGATTGAATACGTTTTATTTCTAGTTGTTAACCTCCATACCCTGACAAAGAAAATAAACTGTCTAATTGTAAGAGGAAGGTGTGCAAATGAATAAATTAAATAATGTACGTTATGATATGTAATAACCAATGTCACCCCACCTGCATGGCCTTCTCGAATGGGATGGACGCGCCGTACGGCTTGCCTGCAAACAAACGTTGTACGAACAAAACCAATCAAATATACTAACATACATATGTTTCACAGTGCATAAATCCCAAATATAATTCCATCAACTAATTAATAGAATGCACAAACTAATAGACCACATCACACGCAGCCAACACCATCATAACATAACAACCACACACTCTCCCACCAGTGGGGTCGATGTCTGCTCCCTCTAGGTGGACGTGCTTGATGGAGCGGTCGGCGGGGTCGACGCCCATAGAGATCAACACGTCCTGCAATACACAACCGCTTCTGGTTGAAAAAAATGACAGCAAAAACAACTATTTTTAAAATAAGTTTCTAACTTATACAGCAGCCTCAAAAGTAAAAAAAAGTGTATGGTTAATTAGTCGTTTTACTCGATTTCCTTCGATCGCAATACAATTCGTAATGTCTTCTGGCCTAATGTACGTTCATAAACAAATTCTTCATTCCAATAACAAATATACAATTAAACAAGTACGCGAGACATGAGAAATGAGAAACAAATGAATAATAATTTGAGTCTAAAAAGAATGAAGACATGTTCCCATATGCACTCAGCACTGACCCGCAGCCGCGCGCCGCTCCACTTGGCGTTGCTGATCGCTGTGCCCTCCCACATCAGGCCCGCAGCCTGAAAAGGAAGTGATACTCCTCTCTCTCTCTCTCTCTCTCTCTCTCTCTCTCTCTACCGTACCCGCTACAGTACCTTCTTGAACCTGTTCATGTCAGCTCGTCGATTTCCGGCGCACTGCACCACTGAAGTGACAGAAGCAAGGGGGAACCTGCAACGATACTCAATTCATAATAAGAAAACATTGCGAACACTGTGGTCATCTAGAAAACATATCCACTGAATATACGATACAGTCCGCGTAGAAGAAATAACTTTTGAAATCCAATTCAATTATATCTTCCAATACGTGTTCAAAGAACAATATATAGAACATCGCCCAATAAACTCAAGTAGAACCTACTTCTTCTTGAGCTCCTCGACGCTGAGCTGCATCGGCCGGCGGATACCCACTCCCTCCACCTGCAGACGGTGCGTCTTCGGGTCGGTCTGCAACGAGGATTTCGAATCTGACGCGGGCGCCCTACTCCTACGTCTACCTCTCTCCCTACACAACTAGCAGACAACGCAGGTATCGTCACAAAGGAAACGCGATTCGCCTCTCACCTGCGGTACTGGCAGGTGGTTCCTGACGAAGAACAGCTCGTTGGGAGTGCGGAAGTTGTCCATGAGCAGCTGCGGGGGGCTCTCGGCGTTGAACGGCCGCTGCGAGTTGACGATGAGTGCGGGGTGGCGGGTGGGGTCGTTGCGGAACGGGTCCGACGAATCAGACTGCAATCGGGAGAGAATCAGAGGAAAGATTGACAGAGCTAGGACGCAAGGCAATGCCACAAACAGAGGGTCAGAGGCCATCAACATTACAATAGCGGGAAGTATCGGGGCCATTGTTTTAGCAGATACTCGTGTTCTGTGTTCTTCAATGCAGAATGTAGTCGTTGTTACAGAAACAGAATTTGTAATCAATGCATTGAATTTTGTATACCATCCATCGGACATAAAGACGACATTACTTCAACATATGCAACCAACGAAATTATTCATCAGAGAAACATAACCAAAATTTAAGTGAATATTAAAATTTAAAAAAAATTATACTCACGGTCTTGACCTCGACGATATCGCGCGGGTCGAGCGAGCCGATGCGCAGCGACTCGAGGATCTCGAACACCTGCAAAGAGACTGATCTCTCTCTATCTCTCTCTCTCTCTCTCTTCCACTCATCATCTCCTCTTCCACGTCAACCTCTTGCGCGCCTTTCAACAACAGAGAAAGCAGTTTCCCACCTCCTCCGTTTTGTGTTGGGCGTAGAGTGCCCAGAATGGCTCGATGCTCCCTCCGGCAGCCATGAGTATCTTGTCCCCGCCGGGGTGGCGCTCCACGAATGACGTCACGTCATACACACCCTGCATAAATGGGATACTGTACTACAAAAGAAAACACAAACGTGCCATAATTACAAGATTGTGAGTGACATGAAACCAAATAGACGATAATGAATAAACATGCACGGACCCCCTTGTAGGTGACCCAGACGGTGTCGGCGGTCCGTCCGTGCTTCTTCACCTCCTCCCCTCTGTAGACGGGCAGATCGGAGCGCGCGGGCGGAGAGTGAGACGAGTCGGCGGGCTGCTTCTGCATAGAGAATGCATTCGTGAAATCAGAATAGCCGCACTCCACTATCCTGCGGTCAATATGTTTCAAAAACCGTTCAGCTTTCGATTGTTATTAATACATTAATGCCTGGAGACGGTACCTACTAACTACACAAAATTACTTTCATAATATGTTTCCATGTGCGTAGATATATGGGATATTACATTTTAGACAATTGCATATTTCTTCGCAAACCCTACCAAAACTGTTCCACATAATACAACACCGGTTGAATCAACTTGGACAGTTAGGTTTCACGAGATGAATAAGGGTTGGAGTGTCCATTCGACACAATTGCTCTCCCATATATTTCAAACCGAATACGCACTTTAGACGGAGCGGAGGCATCTGCATGGGCGGTCCTCAGCCTGTTCAGTCCGTACACACCCAGCACCAGAGAAGCGCCCGCGCCCAGGGCAAGCCAGCCTGCAACACAACATATTATGGGAACATATATTAATGCTTTTACTATGAATACTGTAAATGATTTAGACAACAGAGCAAATAGACAATAGATTGAGGCCTTTATGCACTCGGATGTGCTGATTACGGTAAGTCAATACGTTTGTGATGTTTTGAACATAATTTTAAACACGATGAGCACAATGCATTCGATATGCATGTAAATACATTGATACGCTAGTGACTAGTACACTTGCACTTCCCAATTTCCTCACCTCACCTCACCTAACAAACTCAACGAAAACTTCCCTTGAACAGTATTATGCAAAACAGCTCTATGCACTTATACCACCCACTTCATAGATATTCGAAGAACCTTCCCTGTTTGTATGCATTGGGTAGTAAGACATAAATCGTAGCGTGAATAAAATAGAGGCAAGAAAGAGCGCGGCCTACGAAAAACAACGCCGCCGCCAACGCACAGCTAAGCCCACATAAAAAAGTAATAACGGTTCCGTAATCGTACGAAAATCAGCACTCACTGGAAGACGTGTGTTGATGGTTGTGTGTGGAGTGCTGTCTCCTCCCTCCCTCCGAAGGCACGGCAGTGGCGAGCACACCGGCTGAGCGCCGACACGATGCCAGACGACGAGCGCCCAGACGGCTCAGCATCTGATGATACAACTGGTTATTACTTACTTATACCATCTGGTTATTACTTACTTATACCAGTAACAACGAAAAATCGAAACAAACGAAGAAAAACAAGGAAGAAAATCAATACTTGCGAAAAACGAGTTTCGTGGTGTGATTTCGACCATGTGCTCGCGTGCATGACCCATCGCACCACCCCGCACACGAGAAGGCGAGAGGCGGATTACAGCGTTCGGAAACTTCCAAACCTGCCGGGCCATAAAATACGGTTTGCCTGTATCTCTCTCCCGCACTGCACAAAAAGTCATCTCTTATCGCAACACGCACACGCGCTAACTCGTAAAACACCTCTCTCTAAATAAAACGGTATGTGTGTGCGCTGACCAAACAAGACCTCCCCTGCTATCTCTCCCTCGCCATCTTTGCCCGTATGCAAATGCCGTGATCCGGCAGTCGATAGTAATATCAGCGGGTCAGTGGCTGGCTGCGTCTCATTACGACGAGGCAATTGGTTGCCTCCCTCTCCTCTCCCCTCCTCTCCTCTGGACCCTGGGCTGGTGGCTCCGCCCCTTCGCTCTTTATTGCTGCCTGCTAGCTGCTACGGCTTTCATGCCGGCTAGGAGAAAGGCTCTCGCGCCCGTATAGATCCGTCCACATCCAACCTATACCCCGTCCACGCACTCTCATTTCCTCTTTTCGAGGGTGTCGCGCCTCCCCCGCACAGGAGTGCGCTCTCCTCCGGCTAAATTGTACTAATCTCACGCCGGCCGCCCCGCATTTCGTCGCTGTTTTTCGATGTCGTTGCCGTTTTTTTTGCGCCTCGCCTCTTTGTGTGTCTCTCGCATCGCCACTTGTTCCTTTCCCGTAGTAGCTCTCTCTCTCTCCATCTCTCTCTCTCTCTCTCTCTCTCTCTCTCTCTCTCTCTCTCGTGCTCTCTCTCTCTCGTGCTCTCTCTCTCCATCTCTCTCTCTCTCTCCCCTCCTTCTCCTCTCCCGTTTTTGCCGCCACCAATCTCTGTTTACAGTGTTATCCCCCATTGCGAGTGAGATAAGTCGTTCAGTGTACTCTCATGTTGTGTCCAGCTACTAGTTGTGCAAGATTGTAATATTCCTCCCCCACATCTCTGCACCTCCAATATCCGCCCGCTCTCTCGCTACTCTCTCACACATCTTCCATTTCTCTCTTTCGGGGGGACTCCATTGATCCACAAATGCGCGACGGACGACCACGACGACGGCAATTCGCTGTCTCTTCCTTGCGTGTGTGTGCATTCGGAGTCCTGTTGCTTCTCTCTCTCTCTCTCTCTCTCTCTCTCTCTCTCTCTCTATCTCTCTCTCTCTCTCTCGCTCTCTCCACTTTCTCGAGATAACCATGGCGGCATTCCCACCAAAAACAACAAACAAATCCCGCACAACAACATTCGTATATAGAAGTAATACCTACACGTAGAACCGCACTTTTTGCACCGAGCAATAAACGCATAGCGTCACACATCCACTAGGATGTGTGACGCTATGCGTTTATTCCCTCTCACTTCTCGCCCTCCCTCCCTCTCCCCTCATCCTGTAGTAATTGCTATTTGACTCATCCAGACGCCTAATTTCTGAGTCATCTGTCATCCACACCCACCGTTTCATCTAGTTGACCTAGTGGATACCAATCGAGAATTAACCCCGCGCATCTAATGTCCACTCTCTTCGCCGTCTCTTTTCAAGTAGTTCGCCGTTTTCACTATTTGCTCTCCCCGCGCGTACTTTGACGCAACTTACAAGTAATGCCCGTGTGTCATGTTTCATTCCAAACATTGTCATATCATTTTTTTTATTTCGTTCTTCTCTCCAGAATTATGTTAATCTCGATTTTCTATGATTTGTGAACCACCCGTCCCTATATGAATCCCTTGCAGCCTCCGATGGCGACCCTGTCTCCGGTGCCTATCCGGGAAGGTGTGGCTGTGGCAGAGGGGGAGGATACCCTGTCGAGAAGACTCTCCCTCATAGCAGGCATCCACGAGCACAACAACAACAACAATCACTGCACGGATAGCCTCGATGTCGTGACGCTGTTGAATCTCAAGGTAGTCACTTTTTCGGGATCGATTTCACACAGTGCTCTGAATTATGAACGGCTTTCTATGCGCTATGCCACATGTGAGAAGTGTCAGGAAACGTATCCGTTATTATTATGTGTATCTGTTTCATCATAATTCCCACAGTCATGTATTGGTTCAATTAAAGTTTTATGACGAGATAAAATAACCGGATTGATGAACTTAACGATTCGTTCCTTTTGCGTAGGCGGAGAAACGTATGGTGCTTTGCTTGCAGGACGATGACCCTGACCAGCTCTCTCACTCCTCTTCCCTCGAATCCCTCTGCTCCATGGACGTCCGACAAGGCAGCCAGCAGCCGGGTGATTATCGATTTATTGATTGGCTGATTTGGGATTGTACGATTTGCACTGGTCATTGGTTGGTGACCTTTGTTTTCTTTCCCCGCACGTTTTCTCAGTGCGTATCGAATGGCGCCTGCGTGGTTTGTGAGAGGGGGTTTCTCTTCCCTCTTCACTATCTTAATCCACAAACATATTCCCGCATATCAATTACATTCTACACAAAAAACACATTGCAGCCGTAATAATATTAGCTATGAATGGCTGACGGGCCCGTCTCTATTCTCTATCTCTGAAAGAAAGGAGCGCATGAAGAGAGAGAGAGAGAGAGAGAGAGAGAGAGAGAGAGAGAGAGAGAGAGATCTGCTTCCGACATATGTGTATGTGAAAGGGAAACGCGACAGGAAGCTTTCATCCGGAAAAGGAAACTGAAAATATGTCTAGCGCACAAAATATGTTGTGAGTATGTGACAACACGCGTGTTTTTTGGGTGGTGATGTGAAGGGTTCACGGATGAATAAACACATCAGGCTTCAAGCACACAGAACATACGAAAAGAAACAACCTGATATATTCTATATAAACACACATTTCAGGGATATTATAATATAACATACAAAGGGAATAATTTGTAGTACATACTACCTAGATTACGTTTCACTACCATGCTATCACCCAGAACGCCTAGGACCAATAGTTTATTCTGTATAGCAGTCTTATAATAATCTTCAAATCTTCAGATGAGCAATCTGACTGCGAATCCGACGCCAGCGGGTCGACGTCGTGTTCAGGTAATCCTATCAATCAATAATCAATCAATAAATCGATTGCAGCCGGTTCGTTTGAGATGAGCAGCGCGGGCAGCACACGGAGTCCCGCCAGCGACACTGCGCGGTGGTGTGTGAGGTGATTGTTTACTTGTTTGTTTGTCTGTTTGTTTACTTGCCTTCTCCAGGGAGACGTCTGCTTCTTCAATCGAAGAGCGCTTCCGTCCGTCCACTTCTCAGTCGGTGGATAGGGATGAAGAAGAGGAGGAGGAGAAGGAGGAGGAGGAGGAGTGAGTATGATATGATGCTATACGGATTTTTGATGGCTTCACCACATCTGTTCGTATTACGTGATTGCGTTTCTTGAGATGTGAGGGGGACGTGAGATTCGTATGGATAAGTGTACCACTCACATCCCTCCTCCATCTCTCTCTCCCCCCCCTCTCTCTCCCCCCCCCTCTCTCTCTCTCCCTCCCTCCCTCCCTCCCTCCCTCCCTCCCTCCCTCCCTCCCTCCCTCCCTCTCTGTCAACACATCCCATTCCACCTCCTTTCCATCCCGATAACAAGCACTGGAATAGTACAACCGCAATCCGAGAAAACGGCGTTATTCACGAATGCATAAAATACCGTACCCTTGCAGGGACCCCGAGAATGCGGGTTGGGTGCGCGGATGTCGCCGCCAGCTCGGCATCAACCCGGGTGGGTCCCTCGGCGGCGCCCGCACCGGGCCCAGCACCGGACCCGGCACCGGGCCGGGCGCGCGGCCGCCGAACTCGATCAGCTGCGATAGCTTCATCTCGGATCGGGCAAGGATAATGAGGGAACAGATACAACACCAGGTCGCGAGCCTCGGTGAGTTGAAAGATTTTTAATTCGGTTTCCGGGTCTCCAGTCGGTGACCTTCCCTTAATATGGCATTACCATAGTGCGTTCATGTCTGATGTCTTATCCTCTCTTTTTGCTAAGTGCATTCTCTACTAATGGAGTAACGGGTGTATGGGCGTTCGTGAAAAAAGCCTTTTCCATTGTGTGTCGCGCTTCTATCTGCTTGGATATGCATGCGGAACTCTCTCTCTCTCTCTCTCTCTCTCTCTCTCTCTCTCTCTCTCTCTCTCTCTCTCTTCATCTCAAGCACTTTACCCTGACATACTCCTCCCCTCAGGGGACGCGGATGGTTGAATAGACTATACGCAACCGGTCGTGATAAGGCACTTATGTCTCACTCAATAAAACAATGTCAACTACGTTTCACCCAGAAATAAATATGTGTGACATTTGAATACAATGCATAATGTCGTTTTTCAGACACCGGTCTTCCCAATCTCGATTTCGACTATTTGGAGAAGCAACTGAACAATGCGGCCAAGGAAAGAGAAGACCAGGAGAGACGCTACCTGGGAGAACAGGTGATGATCGATTATTGATTGAATGAGAAACTTTCAAAGACTTCATTGTTTCTTGATCACTTCCTCTCATGTGATGTACATGAAACGTGCTCAACACATGATCGATGTTCTACGGCTTTTTTCTTCTCTTTATCTGTGGCGGTCGCGGGGGAGCGATCTCTCACCGTTCTCTCTCTCACCGTTCTTTCTCTCTCTCTCTCTCTCTCTCTCTCTCTCTCTCTCTCTCACACACACACACACACACACACTCTCTCTCTCTCTTCTTCCTCCCTCCTCTCATTCATACACCAATCGATGCGTGTGCGTTTTGTGTTTCGGAATACGGGGGAATAACAATTAGAGGGTTCTTCTTCTCCTTCTCCTCCTCCTCCCACCTTCCTCCTCGCTCCTCCGGAATTGCATTATGCAAATTGGATTGGCCGCTGTGTGTCGTCGTCGTGGCAGAAAGGATGGGAATCTCTCTCTCTCTCTCTCTCTCTCTCTCTCTCTCTCTCTCTCTCTCTCTCTCCCTCCCTCCATCCCTCCATCCCCCGGGGAAACGAGTGTTTCCAAATTCCAGGGTAAACGTAAACGGTTCTTGCTTGCGTAAATGTCTCGATCACATTACTTGCATTACTCGCTAGTATAATTGGAGACTTTGCAAGTGTACGATTCGCCGATTTCCTCCCTGCGAAAACATGCCATTAATATAGTGGGTGTAAACTAAACACGACGGAAGGGGGCTCGATTAATGAGACCCACCGACTTTCATCATCTTTCTGTGCTTTCTGCTTTCTGCCAGACACAAAACAGTTTTTGTGGTTCATTACGCCATCAACAGACCGCCCTCTCTCCTCTCACAGCAAAACAAAGCCTCCCTAATGTTTAATGAAGCTTAATTAACTCATTAATTAGGCTGCATGGTGAATGGTCAATGAGGGAGGCAATATCTCAGGAACGCTTGAATATGCCAATCAGAAAAATGGGGGTGGGTGGAGAGGGAGGCTCCATTTGCGCCGGCTAAAGTGAGTGACACACCTGGCAGGCTGTCAATTGCAGTGGGTTGTTGTGGCAGCCTCGAGTTTAAGTTTATCCGAATCAATGGATTTTGTCAGACACCAGTCACAAAAGTGGACACATGTCCCACCGAATACATAACAAGAATGAGCGAGTCTGCCATTACATATTCGAATCACGCAAGAAACGAGAAGCACTTCCGGGGTGACCGGATTTAGAATATCCTGGCAAGGAAACGTGATATCACATTCCCCCGCCATAAACGAGCCGGATTTAAATGTGTTCTAATAACTTATTAATTGCAGGTGCGGCGTCGCCTAGCGCTGCAGGTGGAATGCTCGGAGGAGGAGGAGGAGGAGAGGGAGAGGGAGCAGGAGAAGCAGTACAGGAGGATGACCCGTCCGCGCAACTTTGGCCACCGCCTCAACAACACCGTCAATCTGCAGGTGGGTGCACTTTGTTTTTGAATGTTGTAAAAAGATGACCAAATGTGGTCATGTGAAGTGTGCAGGTGGACAGAAACATGTGACATGTCCACTTTGATCCCCTCCCAGGTGTGCTACATGAACGAGCTGCCGTCGTCGGACGCGGGGTCGTCGTCGTCGTCGGAATCCGACGACGACTGCGACATTCGACCGGGCGGCAGTGGAAGGAAGGCGACGGTCAGGAACAGTGGTGAGTCAATGTTATCAATCACCAATTGTTGAAAAAGAAACAACCACATCGTTACGTTTCTACGAAACAGTGAATATCATCGTCCAACTGTTCTAAGCAATCTTCATAGAGTAAACGGCTGATTGAACTGACGCGGGGCGGACACCTACCCCCCAGCCCCGATCTCTACCGTATTGTTACCGAAGATGGCCATCGGAAATCCAAACAGAACTGCGTCGGCCAAATCTGCCTACGGGCATTCTCCGGCCGGAAATCCGGCGTTGAAATTTCGCGTTTCGGATAACCCCAAGATTTGGCGTTTTGACCAGCAGCGAGGTGGCCTAGTGGATAACAACAAAAACTGACAAGCAGTAGGGGTGGGGTGAGGTCGTGGGTTCGATTCCCGTCAACGCAGTTTTGATTTTTGCAAAATTCAAAACATGTTAAACTATTTTTTCAGAACGATAGATAGTCAAATTATTACGATATGTACATTTATTGGCATTTGCAGTAAAATATCAGCACTTGTGGTAGTCAATTACATAGCAGTCAAAGCAGAAGTTTTCCTCGCAGTAGGAACACTTGAGGAAACAGTAGTTGTCGCAAGTGGGAGTTTCACCTATGTAGAAATAGATTTAAAAAATCAATCAACACAAAGATACCTCATCAATGGGTACCATGTTGTTATCAAAACTGAGGAATCCGAGAGAAGATTCGGCCATGTCCCACGTTTCGATTCCATCCTATTCCTCGCTATCCAGATCATCCGACACAGTGAGCATGTCATCGCATGAGATATCCGTGTCTCCGTGGGAAGCTTCCATGAGTAGAGTGGAAATGGCTCCGGCAAGCTTGGTCTCCTCACGAGTCAGGGCAATAGGATCCGAAGATCCGAAGCGATGGACTAACTCACCAATAACTTTGGATATGTCCGAAGGCATGGTGACTGACAAAGATGCATATTTACAGAATATTTTATACTCGTACACCCGGAAACACTTCCGCAAGAGTATCGGAAAGAAATTGGTAATTGTCATCAAATAAATATCATCAAACAATGACAAATATTGAGGAAACAAACAACGTCAAATGACATACATATATTCAAGAAACATATTCTAAGCGTGTAAATTTAAAAAAAAAATGACAGTCAGTGTTAGTATGAGGTTGATTAAAATATAATTAGGATTAAATAAACGTTGGTTTTGAATTTTGCAAAAATCAAAACTGCGTTGACGGGAATCGAACCCACGACCTCACCTCACCCCACCCCTACTGCTTGTCAGTTTTTGTTGTTATCCACTAGGCCACCTCGCTGCTGGTCAAAACGCCAAATCTTGGGGTTATCCGAAACGCGAAATTTCAACGCCGGATTTCCGGCCGGAGAATGCCCGTAGGCAGATTTGGCCGACGCAGTTCTGTTTGGATTTCCGATGGCCATCTTCGGTAACAATACGGTAGAGATCGGGGCTGGGGGGTAGGTGTCCGCCCCGCGTGAGTTACGACGTATGCTTGAAACCTTTCAAAAACAGGAACAACAAGAAACAGAAGAGTCAGAGTTGCTCGATGTTCACCTTTCTCGCAGTGTCGGCCCCGTCTCTGGCCGCGCAGCCGTCTCCCTCCACCCTCTCCTCTGCCTCCACCACCGAACCCACAGAGGCCCCCGACATCACCCGACTACGAGAGAGGGTCGCCGAGGGAAAACAGCTATCGCCACGTGAGTACTGGCTCGCTCGTTCAATTTGCATACATAGTTATGGTATATTTGGTATTGCTATTCCCCGGAAGTATGAAGAGATGTGCATGGTCTCCCGGAAGAAGAGTGAAAGAGGAATGAAGATCAAAGTTTCGCCGACCGCAACCTGCTTACCCATTCTTCGTGGCATAGAAGCTTTATGAATAGAGCGCGCCCGGGCCGTTATCTCTCTCTCTCTCCCTCCCTCCCTCTAAGCTGCCACTTGTTTATTCGGAGAGGTCGGGTGACCCTCGTGTCAAGCCTTCTAATCCCTCTATATGGAGACGAGACAATAATACCCCAGGGGTTAGCGGAAACGAACGGCCATCCAGAAAAAAAAGAATGGCGCCAAGATTGGAAGACGATTGGGAGATGAAACGCGAGCCGTCATTGAGGGGGCGACATTTGAGAAAAGAGAGTGGGTGAAATTTGTGCGCAGCTCTAATAGAGTGTGGTATTACTCTCTCAGAGAATAGCGTATTTCGAATGCCGTTTCCGATTGCAAATCGGAATGGGGTAAAACGAGAAACGATGTCGGGTTACAGCAGAATGGGCGTTGAAAATGTGCGCGATGTACTCGTAAAACAAATCACGTTGGCTCAATAATAGTATCTGCATCATTCCATTTTTGTGCCGTAATCAATACGTTCTAGTTTGAAAAAGTAGATGATAAGTTGAGTAAGCTTCACACTATACTGTGTCTTTATGTCATGACAGCGATCGGGAGCTCAATCAGCTGTACAAAGACTTTCTCATGTTGTAGTGTAAGATGTTAGAGCCGGGGACGACGATTGTTGGAATATACTTATCCTTTTCCGACGTTTCGGCCCTACGCCTTTTTCAGGGATGTGGGAATACCTCGAACTTGGGTAATTAAACTCTCTTCAGACGAGCGTCGCAGCCTGTTGTGCGCGGAGACGCAGTTGGTGATCCGGCGTGCCAAGTGCGCGGCAGAAGACGCAGTCGACAGCCACAGAAGGAACAAGTGAGGACACTCTATGGGAACATGTTATGGGGTTATGAGACGTACTTGACACGTGTCGAGATGTCGAGCAGCAGAGGCATAGAGCAGAGAGAAAAGATAATAAGTCAATATCACACTGTTGATGCCTGCGTGTTTGTAGGTGAGTGAGAGAGTGTGAGAGAGAGAGAGAGAGAGAGAGAGAGAGAGAGAGAGGTCAGAATTGTCTGATGATCGACTCATTGACAATACCGATAAAGGAGTGGTTGTATATCGGAGGGGTGAAACGTGTTTGAAACACTGATGAGACTGAAGGAGGGCGACCAAATATACGCATAGGAAATGTACTTATTCACACAGTTTCGTTCGTTTGGTTCAACGGTACTCGGTCACGTGTTGCCTGCGTTGATAAAAGAGCCGTAGATCAGAGAGATGAAGCGTATCTAATTTGTTGAAAAAAGATGGCGATTTTCTTGAGCAGACTGTTCGTTTGCAGGTCGAAGGCGTGCGAGATCCCTCGGCAGTGCAGGCAGCATCTCTCGAAGAAGTCCCTAGATGATATACGAGAGGTCCGCGACAGACTCGACCAGGCCATTGCAAGTGAGTGATTCAACAAGATAATATTATGTATTTGTAAATCTACAGTATTTGTACAATATATTCTCTACAAGATTCTGTTTTCGATGAAATATGATAAGCCAGTACCCGAGTATCTTTTTTCCTCTAACGCAACACATTTCGAGTGGTGGTTGGCCGCATTAGTCTCAGCGAAATACGAGAGCACTTCCGCCCCTTGGCTTTTAATTATCATGCGAGACCCATCTTCTTTCTGCGGTAGGTGTCATTCTGGCAGCGAGCTTCCTCGTTGCTATGAAAAAAGATGGCGCGGCATTGTAATTAGGCGTGTGATGGAGGAGAAAAAGCGGTATTAACTCGATGGAATGAGATAATGGTTCGGTAGATGGGAATAAAAGACGGGGGAAGACTAATGTGGTCATATCATGCGAGACCAGGGAAGCTAATGCGAAGACTTGTGTTCGCAGTGGAAAATGGAGAGAAAACATGGAAAGGAACGGATATTTGCACGGAAATGATGTGCTGATGTGATTAAAAAATATACGGAGTTCTACAGTAATCTTTGAAAATGTTCTATTTGCAGAGAAGAACGGGGAGCTGGTGTCTCTTCTGCTGACGAGGGACAGCCTGCACATGGAACACGACTCACTCCTAGTAGACGTCGACGACTTTGTCGAACACGAAACACAGGTAGAGTCGCCGTCTGAAGCATAGTTTCTGCTATTCACAGCCGGGGTTGGCGAAACTCAATCGCGAGCGAGAGAAGTCAGACGGCGCGAGAAATACTCGAGTGTGTCGCGGTCTCTTCGATTCGCGTGCCGGCTTCTTTGATCGATATTAGAGTTTGAATGCGCGCGCTTGGGTCTCCTCACGACTATTAGGTAGATCGAATGTGACAAGAGGGTAGATCAATTTTCTAATTCAATTATCTCCCTGAATAATATTATAAGTCTCCTCTCTCTCTCTCTCTCTCTCTCTCTCTCTCTCTCTCTTTCATTCTCCCTCTACAGGCTGCCGCAGTGGACCTTCCGAAGCTGCTCTCGAAGCAGGGTCGCTCCCTGCCTCCTCCGAAAACGCCTCAATCCACTCCCACCAGAAGCCGGTTTAACTTCTTCAACTTTCGGAAGACTGACTAGACATGGCTGATGGCCCCGACCAAGCTCTTCCAAAGAAACGTTTCACATTGTCACAATTCACCCGCCCACGATTGCCAGATGTTACGATGAGAGTTCTAGATGTGTGTGCAATAATATATTTATTGTTTAATATATTTACGATGCGTGTTAGAGAGTGTATGGAAGAATAAATTATTCGATACATCGAGTAATCTTCATACAGTTTGGTTTTGTGCGAAAAATTTAGAATGCAAACAGTGTTGAGACTAGATGATAGTATTGGCTTATTGAATAGTGATTCGGGAATTATGAAAAACTAGGATGCAAACGAGTATGCGACTATTCACCTCTCGAGCGTGGCTAGTATAAATACCGCTCCCTCCACCGAATAGACATCATCCATTCAACATGCGTTCCCTCCTCTTCTCTTCTGCTATCATCGCTATCGTCGGAGCCAGTGAGTACAGCAATATAAATCACTTCACCCTTTCACCTTATTTAGACCTCTACGGAGGATTCGGTCACGGAAGCTATGGCTACGGAGCCGGATTCGGCAAGGGATACGGTAACGACTACTCGCATGACAACAAGTACGGAGGAGCCAAGGGAGAGGAGTACGGTAGCGAGAAGCACGGAGACTACGGTAGCTACGATCACCACAAGGCGACCAACTATCAGGGAGGATACGAGAAGAGCTACGGAGAGGGCAAGGAGTACGGTACCGGATACGGAGCCGGCTACGGTGGCGGATACGGTCACGCTGGCCCCGCCCACTATGCGCCCGCCCACAACGGATACGAGCCGCACCACACTGGATACTACGGATACGAGCCCAAGCAGAACTACTACGCAACTCCCACCTACTACGGACACTAAATTGTTGTTATGTTTCATAAATTCTTTCCTCAACCGATACTTAATATATCACCAATATGCAAATCACCCTGCTTTCCCTACCCAATCAGGACATCCATTCGCCATGGCTCAGTCCGTCCCTCCCGGAGATATCAACACCCAGCCGGGTACCAAGATCGTCTTCAACGCCCCCTACGATGACAAGCACACCTACCACATCAAGGTGATCTGCTTTCGGTTACTGTAATCTACAGTACCCTAACCCTCGTCTTTTCAGATCACCAACGCTGGAGGTCGCCGCATCGGTTGGGCCATCAAGACGACCAACATGAAGCGCCTCGGCGTCGACCCGCCGTGCGGAGTGCTGGACCCCAAGGAGAACGTGCTGATGGCCGTCTCTTGCGACGCGTTCCAGTACGGTCAGGAGGACACCAACAACGACCGCATCACCATCGAGTGGACCAACACCCCCGACGGCGCCGCCAAGACCTTCCGCCGCGAGTGGTTCCAGGGCGACGAAATGGTCCGCCGCAAGAACCTCCCCATCGAGTACAACCCTTGAATGTCCTTTTGTGTGTCGAAAAAAAGTGTGCTGGAAGTTGCATGGTCTTATATAATACGGTAGAAAAATGGGTATGGAATGGCAATTATCGATATATCGACAACTATCTCCGAGGTTGTGGATAGTACACCTTTATTTGTACCATCTTTCTATCCAGCCACAAATGTTCGAACAAACCAAGCATGGTCTGGAAAAGAGTAACATTGGTTTACTTATAACTACAGCACTACATCAACAAAACTAATTTCATTTTCGTGTCAGAAAAGAAAATGTCCTATTCGAGTATTAATCAGGCGTTGAATCAACCAAAGTATTTCTTTGCCCTAGTCTGATGTTATGCAATTTCTACTGACTCATTGCGGCAAAGTGACTCATGGATGCGTATATAACATGAGACGGAACTGTGTTGTCGGACACACCATGCGAATTCAACTCTTCTCCCTGTTTTGTTTGGCTGTCGCCAATGCATCATTCTTATCTCCTCCCGACTTCTTCTACCGCCATTTGTCCCACAACTTGGATCACAATGTAGATCCATGTGATAACTTCTATAGACATGTCTGTCCGAAAGGAATCATTACCAAAAACACTGTCAATGGAAAAACGAAAGAATATTTGCTCAACTTCACAGAAAAAGAACTTCATCGTATTCGCGCTCATGAATTTGTTTCGAAATTGGTATTTGTACATATTACACTCATCAGATGTAAAATAACTTTTTTCAGAACAAATCAATCAACATTGTGCGAGAACACGTAAAGCTACAAAATCCAGAAAACACGTGAGATTTATTTAAGGAAAAATTGACATTCTAAAATTTATTATGCATATTTAGATGTGATTGTGATAACATTTCCGACTCATGTTATGTATATTGCTTTATGGAAAAATACAAAGATATCGCCAACGAAAATGTAACAAATTTCCAATATAATGATTTCAATACACTTTATAGTATATAAAAGTGATCGGTCCTGTGGTCTTATACTACGCGGTTACAAACAAAAACGAGTTTGAAACTTTAATAAAGGAAGAAGAGTACGCGGAATCGCTGTTCAATAGTTTGATTGAAGAAATGCATAATGAACTGGAGGTATTTTTGTAACATTCATTCAATCGTGTTTGTATTTACCATATTTAGAACACGATTGAAAAGAATTCATATCATACAGATTTATTGGAGCGCTTGAAAAACGATTCAGCTCAATTCTTTCCTATTTTGAAAACGCTGGAAACTACGTTTGAAGAGTACAGTAAACGTTACTACAACTTGATTGAAGTCGTTGATCAAATATTAGAAAAGTAACTATCACAATTTGATTTTAGATGATTCAATCTTATCAATAAGTTCTTTGAAGCGAAAACAATACCGGGAACCTATCCACAGTGTCTGATCATTACAAGTTCACATCAGTATTGGTTCGATCTGTTTCTTCTTTGTTCAACCATATGTCGACTTTTGGATTTAACGCAGGTATTTCGCGCAGCAAACGCTAGAAAAAACACAATCATTTCAGGAAACTTTAATAATGTATTTCCTAATAGTGATGATGTCATGTTTTCGTTCGGATCGATGAACATGTTTTTACAAATAAGAAACGAAGCTATGAAAGTTGTAACGCTTCATTTTCTATTGTTAGTTGATTGTTTCAGTACGGTTTCGCACAGTTTGTGTTAGGCCACGAAGTAGTGCACACATACACTCGATACAAGGAGACAGTGCCTCTCAGCTCGGTGTATCACACAAAAGCAGAGTGTGTGGCCGAGAAATACAAACAAGCATGCGACACATTCATGGAGGTCAGTTGTCATGCTCCGCAGTACAGTACTGTATGCAATAATGCTCTTTAGGACGGTTTGGAATGTGACAGTTCGATGACGCGCACGCAGAACGAAGACGCTTCGGACATGCTGGGCATGCGCCTCGCCTACGCCGCGTTCCTAGCACACTTCGGGAATCGACGGGTGAGTGGGGAGCGGGGACTCGCGAGTACTCCATTGTCCAGAATGATGTCACCCTGCAAATCGAACAAGGCGACAGAACATTCACCAACCAGCAACTCTTCTTCTACGCACCTGCGATCGCCGCGTGTTTCGAAAAAGCAGGACACAATTATAAGTGAGTGTAACATTTAGTGAAATCTGAAAAAAGATTCATCCATTACCTTTTCAGAGAAGGCAAGCCGGACGTGCATTCTGGTTGGCTGTTCAGAGTCAACACTTTCGTCCAAGAGGTTATGAAAAACTTTTTTCGTTCATTGTGTATACTTTTTTCAGGTTTCCGGGTTTGCGGAAGCTTTCAACTGCCAAGAGGGAGATAGAATGTACCAAGATATGGATGAACAGTGTATTGTGTATGGAGAAGGACCTCTTATCAAAAAGTAATGGACAAAAAGACGATGAATAAATGACATCTTATGTATCTTTAAGTTCCTTCTTCTTGAATTTATTATTGAGTTGATTTTCTTTGCGTATCAGGTTGCAAATCAGTAGTCTTTTCCTGCCAGAAACGCTCAGTGAATGGTTGTGATTTGTGTAGTCGCGATGAATTTCAGATATTTCAGGCATGCTAAAGGCCTAAAGGCGAGGTCAGACTCGATTATGTATCAAAAACCGCTTTATGATACAAAAAGCCACTTTCTGAGGATTTTTCTGAGGGTGTGCGGCCGCTCTGAGATCTTTCTAAGGGTCTTTTGCCAGCAAAAGTTGAGTCTGACCTCTACTCAATCGGCGAGTTAGCGACAGAGAGAAAGCATGGTGTTTTGCCTATGCAAACTCGCAAACCTGAGGAAATGAATGGGAAAACAGCGTGAATAACTTTATTACCGGCGTTAAAAACCAATCAGTACATATACATATGTAGAAATGCAGATCAACGTCTCTCTCTCTCTCTCTCTCTCTCTCTCTCTCTTTTCTCTCTCTCTCTCTCTCTCTCTCTCTCTCTCTCTCTTTCTTCAGGCAATGGGAGCGACCACGGTCTGTGCCATTCCACACGCATTCTTTCCCCTCGCCAGTTTGAAGTATCCAGAATTTCCCCAATACGTTCCCCACGAGTTCTTCACTAGCCAGTAGTCCTGAAAAAAAGTTGTTTGTTTGTTTTTTGTTTACTTTATCTTGTTTCTTCCACTCACCCTTCCATTCTCACTGCCATATCCGACGATAGTGAGAGCGTGAGATCCGAGAGAATGCTGCAATGCATATTACATAAACACCATGTACTTTTCAGAACAAGAGCATACTACTAACACGGTCAGCCCATTCACTCTTGATGGCCGATTGTCATGATATTGTGCTCCTTTTTTCTTTTCACGTTTTCAACTTTTCACGTTGAATCCGAATATGACAATATCTTTCCTAAAACAATTTATTTTAATAATAATAATAAAACGAACCTCGGCACAGTCTCTGTCAGTGGGTGAGAAGACGCCGGAGCGATAGCTGTACAGAGGCTTCGTCACCTCAACCAGTCTCTCTCTCTCTCTCTCTCTCTCTCTCTCTCTCTCTCTCTCTCTCTCTCTCTCTCTCTGCTCCCCTCTCTCTTCCTCTCTCTCTCTCCCATCTCTCTCTCTCTCTCTCTCTCTCTCGTTCTGCCTATTCTCTCTCCTCCTTCTTTCTACCTGCATTCCGAACGTGACCGGCCCCTTCTCGGCCACCCAATCCGCGATCTTTCCCTCATTCCGTGAAAGGGTACGGTAGTCCGAGATGTAGGTGCGGTTCTGTAATAGTTTTTGATACATAGTTGAAAATGAATTTCTAGAGAAAAAAAACGTCCGATTATATGATCAGATCTATTTGTTATTTGTTTTGAAAATGAAACGTATATATTTGGGGAAGTTGGTATGCAAAACACAAAACGAATAACACAATTTTTTTTTAATAATTCGTACCTGTTGCTTGATATTGCACTTATCGGCCTGCTTTCCAACGTACGGATACGTGGATTCCAACTCCAGACCCTCGGACTTGATGAAACTGAAAACAAAACAAAACATTTTTAAGATCCTGTACACAAGATAGTTAAAGGCACAGGGGCGTTTAGAACTACCAAGGTTCATCGAAATTAACTATTGAAAACTTGGCAAAAATGATTGCACGTAGCGGGAATCGAACCGGCATAGTATTGTCCACAAACCGTGACCACAACACTACAACGACATGTTGTGTTGTCGAACTCATATCGACGAGGTCCGCACAAAGCTCAACTTTCTGATAAGCATTTTGGCGGGAAGTTCGAATTCGCCTTACCAAGCTTCGCACGTGCACATGTTGGTGAGTGTGTAGGTAAAGCGGAAACGCCGTTCTTTCGCGTTTTCTTTGATGGTTTCGTGTTTCTTTGGGTCAAGCAATAAAACAAAGTCAAAAACTAAGCGCCCCTGTGACTTTAATGTTGATGTTCATACCAAATAACTCACAGCTTACAGGTCAAAAAAGGAGATCAATCTCACATGTTCTATGCAATTTACAAACCACGAATAAGCACCCCTGGTAGTACCCTCGCCCTCACCGGAACGCATACGGCCTGTATCCCCCGTTGCACCCGTTGTTCGAGTGATCGCAGTCGACTAGCTCCTGCTCCGAATACGAAGACAATTGACCTGCATGCATGATTATGCTTTAAGAAGAACTGATTCAAAATTTCATTTTGAAATGAAAGGTACTGATACACACCAGTCTTGATGGCGACAGCTGACTCAGTGGCAGAGACGGCGGCGAAGGCCCAGCAAGAACCACACGAACCTAGGGGGATGGTCTCTCTCTCTCTCCATCTCTCTCTCTCTCTCCTTCTCTCTCTCCATCTCTCTCTCTCTCTCTCTCTCTTCGACTCACCCTGGTTCTTCACCGCTCCAACCACCTTCTTATCCCTCCAGTCCATGGAGGCGGGACGACCCTCGCCTGAAAAGGAAGGAATGGAGAGAAAGAGAGAGGGAGGGAGAGAAAGAGAGAGAGAGAGAGAGAGAGAGAGAGAGGGAGAGAGAGAGATAGTCACATACCCCCGAGAGCGGCTCCCTCCGCCCCCTCCCATCTCTCTCCATCCGGCGTGATACGATCCGTGTACGAACGAGACAGCATCTGACATAGGATATTGTTAGGTACGTTTCGTTTGCATGCTTTAAAGTTTTTATAATTCTTTAAAACAATTGCCTTTGTGTGCCGATGGTATTTTTCGTTCAAAAAAGAGCACTGTTATTGGTTATTCCACTATATATATATATATATATATATATATATATATATATATATATATATATATATATATATATATATATATATATATATATATATATATTCAAATGAGATTAACCTAAAGTGGAGTTGATCATGATTGCATATTCTATGAGCTGTTTTTTCACTTTGACGTCTCTCTTTCTCCCTCCCTCTCTCCCCCACTCTCTTCTCTCTATCTCCTCTCTCTCTCTTCCTCTCTCTCTCCCTTTCTCTCTCCTTCCCTCCCTCTCTCCCCCACTCTCCTCCCTCTATCTCTCTCTCCCTCTCTCACCCTCCTCAGCTCCGCTTCATTTCTATCCGTGAACTCGCTCCACTCGTAGTCCATTCCGGGCTCCTCCCTCTCCAACTCCTCGTATTCCTAAATGAGTCGATAATCAATAAGAACGAGAGAGAGGGAGGGAGGGAGGGAGAGAGAGAGAGGGAGAGAGAGGGAGGAGGGAGAGAGAGAGGGAGAGAGAGATGCGCACCTGCACATTGTCTACGAACACATTGAATCGATATAGGTATTCGTCAGCTGTGGTGTAGTAGCGGTCGAATCTGAATACGTTTGGAAAAAAATCATTACATCTGGGCGTCTAACCCAAGTTACTAGACCAATATGTATCCAAATCAATATCTTGTGCGTGTTATTGTATATGACGTGAATGAAAATAGCTAGCCGATATGTTTCAGCTCTTATATAAATACGAAGAACAATGTGTTCCATAAGAATACGCCGATTTTATAACGCTGATCCGGTCATACATACAATCACCACCCACAATACTGATTTGTTATGCGTTACTTCTGATTTTCTGATTGTCCGTTGCGAACGGATAATTACGAACAAGTCGATATGTTTCAGCTTAGACACAAACCAGAAGAAAACAATGCGCCATAATAACATGTATACTATATTCTTTTTCTCTTCCCCGTGGTGTGCGGTCGGGTCCTCATTTTGCCCGCCGCCGCCGAATGATCGGTCATCGACAAGAATCCTTCCCGAGTAACCAGTGAGGCGGCGGGAAGTACCCTCACGTGGAAGCAGCTATGGCGCGAGGAGATACCGATTGACATGGAAGCAAAAGAAACCCCGGACGTCTACACGTCAAGAATGGTACTCTAATGGTCCGGGAATGATTATCGATCAAGTATCGTCTTCCCACAACTAACTTTGTCAGCCTACCTGTTTTCCCCGGCGTTAGCCTATTATGTAGCTATGTAGCATCCTAGGCACTACTGTATGCTTGATATCATTATGATTGTGTTGTCATATTCAGATATAACGATTCCGGATAAACGATTGATTGATTGATTGATTGATTGATTGATTGATTGATTGATTGATTGATTGATTGATACTATATCATATTATCACCCAAAAAAACTACCTTACACATGCCTCAAACCCCACTCACTTCTGGCAGTACTCCCTAAACATAGGAATGTAGGGGATCTGGTCGTCGCGGGCATACGACTCGAGAGAGAACTGAGAATAAACAAGTAAACAAGCAAGTAAACAAGCAAGTAAACAGACAAGTGAACAAGCAAGTAAACAAGCAAGTAAACAAGCAAGTAAACAAACAAGTAAACAGACAAGTAAACCCACCCTGTTTCTGTTGAGGCAGTAGCGCACTCCGAGGACCAGCATCCAGAATATGGTGAATAGCTGCATGTAGCGTATGAACTGGTGCCGGAAGTGAGACGCCTCGGTGACGGCACTGAAACAAAAAGAGTTCACATTATTCACAAACACTTTCCATCAACTTCATCTCTGATGAGACTCCGAGTTGATGGAAGGCTCAAGTGGTAAGATGCTAGGAGTCGAAACCACTTGATCCAAATTCGTGTTTTTCTTTGTGATTACTCTATTGCGTGTTATTGATTAACAATTTCGGAATGAACCTACTTGTCTATGCCATCGCACTGAAAGACCTTGTACACCGTTGTTTACAATATTTAGATTTTTCCTCTGTTTTTGTTTCTCGAAATGAATAGCGTACTTGTCTAGCTGCCTCTCCTCCCTCCTCCACTGCTCCCTCTGCTCCCTCTGCTCCGTCTGCTCCTTCTCCTTCCTGCCCTCCTCAGGATCCTCCAGGGGCAATTTCTTGTGAAGCTGCGGCCACATACTGGATATTTGTTATACGTTTCATTCTTAAATATGAACAGACACGAGGGCGTCAGGACAATATTTTCTCAACGTTCAAATAGGTGCGAACCGAAAAATTAGATGTACAAAAATATTTCGCAATCAAAACATGAATACGCTTCATACATCACTTTTACGGAGTCACTATATTTTCAATATCTAACTGAACTCAATCAGTTTAGAACTAAAAAATCGAATGAAAATAGAAAAAAAAGTGATCGCGCCAGAACAAACGTAGCGCGAAACTAACGTATCAAACTATTCAAAAGTCAACTTTGCGATCAATGAACCCATCCCTTATCCTGACAGTCGATTTTGCTGATCGCTCGATCCCCCTTCTCCCACACTGTCGCCTCCCTTTAGATAAGACCAGCTGATATAACGCTTATCATAAAATGCATTTTATCGTGCTCAGGAAGAATTACATGGATAAATAGGGGGCCTACTACTAAACTACGATGAATCTATGCCGATCGAGAAATCGATAAATCAATAGCAGAGGTTGCAGCTGGCGGCGCAGTACTGCCTCTTCTGGGCGTCCGTGTAGAAGGTGGACGAGCAGAAGCCGTTCTGCTTCCACGTCGCGCACCTGGAATCGATTGATTAGATCGATCGATAAATCGATAAATCGATAATCGATTGCACTCACGACGTGCCCTGGTCGACGCAAACTCCTCCGTTGGGGGACATGGTGGTGCCGAAGCCAGAGTCTGGAGAGAGGGGGGTGGGAAAGGAGAGAGAGAGATGAGAGAGATAAGAGAGAGGGGAGAGAGAGAGAAAGAGAGAGAGAGAGAGAGAGAGAGAGAGACTCACTGGTGCAGTATCCGCACGTCTTCTTGCAGTTGGTCTTCACGAACGACTGCATGTCAATGTTCCTGAAAACATTTTTCAACTTTGTATCTAATACTGTATTCGAACCACTTTGGTTCATACATTCCATCTACAGTAACCCACATTCCATCTACCGTACCCCCCATAACCCCTACCGTACCTGCAGATGGACACATCGTTGGCGCACTCGATCACCGCATCCACACACCCGCCCTCCAGACAGAAACCGCACACGTTCGGGCAGTCAGCCGCCAGGATCTATACGGTGGGTTAGAGGTTACTGTAGTTTGAATGAGGATTACGGTACCTCACGCCATTGCGGGTCCTTGCACTGCGCCTGTGTCACCTTCTCGCAGACGGTGCGAGGGTCTGAAGAGAGAGAGGGAGTGAGAGAGAGAGAGAAAGAGAGAGAGAGGGAGAGAGAGAGAGAGAGAGGGAGAGAGAGAGAGAGAGAGGGAGAGAGAGAGAGAGAGAAAGAGAGAGAGAGGAGAGAGAGAGAGAGAGAAAGAGAGAGAGAGGGAGAGAGAGAGAGAGAGAGGGAGAGAGAGAGAGAGAGGAGAGAGAGAGAGAGAGAGAGAGAGAGAGAGAGGGAGAGAGAGAGAGAGAGAAAGAGAGAGAGAGGGAGAGAGAGAGAGAGAGGGAGAGAGAGAGAGAGAGGGAGAGAGAGAGAGAGAGAGAAAGAGAGAGAGAGGGAGAGAGAGAGAGAGAGAGGGAGAGAGAGAGAGAGAGAGGGAGTGAGAGAGAGAGGGGAGAAAGGGAGGAGGGGGGAGTGAGAGACTGACACTCTGCGTTCCTGCACGTGTATTCGGGTGTCTGGCAGCAGAACCCGCACTGCTTGGGGCACATGGCGATCGCCGCCTGTTTCTGGTTCTCGTCCGGAGCCGCAGACACCTATACGTTTCTTATATTTTATATTTATTAAATTTTTGTATCTATTTATTACTGCCGGGATAAACAATGTGTCAAATATACAATGAATGTACAGTGAATCTACTCTCATGAAATGTGATTAGAACTATACGTTCCATAGAATACCGGCATTTGATTGATTTTATTCAAGAAGTTGTCAAGTTGCTATTATCACTACTAGAGTCTATGTAACTGTACTGTAAGTGAGAAACGTATGAAACATTCTAAAACTAGTTGAGAAGTGTACCTGGAAGCAGTTGGCGTTCCTCTCGGTCGTTCCTCCCACGGCGAGGTCCGTCGCGAACAGAACCTGCAAGGGGTACGGTAGGGGTGGTGTGAGTACGGTATAGAGTACTGTAGAACAAGTTGCCATACGGTCTACGTTTTGTTCTAATGGACTTTTATAACTAGTATGATTATGCGTGTGTGTGTTAGGCGAATCACGAAAGATATCGTTTGGGAAAGTGTTTCGCGATCATTATGTTTCACCAGCCGGTCACATCCACCCCCCGATTAGATGGCCAATGTTTTTTCGAGCACCGCTCGCAATACGCAATACCCTAAAAACCTTAAATTTCATTTCAACAAGTGTCATACTTCTTTTCGTACTTTGTACAGACTTACTACGGTACTTCGTATTACTATTTTTTAATAACCAGTAATCATCAACACGATACTACCGCACCTTGCACGCCGAGTCACTGATCTTGTTGTCGCAGTTGAACGCCTTGTCAGTGTACTGTAATGATTACCGTAATCTCAATTCAATCTACAGTATCCCCTTACCGCAGGGGCAGTTCCTCCGCTGGTACAGTTGGTATCGATTGGTGCGGTGGCATAGGCGCCAACCATCAGAAGAGAGCCGATTAGGACTGAGCGAAGCATACTGTAACTGGCAGGATTACTGTCGAAACCGTAAAATACTGTAAATTGACAACAATGCTGAAAGTGAAGTGACTGTGATCTGCTCACCTTATATACTCGCCTCAGGGCATTGTATCCTTGGTTGGCCATCCCGATATCAGCTGATCAAGCGGGGCTCATTTGAATATGCGTGAATCCCTGTCCGACTCTCTCGTGTTTACACACTCTCTAGCCGTCTGTGGCGCATGCAAATGTGCTAACACCGTGCGTGTTTGTCCACCTGTAGAGAGAAGGGGGAGAAGGGTGGATACTGTATTTGCTTTGTGTCGCCACTGTAGCCAGTCGATGCATTGTCCATAGTCCATTGTTGGGAGAGAAAAATCCCCGTGTAAACTCAAACGGTTAAATACTTGTAAGTGAAAATGTTGCGAAAGTGTTCTCAAATTGGCCTATGTGGTGTATTTGGTTATGTTTCACGATTCAGTTGTATCCAGTCACTGATCAAACGAACATTTTTTTATCGAGCTTTAAGTGATCAAACAATCCAAATATTCACAACCGCAACTTGCAAACAATGTACTATGTTATAGAAAACATTGTAATCCACTGCAATAACGATAAACAAACGTACTGACGATGACGCGAGGGAAAAAAATGGTTGATGAACCTGGCATCTCTACGTTTCACGAATTGGTTATAACTGACCGTGTTTCGATGTTTTAATTATTTTTCGAGCTTAGCTCGCGGTGAACAAAAATATTTCATATTGAGACTTTCTTCTGCGTTCCTAGAGTTGTAGGTATGTTTTTAAAAGTATTCCACTTCGTGTAGGGCCTGCCTGTCTTCATAAGTTTTACAACATACTACATACTTTATTACAAATCGCACATAGATGTAACACAATTATGAAGAAGACGCCACTGTGCTGCTGATAGCTCACTGATCAGATTAGCAGTTGTGAAAACATATCGAGAGTAGTTTCAATTCGAAGTCGTTTGAAGAGACTGACTAGTTCAAGCACTTGATGTGAACAAAACGGGAACAGACGAACAACAAACGCAATAACTTTTTATCGATCAGCAAACGAATAGTATATGTGTTGAAAGCACTGGATAGTCGGAGATTTCTGCTCCATAGAATATGTGAGGATAAACAGTAACAAATGAAGAATACATACAATTCACACACAGGTCCTTTTGTAGTGCATAGCTGTCCGGTTGGTGCACTCGTATTGGTCCGTCAACCAACGAGTGTTCGACACAGCTGTGTTCAACCTGGAAAGGAAACGAAATAAGATGTTTTCCAGATTCTAAGTAACTTCTAAGCCTCCACTCACATTGCTTCGTAGGGCGATCCGATAGCAACGCCCAACTGCGAACACTCCATCTGAAATTTTTTTAAAGAGTCATAACTCAAACTGATAAAACGTACGTGAACAAACCACAATATAACTGTATGACCTACCGATAGGAATGTGATCATGAACTGTTGCATGGGAGTAAAGTGGTCGAAGCCGGGCAGAGACTCCTCCTCAATAGAGAAACATTTTATTTCAAATGAGAAACGTTTAAAGTCACAATCGTTCATACCTTACTGTTTATATGCTCTCCATAGTAAGCGAGTGTTGTCTGCAAAGCATCTGCACAGAGCACTGATTCTCGCAGATTCAACTGGAATACATGGGTCCGTTCAGCTTCAGCCACATGAAACTGCGCTAACCCCTAATTGTTGTTGAATCAACTGGAATGAATGCATGCAGATTCAACTTGATTGTGTCAGTAAGTATCACTTATTTCTAATGTCGTTGCAGTTATCCGCATCACACATTCGTTCACTTACTTACCTGTTCCACTCCCTCTTCCATCCTCGTATTGGCAGCCAGGAAGGAATGGAAGATGTCGGAGAAACACGCTGGAATAAGATACAATATACAATCCAGTAACTACTACAACAACAACCGAATACAATACCAGTAACTCTACACTTTCCCACCACTTTGTTCCGGTCTCTCCGGATAGACGACGCCCGCCACTGCTCGAAGAAACACGGTGCCTGGAATATTGATTTTGTTCTGGCATGCCAATGTATTGATGTTTACAAAATTCAGTAAGTTTATAGCACATCTGAAACGTATGGATACAGTAGAAGATAAACTATACCGAGGGTAGCTAGTACGACTCCTCTAGGTGCGGTGTCTGGGGTGGAAATCGGATCGCGCAGAAGAGACAGAGGAACCACTGGAACAGATACGTTTCAAACTCACAACAATTTGAGTTGCCGCAGATTTGCAACAATCCACGCAAACACGGTAGTGTTATAAGTATATACTATTAAAACACTCGCCCATAGTGTTCTGCCCGGCATCGTAGAGTATTCCGGGTGAGAGAACAGGGTAGACGATGGCATCATCTGAGGGGAGCGAAGAACCGATCTGGAGTGTATCATATCAGTAATCAATATATCGAATGCATATTGAATCAAGATTAGTCTACATGGATGGCATGCTGCTTTCATTTCTAGCGTGAAACGTATCAGGTTGTAATGTAAACTTTAACATCAAGTTAATAAAAATCTCACTTTTCCCAGTTCCACTCTCCTCTGCAGTCGAAACGCTGATGTGATGGATGAGAAATAGACGGAGTGATTCACGGATAACTGAAACAATACGTGTACGTTTCGCGAATCACAGATATAGAAAACTGAAGTTAGTTTTAACAATAGTCGTTTGCGCTTGCCGTTGAAAAAAACAAGAAATACAGTAACGCCACGCGCAAAAAAATGTGCATTGACTTTTTTTAAAGTTCGACATTGATGATATAATGCAGAATCTAGACTACTTCTACTGTATACAAACATCTAGCTAGTGATCCAAAACATGCACCTTATTTCAATACTTTGTTTTACCATTTTTACTATTATTACTTTTCAAGTGATACCTCCGTGAGTGTATCTGTCTGTGCTGTCTTCGTGAGTCGATCCGGAAAGCCAACGCGCAGTTGCATCCTGGAATGATGACATGAAATAGATTCACAGCCGATAGACATCCATAGAAAAGAACTGGACCATACCAATTGTAGTCAGCATCGACGTATATGTATATATGTAAATATATCTTGCATTAGGAAGCATTAGTAAAAATAAAATGCATTCAAAAATACGCACTTGTCTACTTTCTCCAATCCCGCCGATTTCGAGTGTTTCTTCTTGAATTCGTTGAGAAGATCTTCCAGTAAAGAACGGGTCTGAAACATTCGATAAACATGCGATAATCGATCAATATCTCACCTTCTTCACATCAGCTCCCTTCTTCTCTTCCACATACACTGTCTCCATCGCGTGTAGAGGAAGGAGTTGCTGAACACAGGTACGCCAACTGAAAGTTATGAATTTAGATTCATCCCATTTACCTTGATAATTAAATATTACAAAGCATTGCACGTTTACGGCTCAAGTGAAACGTATTCTCACCTTGTCCCGTTTCCCTCGGCGTACTCTCTCATTCGCATGGCAGTAGCTAGGGAGAGGTAGTTGGCAGTGTCTCCCGGTAGGAAAGAAGCCAGCAGGGAAGGCAGTTCTGGTAAAAGGTCCATAATAATAATAATGATGTGGCAAAGTCATGAGGATTATAGTAGTTTAATTACTAATCCATACGAATCACAGTTGAAACGTATGGGCTCACCTCGGAAGTATTCCATATTGTAGACGGCTACCCGGTCGCTTTCCTTCCATTTCACATAGCCAGACAGATCCGCACCGAACAGTTGCGACCATTTGATCTGAAGTCGTACTGTACTGTAGAAGTATTGTAATTACAGTATCTTACTACCGTATACCGTACCTGTGGCACTTCCGCAAACAGGTCTTTCAATGACATCACAGTGCGGGTGGGTGGAGTGGAAAGGGAGAGCTGAAAACAAACAGTCAGATCCCATACGTTTCAAGTGTTCTTTTAAAAGACTAAAAGTGATAAGCCATTAACGAGCCATGCATCTGATGTGGTATTAGTATTTAATAACATCACATTAGTATTATTATTCAATAACATCACTGTTTTCAGAAGCTACAAAAATAACCGATCACTAAAATAAGAGTCGAAACCTCTCTGACCGCGTGTAGTTGTAGTGTGAACTCGGCGACTCTATCCAGCATGGCCTGTCTCGGTCGAGGATCGGACAGTAGATGGGAGGAGACGAGTGGAGAGAGAACGCGCTCGCGAAGGAAGATCTGAACAAAAACAATGAGCAAGGATACGTTTCATTTTGTTTACTTTTCACATTTTGTTTACGTTTCACAAACAAAATAAACACAATGAAAACAAATAAATGACAATTACTTAGATGTTTTCGGGAATGTGATAACAAGTATGTATATACCGTCATGAGTGGGTGCAACTCGGTCGCACTCGGTCTTGTCAGCTGTTTCAGTTGCTGCTCTATCGGTCCCAGAAGAGACGTGAGTTCCGGTGGGCGGAGCTGAAAGGGGCGGGGCTTGTGGTGTGAATGGTGTTCGCTTACCGCTAGGATGATCTTGTTTCTGTCGTGTGGGTCACCGTCTCTACCGATGTTCACAATATTCCAGTCTCCAGCATAGAAGTCGAGCATTCCACTGTGGCGCTCCCAACTGAAACAAGTTTCACGTTTTTTCTTTACTACAATTTTGTGTGTGATGCACATCAACTTTTGAAAATCAATTTTTAACAACTGAAAATATTTCAGTATTCTTACAATAAGGTGACTTACCTGTATAGTGTATCGGTGAATATGCAGCCATCCATGACTGGTGAGCAGGGCTGGTTGCGGAGAAGCGAGAGAATGGGAGAGGGGAGCGCGGATCTGCGAAGGGTTACATTTATGATAACAATCTGTCAACCATTCATCTTCTGGGTGAGCACTCGGTTTGAACATACATCTGTAGTTGATCTTCCACATGTTGTGCTCACCTCGCCTTCCCGTCCATGCATGCTTGACAGAGTGTCCTCGTCATTTGGGCACTGCGAGAGAGAGGGGGAGAGGGCGCAGATAGAAGATCTGCAATGGGGGGCGGGATGATATCGGTTGGTCTTCTACATTGAGGTGTTGTTGTTGTTGTTGTTGTTGTTGTTGTTGTTGTTGTTGTTGTTGTTGTTGTTGTTGTTGTTGTTGTTGTTGTTGTTGTTGTTGTTGTTGTTGTTGTTGTTGTTGTTGTTGTTGTGGGTCTTCACAGAGACTGTTGTAAGAATACAGTAGCCATCGCTATCACTCGATTTCCATTGACTTACCGTAGACATCCTTGAGCACATCTTCCTCCACGGAGTCGCGCAAAGCCGAGTTGTATCTGAATATGTGGGTTTACTATCGAAAACATACGAATCAACGAATTATTCAAATTACTCATACAACTGAGTTATTATGACAGTGAAACGTATGCATTCCTGAATGTGAATCGCACCTCCCACAAACGTGTCGATAGAAGGAGTCGCATGGGAAGTGGGATTCATCGAGGGAGGAAGTGATACGGAAGGCTGGAATCGGATCGATCAATTGAAATATATGTCGATCAATACCTGTATTGATGCACTGTTGTGTGCTGCACGTCTTTCTATTGCCTGTCATGGCAGGTGCGAGGCCAGTGGGAGACACGGAAAGAAGGTCGGTCTGGAAAAGTGTTCAAATTTGTTTTGTCAGTGTACAAATTGATACTTGAATCAAACTTACCATATTAGGTTTCGGTCCGACGTGGAGTAGCCAGAAGAGAAGGAAGAGTACGAATAGAATGAAGAAGACTGCGAGGAGAAGAGACAGCCACAGCGTCCAAGAGCGAAGCCAACTGAGAGAAATTGCTGTTGTGTTTTTGTGTTTTATATTCGAAGTATTGCATTTAGTGTGAGCAAATTCATTTGCCACTGAGTTGAAGCGTATGCAACAAAAATCAAGGTGCTAGTCGGCTTCCGGCTACTCATCCATATCCGTTGATCCGAAAGCAAACACTGTCTGGCTCTCTCTAATCTCACACTCTCTCATTCACTACTACTCTGGATCTCTCTAATCACACACTCACTCTCCCCGCTCTCTCTCTCTCTCTCTCTCTCTCTCTCTCTCTCTCTCTCTCTCTCTCTCTCTCTCTCTCTCTCTCTCTCTCTGCCCCGCACGACTAATGGAGTGCTCCCCTCAAGGCGGCCCACTCACAGACCACAGATATACCGTAATCCTCGCTACACTTGTGAGAGCATAGCTACATGCCGGGTGGTGAGAATACGAGAATGCGGAAATTGTGTTTGATTCCAATACTTACATGATAGGTTTCAGCAACCAGACTGTGGTAAATGTACTTGTTGTAATATGTAATATACTGAATGCATAAACATGAGACTGGGCAAACTTACTACTTACTCACCTCTTCCTGATCCTCAAAGGCATGATTGGCGTGCGATCGTGCTGCACCAGATCTTCCGTCCTGAATTGAAATGATAGTGACCAGTGACGTCATCAGATCACAATGAGTGACGTCATCCCACCCCTTCATTTCATCGTCCCTATGCAGTTCGGGAATAGATCGCTGTGTCGCCTGGCTAGCGCGCTCGCTGTCCATCGTCTCTTCTGGAAGGGCCATTGAATGATTTTCGATTGATTATCGATCACCTCTCGCCAACGGTGATTCAAATTGTCGCGCGTCGTCGGACACTGAGGCCTCGCCGGATTCCTGCAGTCAGTGAAAGTGAAATTGAATACATATGCTGTGAATACGTTTCGATCGATCAGTAAAATGAGTAAACTATGATATAGACAATGAACGTCGTTTTCGAGTTTCGTTCAACCAAAATCCAAAAAGAACCAAAACGTGAAAGAACTACAACTACAAACCTGCATGTTCCTTGACGTATAGAGAAGGTTGCTTTTCACAAACATCTCATTTGCCTTGTCCGCCTCGAATTGTTTAATGACGTCATGCACGGATAGAATAGGGGCGGAGCCAGAGGGGGCGGGGCTTGATATGGTCGGCTGGAATAGAGTGAGCACAACACTGCCAACACCACTCACCGCTCTGATCTTCTTTGTGTAGTGATAGGCGTGGCCAGTGGGGGCGGGGCTTATTGGGTGACTCGGAGACAGCGCGCTGCCGGGACGAGGAGGAGCCTAAATGGCTAAATGTGCAATAAATAAAATTGAAATTAAATATTGATAAAGAAAACATGAAATGACAACAGTTGCTCACCTCCAGTTCCTTCACATCCAACTCCAGACCCGACAGTGCCGGCTGGATGCGAACCGTCTCAAAATTTTTAATCAAATAATCAAACTTTTGTCAATTTGTAGTACATACGTTTCACATACATACTATACAAACTTTACAGCAGCGTTGAATAATTTCCCGTTTCTCCCATTCCCAAACAACATGATAGTGTTAATTCGTGAAGGGATATATGTTGCAATTCCGATTAAACATGTGATACGATTTGATTTGATGTAGATGCGTACTTCTTGTACTAGGTGTCTCTCCGTCTCCTCCTCCACTCTTCCCCTCTCCAGGGGGGAATACGTGGTCACCACCTGCTCCGTCGTGTCCTCACATTCTACCTGCAACAAGGAAAAGGAAAAGGGTAATCAAGTATTCTTTGGTATCAATTACAATGTGGTGACATAAGTGTGACGTTATTGTGTTTTGTCAAAAAGTGGAAAATTGAAGCTATCACTTGCAGAAAAAAATTGTAAACATTTTGAAACATATCATCATCAAGGTAGATTTACCAGTCTGACAGTCAGCGTAGGCAATTCCACATCGGCATCAATCGGCGGGAAGTCATCGTCGCTCATTCCAGGAATACGGTAAGGGAGGCACTCGGGTACTGTACTTGAGGTACGCAGGTACGGTACTCGATCAATACTCGCACTTGTACGGCGGTGCTGTCACCCTTGGAGGCGAAATTGATAGGGCGTGTGTTACGGTGGCTGATCGCGAGTGATTAGGTCCCTCCCCGTCTGACTCTCTCGCGGGCGCGCACTCTCTCGCCGACTGTCTCACCGGGGGGATGAGCGGGACCACTTGAAGTATCGAGGAAAGCAGCCGGTCAGGGCTAATGGACGGATTAGCAGCGAGACAAACAAACAAGAGAGGGAGAGAGACAGACAGACAGACAGACAGACAGTCAGTGATACAATCAGAACAGGTAGTCTAGAGTTGCACTCATCGGATAAGGCGAAAATTTAAAGCTTTATAACACAACAAAAACAAAGACAGTTTCGTAATCTGATAACTGTTTTTACTGGCGGTTCTCGTTCGCCGCCCACTCTTCGAACTCTCGCTGCCACTGCGCTACCAGTGCGGGGAACTCGCGCACACCACGACAGAACCTGTAATCAACACATGGCATACGGTACAGTCCATGACACAATCGTGGCGGGACCACTCACCCGCACTCGTCAGTCGGCTGCTTGTTGGCGACGTTGCAGAAGGGAGGGCTGGAGCAGTGTCGATAGACGTCGTCGTCGTTCAGAAGGCGCACCTCGTGCACGCTGACGTCACGCAAAGAGGCAGAGTGACGGCGACACACGACCTGCGAGTATTGGAGGGATAGAAACAGAAATCAATCGATACTCTCTAGAAGGGATATCCATTGAGTATCGATTGATTGTTGCTGATGACTCACCACGATCCTCTGTCCAGTGATGCTTGTGAGAATGAGGGAAAGACAGTGACAGCCGGGGGAGGAACAAGGCTCCTCGGAGTCCACTAGCCAGTCTTCCGTGAGAAGGGAGAGGGGGGACTGAACGAATCTCTCTCTCTCTCTCTCTCTCTCTCTCTCTCTCTCTCTGTATCTCTCTCTCTCTACCATTTCAACTGGAGAGATCATTGCCGACTCGTCGTTGTTGATGCCCAACCGGATGTTGTAGAGACGCGACCCGTCTTGCCACTCCTGGGTTAACTGATGTAAGAGGGAGAGAGAGAGCGAGGGAGAGAGGGAGAGAGAGGAGAGGGGAGAGAGAGAGCCTACCTTGACGACCCTGTTGATCTCTGTGTTGGGGTCGAACGTGTTGTTCTGGTCCGCCTGCCCACACGCGTACACCTCCACGCATCGCAGCTCCGGAAACGCGGGCAGACGGCGGAACGTCGAGCGCGGCGCGTACACCCGCTCCACCATAGCTCCCTGCGCGCGATCAAATCCCGCCCACCGTAGCCCCGCCCACTCACCAGCTCGCCCCATCCGTCGTGCGGCAGCGGCGGGTAGCGGCGGTTCTCGTAGAGAGAGTAGAAGACGTCTAGAGAGAATGAGTAGAGAGAGAGAGAGAGAGAGAGAGAGAGAGAGAGAGAGAGAGAGAGAGTAATAGAGAACCACCCACCGGCCATGATGTTGAGACGGACTTCGGTGGAGCGAATGACACGCAGAAACGACATCAGCGCGTCCGTATCAGCCTGAACAATATGATAGAAACAGTCAATCGATAATCAATCGATCTGCCGGGTTTCACATCACTGAAAAAAACGATACGTTCAGTGGGCAACTCCTCTTGCCATGGAGGTGGATTGTTGGTAACAAGAAAAGCCCACCTGTGTGGTGACTTTGCGAGAGGTGTCGAACAGCCATAGCTTGCTGGTGCGGAGACCGCCCGAGTCACCTACGGCGGACGAGAGACTGGACAGCTGCTGGCGCGACAACTACAAGGGATCTCTCTCTCCTGACTATCTCTCTTTCTCTTTCTCCTGCCTATCTCTCTCTCTCTCCTTCCTCTCTATCTCTTACTTCCTCTCTCTCCTACCTCTCTTTCCTGCCTATCTCTCTCCCTCCTCTATATCTAGATCATCTCTCTCCCTCCCTCCCCCCCCCCCTCTCTCACTGACCACAGTGAGACTCATCTCGGCGTCCTCGTTCATTCCGGAGACGACCTTCCAGTAGTTGAGCCAGTGCTCGGCAGCCGACGCCTCGTCCCGCTTACCAATAGGAGTGCAGCCACACCTAAACAGAAACGTTATTATTACATTGTTACTATAATGCATTGTTATATTGTTACTATAGTTTACATTTTTTTACTCTGTACAGCAAACTATTTAGAAAATGACACGGCGAAGGCGCTGCCGGGGGCGCGGCTCAGTGGATAGAGCGTCCGTCTCTCAATTTCACGGTCGCTGGTTCGATCCCCCTCGGAGTCAACCATTCTTGTTAAATTTACCCAGCCCTTGTGGTGTGGCAATCCACTCTCATGGTAGCCAGAAGGCGTCACAGCACCATCTGCGGACTCAAGAACGGAATTCAAGACGTCCGACGCCACCCAACCCAACTACCTCTGCTGACGTTGTCGTAATTCAAGAACCCCATCTTGTTCTCGACTAGGAGGACCCCGGATTCAACCGGTTAAACAAAAAAAGACGTCATTTGTTTTCACTCACTCGTACTGCGTATGGTTTCTGGCGACGGCCCATCGCCCGCACAGTCCTCCTCCATGCGAGAGAGAAGAACGGGACGTCGCCCACTTGTACACCACCTAGTATTACGGTATCTAGGTATACGATATTCTACAGTACCTCCGTATTGCCGGTACTGCCCCGCCACACAATCGAACCAGTCAGACCGTTGTAGTGGAGAGTTGTGGGGAAGAGGCGAGCGAGCATCCGCGGGATCAACACCACTTCCCTGCAGGGCACTGTTCGCTCCGCCCCTTCTGGCCCCGCCCACTCACCGCATCTGCGGTCGGGTGGCGCAGCAGACGAGTAGATCAGTGGGCGGGAGATTGAGGAAGACTTGTTGGTGCAGTTCGGGCGGGAGATGATTCCAGACTGGGAGACGGGTGATTCAAAGCATGCAAAGAATGATCGCACCCACCATTCACAGAGTCCATTGATGCGGAGTGTAAAACCGCCGCCCGCGCGAGAGAGAAAAGAGGAAATGATGTTCGAAAAGTCATTTTCGAAAATTCGGATGATGATTACACTGTGATTTGTCATCGTTCATAACAGCCATTGATTATCGCACAACACACACAGTTTATTTTACGGATACGAACGGCTCGAACAGAAGTTATCGTTTGAGTACCAGATATTCAAATCGCCTCACTCATCAGCGATAACACATCGAGGCCATATGAAGCAACTCGTGTTCACAGACGTAGTATAAAACATAATTATACAGACAAAGATTAATGTATTAATCAAATTTATTAGAGCCACAAATTCGGGAAAAGGGGCTTCGGAATATTACAATATTTACATAATATACATAAGAAGAGCTGCGATTGTCGATTCGATCGATCCGTTCAATGTACACTGCGCTCTGAAACAAAATTCTACTATTCGGTGGTAAAAACATTTGTAAATTGAAAAGGTTATTTATAAAAGCCGTACTCACCAGAACTTTGTCAATACGTTTATTAGGTAGCGAGCGAAGCAGGGCAGAAACACCAAGATCAAGCAGAACATTGTTGGGGAGAGCACACAATGAATGGGATGCATGGTCGTAGCCATTTCTCTTCTTCCCACTTCCCGCTCGAAGACTTCAATTACAGACCGGATGTGTGTCACGATAGTACCGCAGGCTATACGGCACTATGCGGTTGGTTAGATAAGTGAGATCATAGTTCATATATCATATATTCGCATTTAAGGATTTAGGTGTGAGAAGTTTGCACGAAGTTCAAATGCATCATCGGTTGGTTAAAAAAACAAAAAACAAATGAGTTGTATTTACATTTATTTGCATTCTCGTTCGTCGTCGATTAATTTTGCGAAATTGTGTACAGAAAGACTCGTCTACTTTTGTATTTGTATGTCTTTTTTTTGTCCAACCAGATTGTTTACCAGATAGCTCTGTGCGGCTACAATGGAATCACGTGTTCAATCATCGCTTCTTTCACGATAGCCACTATCGCTTACCTTATCTCCACGATTCTAGACGGCGCTTGTTCTCAACAATTCATTGCCAGATAGAATGAGCCGCTGCGAATCCCATTGTGACGTCTGCTAGTGTTAGATAAGCGAATGACCCGAGAGCGTCTCCCACTTTTGGGCTTTTGGCTATTTGAAACTGTGAAGCTTCAAACCCGAGATTTTCTAGTACGCTATGCAATGCGAATTCCAGCGACGCGAACAAAGAAATTTCACTAACTTTCTGTAAAAAACCATTGATTAATTTACATCTGCAAAAAAGAACTATGAGAATTTTCACGACGCATTGCGAATGGACAGATATGGGGTGGGTTTATCTCATGAGAGGACGGGATGCTGGGAATAGTCAGCGCAAAGTGCACTCTGATTCTTGTTTCTTATCACGTATATGAGACCATGCGTTCAACATTTACCCTTGTTCGATCTGAAGTTGATTTGTTTGTTTGAAATCACACTAAATGACTATCTGATCATATTTTCCAAAACATTTTTTTTCAAAATTGAATCATAAGTTTTTATGCGTTTTTGCCACAATCCCACAGCAAAGGATCAACTGTTGTTCAAATCTCAAATGTGTTATTATGTTGTGTCAACGAGACCTGTACTCACTCAAATTAGAAGGGCCGCGCAGCGCCCTCTCTTTTGGCTTATTAGGATAGGGCTCGCGCCAGAGTTTTCAAGAAGCGATATCCAAAAATCATGTTAGCAGGAATGTGAACTCATCCAATTCATGTTAGTTAGATATGCACGGTTCCGTAGGCCAGATCACTAATTGATGGCATCTTTCTATCTTTTTTCCGAAAGAAGTTATGAGCGATCTCGCGCACCCATGAGTCGGCAGGCCAGCGTGTGGGTGGGTCCGTGGGTGGTTCCCGTCACTTTGGCTAGCTCTCTCTCCCGGCAGGCGGGCAGCGCGCGCAGAGAAATCGCGAGAGAGCACGTTGTCGGCAGAGAGCGCAGACATGCACTTACTCCACGGCGACCGAAATTCAGAGAAGTGTCGATTAAAATTGTTTCTATACAATACCAAGAAAAATATAGTTACATATACACGCAACATTGTGCGTCACATCATAAAATGTGTCACATAATAGTTCTGTGCGTACTAATTAACGACAGAGCTTGGGAATCAGTAAGAGAAGAAATTTTTATGAAATTCAACAAAAGCACATGTATTATCTGTTAAAAAGTACTTGCGTAAAGATATTATGTTTGTCTTGACCCAATTCAACAAAAGCGCATGCATAAAACGTTCACAAATACTAACACAAACCTGCGCATAACGGACAGTGGACACTAACAAATGAAATATAACATGACAAATGAATAACGTCATACGTCCATATTAGAGAGAGAGAGAGAGAGAGAGAGAAAGAGAGAAGACGGAGAGAGAGAAGAGAGAGGAGAGAGAGAGAGAGAGAGGGAGAGAGAGGCGCAGGTTTGTGTTAGTATTTGTAAACGTTTTATGCATGCGCTTTTGTTGAATTAGGTCAAGACAAACTTAATATCTTTGCGCAAGTACTTTTTAACAGATTAACAGATAATCTACATTGGAATAGGAGACGGTTGCATTTGAAATGTTTTTTTTTAATATTCACAGATCAAATAGTACTATCTGATCTGGAAACGATTCGGCTCGTCAATCTTTTCTCGTGATCGGACCGCCTGACCACTGCATCACGTGGATAAGTAGATAGAACAGGGTGCTTATCCCGTTCCGCCAACTCCCTTCTTCCTATCTCTTCCGAGGGGGCGCGTCTGGCACTCCCGTCGCCAACACACCAACTCCTGCCCGCAGCGAAAAAAGAAAATAGAAAGAAGAAAAAGGAAAAGAAAGATCAAAACATGTACCAGTATCATGATTTGATGTGCCAACCGAATGTCCGACGCATGATTTTGACAGACATAGAAATAACCACAACTTGTGATGATTTGCCATCCGATGCCCCTATCGCCTCCTTGGATGCCATGGAGTGGGGGCGCGTCTGGCACACCTGTCCCGGACATGGCACCTGTCCGAGAGAGAGAGAGAGAGAGAGAGAGAGAGAGAGAGACGAGCTCAGTGGGCCCGTCATAGCCACGCAGTTGTCTCTAATCAGTGGTTGGAATAAAGGATGTGGTGTAGATAAGGGTGTGATAAGGTGGTGTGGTGGGATCTTGGGGCCTTCAGTGACCGTGTCGGTACTCGCACGATGAGGTTCTTCATCGCCGCCGCCCTTCTGGGCGCTGCTCTCGGTAAGTGCAGCTCACCTTCTTTTATTATGTACTCACTTCTTATACCATACAAATACATTTATTCCGACTAGCTCGTGTAACATTCTTTATTAAGTTTTTACAGATGTTTAGGTAACACTAACACATCAATGGCGATGCCATAAGTAGGTCTACGATCAGGACATGGTATCAGTCAGTGTACGGTCTATGCGCAAGAGAAGTGTATGGGCAGGCGACAAGTGATGTACTTGTAGTTCCGCTCGTAGCAAGTATTCTGAAAAAAATCTTTCGTGAAACTACACACTGTCCACACCTTACCTTTCGAGTATGAAGACATCAAGAGTGCAGTGTTGATTGACCGTGAACTTTTTTCTGAAAAGGAGAGTTCGAACCTTTTGGGATCAATAAGACACTGCGGACAGCGCTGTCTTCTCTGACAAGTACTAACCGATTGGGTCCAATTTCCACATGGCAGGTTTGATTGCTAGACAACATGTCACGTCGACGCTAAACGAATGATGGGTAGAGATTAAGACATAGAGTGACTCACTTGCTATTTGTTTCTCCGTGTTTCCTGTGCAGGATATATGCCTGCCTTGCAGCCGCGTAGATGCGAGACGAGTACTGTAGAGCGAAGTCACATCCAGATACCCGCACCCATGGTACCAGCATCCGACAAACCTGAAAAAAGATAATATTATACTTCAGTTGAATTTTACATTGCGCACTTTACATTGCAGATGCTTAAATATTTCATTCAGACATTCAATTATTCACCTAGTCTTTTGCGCTGAACACGATTGTATCCCGCATTCCATGAACAATGATGAACGCCTATCTCGCACTCTCAGATCATCTTGTCTGACTCTGAAAATGGATTAGCTGATCGCTTTTTGGAATTCAATACAGCGGCATATTCAACTCACCTTTCTGTCATCCCCTCGTCGTCTCAGAATTCGCAGAATCTATGTCTACCGGGCAGCCGCGTAGGGAATTCATTTCATCCACTGATCATATTATTCCACAATTCTGAAAACGTTACCGCTACTGCACTAGAATTTTAGTATGGTAGTCATAAAAAAAACTCACTCACCCACTGTAACTTGAAGAAAAAAGTAATGAACTAAACGCGCAAAATATAGGTCCGCGCAACAGTCATCTAGAGACGCATAAGTGACTATAAAAAGTGTCTGAGTGAGTGATTGAGTGAGTGAGTCAGTGAGTCAATGACCCCTCCCCTTTCTTTCCCGCCCAGGTCAGTGACGCGTGCTGGCGGCTAGGTATCGATATCGATATAATCGATATCTGTGTTTACGATACTACAGTATCCCTGTAATCTCCATACCTCGTGGTCTCTTTGATCCGGTGCGAAGCACACCCGAATCGCACTCACATTACATGATTCTAATCTTTCTGGCATACCACATTCTTCGCTATCTTTATGGATTGCCTACCGGAATTGGTATTGGCAACGTGGCTGCGCTCGGTTTTCTGGTGCAACGATAACGATTGTGGATAGTACAATTGTTCAGTTGTTTAATGTGAGTTGTGTCTCGTTCCGTACAGACTTGGTTACGACACTGTGGGTTGGGTTTGTGAGAGTTGCGGTATAGAGTGGCTTGGAAACCTAAAAGAAGCAACTACAGCGCGGCTTACCCGATGTTATCAGAATATCTGTTTCCGCGTGTGCAAAAAATATGGCGCGACTCAGAATTCCTTTAGACAATAACCCCCATTCTGCGGTCTCTTATCACGCAACGCGTCAGAGTTATCTTAATCTTTTAATCACATCCGTCTAAGAAAAAAACGCAAACCATTGTACGGGACGAAGATCACTACCAAAAATGAATACGGAATAAAACAGTCCATCCTTCCAGATGACAACTGTGTGATTCTGTGTTTGCAGCGTTCCCCGCGCCGCAGCAGCTGGATGCTTCCGCTGTCACCGCGGCCCTCAATGCCCTCGTGGCTGCCGACACCAACAGGGCCACCGGAAACGACCTCACCGTCGACTACCAGGTACAGTAGAGGAGTACTGTAGCTTGGTCGGGGTATTGCATGTGTGAGATGTGAGGCCTACTGTAGCATCTCGGTTACAGTTTTATCGGGTGTTGTGGATATGTGAGATATTGTAGTATTTCAGGATACTGGATACGGTAGTTTTTTGTGTGTTACTGTATTGTGTGTTCAGGACATGGCCTCTCACACGCACTTCGATCACGACAACGCCCACAAACCGTGAGTTGACTTCATTTTGTTTTTCATCCACCTCTTTATTTTCATAATTATGTCCATGTCAGTGGAACTCTCAAGAAGTATTCTGTTGCCTTCAACCATTCTTTCATACATACTATCCTCTCAACTTCGGTTACTTGTACTCATTTAAATGTACATGTACAGGAACTGATAAGAATGACTTTGTTCCAGCTTCTTCACCACCGTCTCCTCCACCCTCCTCGCCAAGGACACCTACGCCAAGCTCAACGCCCTCGCTGTAAGTACATCTTTTTTTAATATTCGTTCAGTTTGATCTAAATCTCCACTCAACACAGCAATTAAAACTTTTACCTGAACTATTTATGTGATCAACACTCTGTTTTTTTTCCACCCGCTCCCCTTCACAGGCCCTATACGTGACCCCCGACGTGGACACACCGGAGCCGGCGAACCCCTCCGCGGTGTCTGCCGCCTCTGCCTTCCTCGACTCTGCCCTCTCCACACCCGTCCTCCAGTCCGCCTGGCAGTTCCTGCAGCAGCAGGGTGGGTGGCGGAGGGAGCTGGGCTGATATGGTATCCGGCAGTAGGTGGACGGTTTTAGACGACGAGTTGCTTTGTTCAAAGTGAACCTAGATAGTAGAATGGTTTCATTTTCGTTTCATTTGGTGAGTAGTTTCATTTCGTGAGTGGCAGAAAGTGCTAACAAGCAAATGGCAACAGGTCACCCCCCACAACACGCTATGTTTTGATGGATTCTTGTAGGCATGCCCCATACCAAGCCCTAGCCAAAATTAAAAATCTCGAAGACCACCGGAAGTGCCCTAATTAAGCACCGGAAGTTTACGTGCATTCTCGTGCGCGATAGGTCATTGCGCATGCCATCCCGAAATGCGGTCAGTGAAACATCGGTTCGGCGGCCTAGTGGATAGTGAGTTAATTTGAAATGAGTGATGGCTAAGGTTCTGTCTCCGGCGGTGCAAAATGTTTTGCCAAATTCGAAACACATTTTTACGAAAAAAAAACAGTATAGGATCATAAACAAAATGTTTTTTTTTCAAAAGTTATTTGAGTTATTGAAAGGCTCTCGTGTGCTTCATTCGGAAGATTGATGTCGGAATGATATTTTCTTCCGCTCCGCTGTCAATTTGTATTCTAACGGTGTGAGTAAGAATAAATTAACCTATTGAAAAACAAAATCCACTCATTCTTTATTTCTGATGTGAGGACTTGCGACAAAACTGTGTTTCAGATTTGGCAAAACATTTCGCACCGGCGGAGACAGAACCTTAGTCACCATTTTTTCGAATTAACTCACTATCCACTAAGCCGCCGAACCGATGTTTCAGTGTCCGCATTTCGGGATGGCATGCGCAATGACCTATCGCGCACAAGAATACACGTAAACTTCCGGTGCTTAATTAGGGCACTTCCGGTGCTCTTCGAGATTTTTAATTTTGGCTAGGGCTTGGTATGGGGCATGCCTACAAGAATCCATCAAAACATAGCGAGTTGTGGGGGGTGGCCTGTTGCCATTTGCTTGCAAGCTGATAAAAAAAGGAACTGCCAGTGGTCTCATAGTTGATACTGTGATTACGATGTGATCGTAGCGAGGTTCGTTTCTCTATTTTAGTCAATTCAGGTCTGGCCTCGAAGGACCAGGCGACGTTCAAGGCGGCCCTCACTCAGCTGTGGTTCACCAACTACGCGCGCAACAAGGTCGCCGGATCCTCCGGTGGGTGCAGCGTCTTTCTCTCTCTCTCTCTCTCTCTCTCTCTCTATCTCTCTCTCCCTCTCTCTCTCTCACCCCCTCCCTCTCAGGATTCGAGTCCGTTTTCGTGGGAGAGACCTCCAAGGGCGCCACCGTCGTCCGCTTCAACAACTGGCTCCGCATGTTCAGCGTGGGTGGTCTCATCGATTATCGATTTATCGATTGCTCACTGTCTGTTTGCAGCAAGAGTCGGCCGGCAAGCTCAAGTACCACGGATGGTTCACTCGCGCCGAGGTATGTCGATTTTCCATTGGTTGATAACTTCTAAAGGCACTTTATCGCAAGGCAAGGCAATACACAATCTACTAAATCTAGAGTAAAATACTAATCAGTCGTCGAGCGAGACGCCCATGTGTCCGAGCGTCGCCTGTAATTAATTTGCAATCGATAATCAATCGATAATCGTCACCACCTGTCGTCGGAGACTCTTCTTCCGGTTGCGGGCTGCGATGCTGAACGGGCGGCGCGAGGCGGGCGGCGGGTGCAGCAGGCGCTGGGTCGGCGTCAGCTTCCTAAAGTATCTCTCTCTCTCTCTCTCTCACTCTCTCTCTCTCTCTCTCTCTCCCACCTCGTCGTTCCCTCGTCATGTGGCGACGACGACGCATCGCTATCGTCGTCCGACGGCAGATCCAGCTCCATCCTGGAAGAGAGAGAATGGGAGAGAGGAGGGAGAGAGAGAGAGAGAGAGAGAGAGAGAGGAGAGAGAGGGCTGACTCTATGCCGAGCAGTTGCTGCAGCTTCACAGTCGTCATCATCATCACATCCGCTTTCCTCTCCAGCTCGTCCAATTTCGCCTCGCACAGCTCCACTCGCCGCAACACTACGGTACATCGGGTTACGGTACTTTGATCTACCGTACCTGACACCTTTCCGTCGTGCGGCGCGAACGGCGACTGCTGCGCTTTGCCCACCACGGCAGCCGAGCGTACTTCCAGCTGTAAGCCGCGGCTCAGGCCCCGCCCCGGCAAGCCCCGCCCCCTCACCTCGTGCACGAGTTGCGTGCGACTGTGTTCCATCTCGAGTAGCTCGTTCTCGGCGTCCATGAGTTGATAGGGCCGGCGGCATTGGCGGAACTTCTTCAGCAGCTGAAGGCAATTAATAGTCAATCGATAATCGATCGATAATACCTGTCGGAAGAGGACAAAGTAGATGAAGCGGATGAGCGGGCGGTACTTGATCAGCTTATCCTCGGCGATCGCTGAAACATCGGTTGTTTACTCGTTTGTTTGTTTACGAGCCGTAAACAAGAAAACAAGTCACCGTTGATATCGGCGCTCTTTCGGCGAGTCGTGTTCTGGTTGTAGTACTCGTTCACCTAAACAGGGTTACTGTAATAGGGATACTGTAGCAAACCTTACCTCCAACTCTTGCTCAATGTCCGAGTACTCCATAGATGAGGTCATAGCGGTCAGCGTGGTCTCATTCGAGCCGCGTCGCTGTTGTGCGAAGCGAGCTATCTGCAAGCAATCCATATTCGATCGATATTCGATCGATAACCGGCTACCTTCTGTATCTGCTCGATCTTCTCCTTGTCATTCGTGCCCGGTGTCCACGTCTCCGCGTTGAGCTTAGCGATTTCCGCCGCTCGCACTGATACTCAGGCATGATACTCAGTCTGTGCTACGCAGTCAATGTTCACTCACCGACGTTCTTCGGTATCTCATGCATGATCGACTTCTTTCGCTCCTCTTTCTCGTCCTCCCGCGTGCAGTGCGTAGACTGCAAAATTGATAGTATCGATTGACTGTCTCTCATTATCGATTTATTGATCGCACCTCGGTGCGTCTGAATGTGCGCTTGCCCGCGACTGCTTGAAAATTCTAAAAATTTATTCGTTTCTCACTTTAAGCTATAGAGATGAAGAAGCATGCAGTTAGTCTAGCGCAAGCAGAAAGTTACAGCCTAGAAAGTGGGCGTGGCCTAAATAGGCGTGGCCTAGAAGCGTACAGGCTCGATGCGCTGCATGCGAAGCGCGACAGGCTCCAAAGCGCAGCTGGTCTTGTGCACAGCCGACAGTCCAGCTTTGAGGTCCGAGCAGCTACTTGCCCCGCGCTCCAGCAGCTTGTCCTTGGTCCGAGTGGCGCGACGCCTACAAGGGGGCGGGGTCAGAGGGGGCGGAGCCTGTCGCTCACTTGTCCATCAGTCTCTTCTGCAGCTGGCGCGTCTTCATGATTCGCTCCTCGGTCAGATAGAGACTGTAGCACTTTTTCCTGAAATGTGAATTTATGATCGATAATCAATCGATACTCACCGGAAGATGCGCATAAAGTCCTCTTCGTAGCACGCGTTCGAGGCCAGGTGGTAGCGATACCTACATATCTAATGACCAATCGATAAATCAATCGATACCATGTCTGAATGATGTGTGCGGCAGTGTGGCGAATCTTATTCTCGTGCTTGTTCTTCTGTTCCTCCTCGATCTGATAAGAGGGCGTGGTCAGAAGGGGCGTGGCCATGATTACCTGGATGGTCATTCCAACGGACACGAGAGTCGACGCAGCGATGAAGCACGCATAGCCAGCATAGGACAGTATACACGTGACAATCTTCGACAGCCAGTACTTGGGCACAATGTCGCCGTACCTACAAGAAAAGGGGCGTGGCCGAAATGGGCGGCGCCTACCCGATCGTGAGAAACGAGACGAACGAGAACCACATCGCGTTGCCGTAGTTGTTGAACGTGCGCTCTAAAGAGAGTACCATATCCAAAAAACTATTCAAAGTACCGTATCCCTCACCCGACTTGTCGACCTCGGTCTGGTTGGTGATGTTGAGGACGTGGAGCTCTCGCGAGATGTCGACAGCAGTCTCCATCTCGTAGACAGAGAGAGCGAGGACGAGGAAGATGAGGAGGGAGAAGTAGTACGCGGCTGACAGCTCGTAACTGCGAACATCCATAAATCAATAATCACTAATCAATCGATACCTGCTTCGAACGATCATGTCCTTGACCATCTTCCACGTCGTCATCTGACGATCGATGTGGAAGAGTCTGTATCGATTGATTGAGCGAGAGAGAGAGAGAGTGTGTGTTCTCTCACTTACCTGAAAATCTGTATGAACCGCAGTCCATCGAGTATCCAGAGATTCTCCTTTTTGTTGAGAATCGAGTGGGAGACAATGATGAAGAATGTCGTACATATGATGACGATATCAATGATGCAAACGAATCGAGTGAGGTACTTGAACATGCCTGAACATCAGGATAAGCTACAGTAATCACAAACTACCGTACCTCTCCTTCCTCTGAACTTGTGCTCCGTGTCGATCACCCACAGACGTAAGAGGAACTCGCATAGGAAGAATACCCCGAGCCCGCACTAATCAAATCAATCAATAAGTCAATAATCGATCGATACCTCGAGTCGCCACGCGTACGTGGCGAGTGTCGGATCGTCGTTCGCCCCCAGAATCTGCGCGATCAACACCACGATGAAAATGCCTATAAAATGTACAGTAACCAAAAACAAAGTACAGTACCCTACTCACCAAAGTGATAGGGGAAGCTGGTGGCGGAGCGAGGATTCTCGAGGAAGCTGTAGATCTGAAGGAATCATGAATAATAGGTATTACAATAAATATTATATAGAAGAACACAAGACGTCATAAATAAGGTTATTACAATGTTACAATGTAACATGTAACGCGCCTTTCTCTTGGTGTGCTGTGTGTCGTGTCTCTTCTTGTGGTATTCGGGCATGAGTGGCAGAAGATCGAGGGTGGTCGCAGTCCTCGTCCGACCCTTCCCCCCGGACGCCCCAGGCGCATCCTTCGTGATCACCATACTCAAATTACTCAAATTAACATATTTTTTTAAAATGTGTTTTGAACTTGTAAAGTTCCACTTACCGCATAGTGTTCACATTCGCTTCGATCAGTGCTCAGCTCCTGAAAGGCACGTCAAGTCTCCGTCGGCCGCTCGCGAGGAAAGAAATGGTGGAAATGATCGGGGAATCAGAAAGCAACGACGATTTGCATTTCCGGCGAGCAGTGAGAGAAGGCAGCTGACTGTTACTGTCCTATTCAACCACTCACTCGCGCGATCGATATGTGGGCGCAAATGCCGATCGCTCATGCAAATGTGAATGAAAAGAGAGAGAGAGGGGGGGAAAGGGCAAGTGAAACTATGTGCAAGGAAAACAGTGGAATGAATGAAAAGACAATATACGCAAGCGGCCGATCGATGCTTCAATGCGGGATTGAACAAGTGATAATGATGTGAGATAACACGACGCTCGTAAAACAGTAGGCGCTATCAGATGGTGCATCATATTCACACATCAGAGAGAGAGAGAGAGAGAGAGAGAGAGAGAGAGAGAAGGAGAGAGAGAGAGAGAGAGAGAGAGAGAGAGTCCACCTCTTCCAGACCGTCGCCGTCTCCCTCCAGTTCGCCTGGAACTCTGCCGCCGCTCTCGAGACCTCCATGTTCCTCAACTCCTCGCCCGAGTTTGAACTCGCCGTCTACACTGTCTGCGCCCTCGCCGGAAACGGACAGGTACGGGTTAAGGGACAGGTTACGGTAGACCTACAGTGACTGTTTGCAGTGCTCGATGAGCATCAACGGAGACGAGATCGCCGTGCACGCGACGACCCTGCAGAGCAACGGAAAGACCGTGGTGGGTAGCGACGCCCACTGAAACCCCGCCCACAGAGAGAGAGAGAGAGAGAGAGAGAGAGAGAGAGATGACTTGGTTCAGATCGATGAGGCGTTCCCGACTGGCTCCGGTGGCTCGCACACCAAGACCACCCACAACCCCAACCACTCCAAGACCACTCGCTCGCCCCCCGTTGACAACTCCGGACTGCAGGTGAGCGAGGGAAACAATATGAATGATAATCACTCTCACATTATGCCAATCCAATTTCACAGATTTAATCAGGCCTACTCACAGTAGTGTCGTATCACAAATCACAAGAAACAAGGCAATATGATTCAGATGAAAGTGTAGAGTTCTCTCACAAAAAAATCAGAAAAGTATGAAAAAGGCATCGTACATTCTTCTTTTTCTTTCAGGATCTGATCACGAAAATGCGCGCGGCTGACTCGGACCGCGCCATTCCCGACACGGACTACAAGCTCAACTGGGGCAAGCACGTGTCCGGAGAGCAGGACGAGTCCCCCAACCCGTGCGTCCCTCCCTCTCTCTCTCTCTCTCTCTCTCTCTCTCTCTCTCTCTCTCTCTCTCTCTCTCTCTCCCTCCCTCCCTCCCCCTCCCTCATCCCTCCCTCTGCAGGCTGTTCACCTCCGTCGACGAGTCCAAGATCTTCTCCCGCAAGATGTACAAGGACCTCATCGAGATCTACAACCAGAACCTCTTCACCCCCGACGTGAGTGTCCGCACAGGCCACGCCCCCTCTGACCCCGCCTCCTCTTTTAGGTGTGCGTCGCCGAGCCGCCGATGTCCGGATTCCGCAGGACCTACCTGAAGACGCTCATCGCTGACTTCCAGAACACCACCGTCTGGCAGCTGGCCTACAGCTACCTGCAGAGCAAGGGTGCGTCATGTGTTGGCCCCGCCCCCACTGACCACGCCCCTTTCAGGAGTCGTCAAGGACACGTTCCAGGACGATCTGTTCACCCTGTGGTTCGGAACCTACTCTCGCTGCAAGGGCACCCTCGGATCTTCGGGTGAGTGTAGATCGATTTATCGATCGATTATTGAATACTTGTTCAGGATGGGAGCACGTGTTCTCTGGCGAGTGGCGCTCGGGAGAGGTTGACGGACAGCACAACTGGGTAAGAGCCGTCCGCCCACGCCCCCTCTGACCCCGCCCACTTTTCAGGTGCGCTACTACCTGCTCGAGAAGGCCGGAAAGATCAACTACCACGGATACGACAGCTACGATGCGGTGAGTGACGAGAGAAGCGCCGCCCCAGCTAACCCCGCCCCTTTTTCAGGAGCTCACCGGCACCTTCCAGTACACCTGGGAGAAGACGATGAAAAAGGTCGGAGGATTCCTTATCGGAACCTCGCCCGGTGAGTGACGTCACTGAATCAATAAATCAATAACTACTATTAAGCGTTCGACTTCTCTGTGTTCACCACCTGTGTGCTCACTTCGCCCGGAAACAAGGCCTGCCGCTTCACGTGAGTATAAACAAACAAGTAAACAAACAAGTAAACAAACAAGTAAACAAACAAATAAACAACCTTGTGCAGCATCGACTCGTTCAACATCGAGGTCACTTCGTACAAGCAGCAGTGCGCCCAAGGAGTCTGCCTCTCCACCTCTTATCCCTCCGACTAATCGATCGATATCAATCGATATCAATCAATCAGCCGCTAGACCCCCCATTGTACATACGTCTCCACAGCAGAGCAATAAACATTGTTATTATCGACGGAACTCTATAGATCTGCAACACTATGGAACCCAATTGAATGAGTGATAACGTGTTTCGAAGAGACAGTTAGGTATTCCGAAGCGTTCGGCGGTATTCGGGAGTGTTCGGAAGGCAATTTGGAATTTGGGCCGGTTCGGGGCAGTGTGCGCTCTCCTCTTGCGTCGTTGAGCAATGCGTCGTTGAGCCAGGATAGTTGTTCGTCAGCTGCCAGAAGACATTCAGCCTCCCATCCACTTCATAAAAAAGACCTTAGGGTCTCACAATCAATCTACACAACCCCGAAAGCTGTCGATATTTCACTTTCCACTGACAAAATGCATGATCCTTCGTTACAAAAAAAGTCTACTTTAGAACTTTAAAACTGAAAACATCATTCCCATAAACATCTTTGTTCCACCATAATCAATAATCAATAATCAATCAATACAATCAGAACAGTGCGAGAAGGGCGATAACGAGGAGAAGGAGGAGAGAGTGAATTGGCGCGGCGTTGAGCGAGTGTGATTGGGGCGTGAAGACGGGAGGGGGCGTGGTCAGAAGGGGCGTGGCTCGGAACGGTGCCTTGGACGAGACTGTGATCCTCACGAGTTTCGTTGTCCACGGCGTGACCACTTCGGGAATGCGAGTGGAGGATACTGGAATATAAATGTTTGTCTATTTCAAATACAGGAAAATGATATTACATAATGGAAATGTTCTACAGTGGCATCGAATGAATGATGCTGTACCTCGCTCCATATCCCTCATAGGCGCTGGAACTAATCTGGGAGTGGTGTCGCTGGGATCGTAGCGCGGTCGGAAGGTGACAGTCGATGGAGTGGGTTGCGTGACCGGCCGCTCTATCGGCAGCTCCTCTATCCTCGCCTCCTGCTCCTGCTCCTCCTCCTCCTCCTTCTCCCTGCCGCGTGCCTGCTCCGTGATGTGCATCGACCGCGGCGGCAGCTGGAAGCCGGGCGGCGCGGCGGCGCGAGACACTGCAACTTTCACTCAACACTCACCATCAGAAGAAAGAGGAGAGAGAGGGGGTGAATGGAGCCTTGTGGTGTTTGGTGGAAGGGCTCATCAGCCAGAAAAGAGAGATAGAAAGAAAGAAGGAAATGGATAGAATGGAAAGAAGACGGTAGGTGTGGTATGAAACTGACCCGGGATGGTGTGTGGTTGTTTCGGTGGGAGGGCGCTGCCTTCCTCCTCTTCCTCCTCCTCCTCCTCCTCCTCCTCCTCCTCGTCTTCCAGCAGATGGTTCGACTGCGTGGTGGTGTGCAAGTGCGCATGCGAGCGAACCTGACACGCAACACATTACATATTCTTATGTCTAGTTTATTTATCTTGTACGAATGTGTTATGATTCGTAAAGAAGAGAAAAAGAGAGAGAGGGTCGCCCACCCTGTGGTGTGTGTGGCACTTGGCCGGCAGCCGCAGATTTCCGATGGAAGTGAGTCTGTTCAGTGACTGAGACACCGCCCCCTCCAGCTCGAAACGGATCTGAAACATGATCCCTAACAAGAGTATTGTAAAATTTTATACCGTGTGTTTTTATGAATGACAATTAACGGGTGACTACGGCAAATGTGATTGAATCGGAAAACAAATAAACACAAAAAATGTTCTGTTCTACATTCTTTTAAAGGTAGTGTAAAAGTAAGGCGGATATTTATCTATTTTTTTCGATGTATGTTGTAGACAGCCCAGCAAACACGAAGACATGAGCCGTATATTATTCCAATCAGACTGCAGCCTCCCTCTCTCCTTCTCTCATCTATCTCTCTCTCTCTCTCTCTCTCTCTCTCTTTCTCTTTCTCCCCCCCCCCCTCTCTCTCCCTCTCTCTCCCTCTCTCTCTCTTCCTCTCTCTCTCCCTCTCTCTCTCTTTCTCTCTCTCTCTCCCTCTCTCTACCCTCCCACCTCATCTGCCGGCGCAGTGCAGTTGTGTCGCTGTCTCTCGTAGCACCGCCGATACCGCACGAACTTCCTGCAAAACGAACTTCCCTTTACGAACCCACAATGTGTATTATTCTTGATGTGCTGGATTTTCTATGAAATGGTTCACTTGAAACGTATTGTGAATAAAGAAGAAAAATCGGAATCGAGCTAGAAACAGAGACAAGAGAAAACTATGAAAAATTGAGACAACCGCTTCGCAGATTGTCAGTGTATAAAGTTATAAGTTATAAGGAACAAGTGAAAAGCAAACGAAAACTATGGGATGGTTAGTTGTTGTAACGCACTTGCAGAATGCGACGAGGCTGGTGTCTCTGCTGGTGCTGAACCGGCCACACTTGTGCTCCGTCTGCCGCGCGTGCGCACGCTCACACTCAAAGTAGTCCAGCACGTCTGAATATGGAGATTTATAGTGTGTTCCTTTTTTCGATCGACATAGACATGTCTAGTTTCTAGACAGCGCATGCAAATGTTTAGGTTTAGGTATAGGTTTTGTTTAGATACTGCTCTAGGATACTGTTCTAATTTTATGTTTGATAACCGTATATCAAAAAAGTCAATATATCATATTTCATCATATTTCGTCATATTTCGATTTGTGTGTATGTCATAACAACTTATGAATAAATTATTCTATATCAGTACTGTTACTAATTGTGTGATTGTGGTTGCATTATTGTTTGCCCATCCATGTGGAAAAAGTGAATAGCACTTCCGCCTCCTGGATTGGATGAAACATCATGAGGATAAGAAACGAATGAGGAAGGGGAGCGTGTAAGGGCTTCCGGCCGAAAATCATATAGAAAGAGAAAGACAATCTGCTGGATTGCGCGACATACACGTTGATTACAATATCACATACTACTTCGTTCATTAGTACGAAAAACAAAAATGAGAAAAAATGAGATTGCAAAACAACAAGAGTAGTCCTACCAACCCGGTCCGTCGCCTTCCAGCTTGTCGCAGTAGACGTGCCAGGCTGCGAGGCTCGCCTCCAGGGTCGCCTTCTCCGCACCTTCCCCGCAACCAGACAGACAGGAGGAGAACGAGCGGATCGATCGGAAAAGAACATAAATGTTGTTTTGTCAGTTTTTTTGTAATGCGATTAACTTTACATTCTTAGACGTATAATAGTCACGGTAGAACTGAAACCCCTCCAATTCTCCAAGAGCACAATCCCTGTGCATGTACAGTCATGGCGCGTGAATGGTGCGGGGATAGGTACTGGAGACATGGCGGTGACTGTGTGCTGTCGTACCTGCAGGCGATCTGTGTCCTCCTGTGTGCGTGTGCCTCATCCACAGAGTCGAGGAGGAGCGAGTGGAAGGGCTGCGGGCTGCCCCGCGGCCAGAAGTCTGCAAATGCTGGCATTTACTACCTTCATTATACCTGTACCTGTGTACTCGGTAGTATATCACTCTCTCTCTATTTATCTCAACACCTTTTTCGGTTTCACCTTTCTGGTTTCGACGCGGAATATATGTGTTTTACTTGTTTTACTTGATTCACTTCCACCATATGAAGTGTGCATTGTAAACAAAACCATGGGCGGATCTTCATAGTTAACTGAAACGTATGTGAAGTATGCACGTAAACTACATGGAAAATTTCTTGATAAGACAATAGATTTTGAAACTACAAGTATCGACACTAAAAAGCACCGTTTATTCAACGTTGATTTATATTATTATAAATATAAATTAGAACCCCAAAATGATTTTTTTTGGAAAAAAACTCACCTCTAAGTGCGTGGGCGCAGTCGCGCATACACGACGACGAAGACATGGCACTTTCTGGAAGAGAAATCAATAATATTGATTTTTATTGCTCGTTATTGATTTTTTGTTAGTTCAGAAGTGCGTTTAATCGACTATTTTGATATTATAACGTGATAATTAATCTAGCAACTCACCAAAAACGAGCAGAAAGACGAGGAGTTCTTGGATGTAATGCATTTGATCCGCTCCTTCTCACATTCTCCGGTACAGAGTAAACATAGAGGATAGAAGCGACAACTTGACGGTCTGTTTGAACGGAATGAAATGAAATACCCATAGCCGCAAAGCAAAAAGAAAACACGTAACGTCTGTGGGAGGATGCAATCATGGATGCGTGTTTTCCTCAATCCACCGCATACGAAAAGAGAGATGAAAGGAAGGAGGAAGAGGAAACACGCATATACCAGTAAGCTATGACACGTTTGGGTTTGGCGGGTACTCTGAAGGTGAAAACACAACACTAGAATATTTCAACGCAAGTCTAGAATAATAAGGAAACGACAAGGCAAAAAGTTGCGCGCTGGTCTCTTCACAGATGCTGCTCAGCCACGAAAAATGTACGGACACATAATGGAGAGAGAGAGAGAGGAGCGGAAAAGAAATCTGTGGCATCCAAATAAATGATTTCGGATAATTGTATGCAGCGGACAACGCAATACATCTTCAACAAGTCAGGAGTTGTGAGGTGGAGAGAGAGAGAGAGAAAGAGAGAGAGAGAGAGAGAGAGAGAGAGAGAGAGAGAGAATAGAGAGTGCGTCGTTGGAAAGACGGAAGTGGCGGCATCCATTGTCGCAACAAGAGAGAACTAGCAAATCGCTGCGCGCAACATTCAGCCGGATTCGCTCACTCATTACCAGTACGAGCGAGTAAACCAGTTAACCAGTATCCTCCACCCTCTCTCCCTTCCTCCACTGTTTGCGTTCCTCCTTCAATCATCTTTCTCCAGGCCACTCATCCGAGAAGTTCGCGCCTGATATGAGGCCTCGGAGGATGCAATAAATTTTTCAAATCTAGTGCGAAAAAGCCGCGAACGCACACACAGACACCAATGTTCGCACACTTTCTGAGATTAGGGAGGAATATATTAGATACCACGCCGGTCATTCTCACTCAGCGCGTTATTTGGAAAACCAACCAGTTCTAGGAACTTCTATTAAAGCAACTCAGAGTGCAAAAGATGAAATGAGTGATGTTTGAGAACATATGGAATATCAAAAAGAAAACATGACATCAAAGGCTCTTTCCATTCGGAGTGGATGAAGAATGGCGTGTATTCAGGCTGTTTCCTTGAAAAGGGGCAAGGGGAGAATGTGGAATCCCTGTTTATATATATACCCTAAGGCAAAACCCGAGTATGTTGCGATGCGGCTTCCAAACAGGCCGGGGGCAAGGGAGAGAGAGTGAAGTGGACACGAAGCGACATTCACCCTTCGATTACTCACACTTTCGTGGCTATAAGTGACTATTAACTAGTTATAGCGTCGGAAGGGAAAGTCGGAAACAAATAGCGTGTATATTCGTGAGGGTTGACACACAATATGAGTACGTGGAGTTTCAGAGAGTAGAGAGAATCCCTATATTCCAAGTGGTGACGTTTCTCTTATTAGAAGCGGTTCCATCCATCACTTTATAAAACGCGAGAGAGATCCAAAAGCGGCGCAATTGAATAAACTCCAGTCCTCCAGTCTTCCGAAACGTTCGAGTGCCTGCTAAGAACTTTGATAAATCAGAAATCCCATGAGTTTTCCATACTTCCGCGAGAGAAAAGTATTGTGATGTTTTCTTAAACTCGGTAAATTGAATGGCAATCAAATCAATTACAGCAGAAGGAAAGCTTTAGAATAGTGAATAGACTACAATTCAACAAATAAGCGGGACACAGATACAGCTTGGAAGTCAGAACAGTAACAGTGTGATACTCTCACAATTACTCGCGAATAGCGTGAGAAACAGTACTATCTCTCCCTCACTTTTCTTATCCTCGACTTTTTGGCTTCCTAATGTTCTCACAATTACATTCGTAAAGAAAACGACATAATATTATCATAGTAAAAAGAAGAGAAATGTGAAAGAAATTAGCATATAAAATGCACGACGAGCCTGCAATCATTCTCTCGGCGAGACAAAAACAAATCTCTCTGACTACTAGTAACCGGCTCTTGTCAACCCGTCAATCATCATTATCACATTATCACTCGCCTCATCAATGCCTCATTGTGAGAGGTCACCTCATAGTCGCTAGAGCGTGACGGAAGATGGAAGCAACAGCCTGCGTACGTCAGAGCAGTTGAAAAAGACAAAGCTCAAGACACTTCTATACATAGACTGCGCAACTCTGGCGACTCGCGAAAAGCTCAGCGATAAAGGACTCCGTCGAAGGAAAAAAGCGAATCTGTGGCGTGTGGCTGCGGCGACCGGAAACGGATAGAAAGAGGCCATTGTGCCGGCGCCTCGCAGCACCCAATTCCAGCTCATACTCGCATATTATGCAAATTAGACACGAGAAGACACACGAGCGAGTGCCAATGAGGCAACAGTGTTGCCGCAACCCAATTGCCCACGCCTCTGGGGTGGCTGTTAAACGTAGAGGAACAGAGGCGACAGAGGTGCTAAAGTTGTTATGGAGCGGCGTGCGGAGAAGACAGAAAAGATTCACACTTCCACCACCCCTCCTCCATCCCTCACCCCCACACACACCACAACAAACCTTTCATGCTTCTGGATCGCACTTGGAACAAAAGACGCGGCGGAGAGGGGGGGGAGAGAGGACCACCCACAGCGGGGCCAGCCTACTACCCAGTAACTGGTAATCGGTTAGCTGTAGTGAATGCCGGCTATTCAGCCACTTATGCACAAACTTTGCCCTCCTTTCAATATAATCCAATCGTCACTAGTCGAATCATTTCCACAGCCACGCATATTCCTGGGAAAAGTCGGGAAAACATTCACTCACTAATCAAATTTGCCAGAGAACAGATTTTCCAACAAGGAAACGAGAACAGTGAATGAGAAAATATGGCAATCTATGCAACTCCGGATTGCTAGGATACACAGAAAGGATCCTCGAATCGAGCATGATTCATCGCATGCCCTTCAAATGGAAAACTCCAAAGTCGCCCTCTCTCGAATATTTGCGACACGCACGCACACACAAGTCTCTCCAAATACATTCATACACAACGTTCAAAACTGCAAAAACAACCACACCACACGTATGCGATACATAACAAGATCAGGGGCAGTAACGATGGGCTACAGAGAGGGTTGGAGGGGAGGGGAGGAGGGGAGGAGACCATGCTGGTCTACTTGCGGCTGGCGGCGATCTCCTTCCTGGCGGCGTCTGCCAGCAGCTGTGTGTCCACCTGGTCCGGAGGAAGCTGCACGTATCTGCAACGCTACATCGTGTCATATATGGAATATACTACACGGGAAAAGAGCCGAGATACTATTTTAGACATACTGAAAATATTATTTAAAAAAAGTTATTTCGTACTAGGGCCTTAGGGAGGGGGCTGTTTCCCTGTTTCTAATCATCCGTTAGACGCACTGACAAGTTTTTAATCAAAGTTCGATATGAACTTTTTAGTACCGCGCTTACAAAAGGAGCCAGAGGACCTCCACTCATATCGCGAACACATGGAGTAAAACACAACGGACAAAGCACAACACACACACACACACACACACAATCTGGGCGTACCTGACGACACTGCCGCGGATGAAGCAGTTCTTGACGGAGAGCATGTGCGGGAAACGCTCCTCCTCCACTACCTACAACACACATTATGTATTACAATGTAATATGTGTTTTACTTTTACCTATTCCCCTACCCTATCCAAAATACGTTTCAGTAAAATATCAATACAAATGCAAAACGTTCATAGGTAATACGCAAACAAATTCCTATAAAAATATCGACACAATGCGCTCAATGATGGCTCGAAATTGATTGTTTCAAATTTTCCAAATTACAATCTGCGAGCGACCGCTAAGCGCAAACAACAGACAAGACTGGCAAAAAATAATGAAACACTTTGCTAATATGCAGAAATAATGATTAAAAAACGACTTACGGAAATGTTCTCGAGCTTCATGTTGAGGTACTGATCGACAGAGTGCAGCGTGCCACGGATGCTGAAAGATACAAAATCATTTCGTAAATTAAATTAGAGAATAATGTATTATTACCACACTATACACCTCTAAATCACAACAATACGAAAAATACCGTCCGCTTTTCACAATATAAAATCCCACTTTAACAGATACAGTACCCCTCCGTGTTTACCGTATACTACCGTACCTGAGATCGTTCTTAAGCTCCACCACCACCTCCTTGCCCACCAGAGACTTGAAGAACGAGAAGAACAACTGAAAACATAGCCGGACAATCAATCAATAAATCAATCACTAATCACCACTCACCATCTCTCACTCGCCGCGAGGTTCACAAACCTGCAAACAGATCAATAAACACAAAGTTTACTCGATGAATACAGATATTTCACGGTAGTAACAACCGATAAACACAACAAAGCAACAACAAAATCATAACATTATTTATAATACAAAGACAAGAACAACAACAATAACAAGGTAAACAATCGATAATGCTCCTCTCCTTCTCCTCCTACTTCCACCACTCGATGGTCATGTAATGTGGGATGTGGCTGTCGGGGGCAACGACGGCTAGAAGGAGAGTCTTCTTCACCTACAACCAACACGTCACCAGGAAACCAGGTAACCACCACCCATCACACGTGATTTGAGAAATAAGAGTCCAGACATGAACAATAAGTTTCACACAAAACAATATACTGTCATTGCAAAAATCACTAATCACATCGATGTCACACGAGTTGTGTACTGAAAACATCTAAAATATGTTTAAACAACAAAACCGGCAGCGTACCTGAGTGGCGACCCTGGCTAGGGCAGTGAGTGTGTTGGGAGTGAGGGGAGAGTCGGCAGCCACGCACTCCACGAGGAACCGGGCGTGCACCGACGACGGAGAGCCTGAAAGCAATAGATTGACACTGATATACACCAGTGACATTAGAACATGACAGAAAGAAAATTCAAGTGAATACACGATTTTGGAATCTATGACTGCCTGACTGACTGACCCGTATAGGCTAGGTAGTGACATCCGAAGCGCAGTCCGGCAGTGAGGTAGAAACCGCGCCGCCACAGATCGCGGTAGACAGTCTGAATGGAATGGGAATACAGTATATTTTGTAGAACCAACAAGAAAAAGTACGTTTCAATAGTGGGTAGTTCAATAGTGCATTTTACGGAACCTTCAACGTAGATCATAAATCTCACCTCCTTAAGCCTATACTCGCTGTCATCGTCCCCGTAATGGGGCAGGCGGGCGAGGGTGTCGTAGGCTGATGGGGAGGAGACCACTGGGAAATAATTGTATTCATATTGCTAATGTTACGCTACCTCACTACCCAGTAGCGAAGTTGGAGCAGTAGCAATTGTTGTCAACAAAAACAAGTCGTCTTATTAGATATATAACGATTGCAACAACACAACTGACCGCTGGGAATGTTGACGAGTGTCTTGGATACGGTCGGGGGGCGCTTTGCGGTGAGCTCCGCGATTACGGCAGAGATCTCCTCCGGTAGAACCTGGAAACAATCACCTGGTGAGTTGATGAATATCAAATCAAACAATTTACTCGGTATCGCATATCCATCGCTCTAGTCTTATGGGTAGTGCCGAGAGGAGAGTTGTTTCCATAGTGTTCACAGCGATCTGATCCACTTGTACTTGTCTTATGGGAAATTTGTCTCTGCATGTATGCATACCTGTACTCCGTCGAGGTCGGCTCGCTTGACGCGCACTGCGTCCGCCCCCGCGTCCTCGCCCACCAGCTTCCTTTTCAGCTCCTTCGCCTTCCGACCACGAGCGATATGCTCCGCGCGAACAGTCAGCTCCTGAAATACATAGCTTACACCATACACAGATCATGTTCAGAATTCAGAGTATAAGGTAAACGTAAAGGTAATCCCCCGATTCAAGATATTACTCTGCGGAGGAGGTCGAAGAAAGACAATAGCATTACACTTCAGAGTTTATATATAGCACAAAAAATAGTATGCTGACTCCACACCTCATTTTTCTCCTTCGCTTCTCGCACTTGAAAGTCCTCTTCGGGTGCGTCCGCGTCATCTTTCAAACGACGCAAGTGAACTGCACCTGAATTAACATACCAGTGAAGACTGAAATAAAATAAAATAAAAATATTCTAACCGTATTCCATGAGTATGGCGACTTGTTCGGGTAGGAGTGCAGCAGAAACGGCGTCATCCGGGAAGTCGCACGTCATACGCCATCTTAATCCAATTTATATATGAAAGCCAACTTATATCAGGTATACCTGTCGTGTATAATCTTGGCATCGTCCTTGCTCCAAACAAGATAGGAGTTGTTCACGAAATCTACGAAAATGGCGTTCGATGTAGATGGAAGGGTGGGATTGTGGGTGAATTCAGACGGAATGTCGGCGGGGAAAGATCCGCCATTAGTAGACGTCATAACATATCTGAATGAGAAAAGTTGATAAAACGTACATCATTGAGTAAATTGAAGAAAAAATATTATAAATTCTCAAATTCATTCAAATTGTGAAAATGGCGGGAGCTTGCATGCAATAATTGTGCTCTAATAACCATATGCACTCACTGTCTGTCCCTCCTCAAAATGTGTTGTTCTCTAATCTTTAACGTACTCGTTTCTCTCAACTGCACACTTCTCTCTCACCTATTGACAACTAGAGCGTGCAAATGCTTCTTCCGATTTCATAAGAATTTACTCTTTTTTTTTTTAAATATCTTTGCTTTCGGTTGAAATCGATGCAGTGTTTTTTCGTTGTAAATTGTTATGTTTATGCTATTTAGGTCAATTCCAGACCTATCCCCGGATAAGTTTCGCTCTTCTCCGTTATGAACAATGACCAAAAAGACAATGAGGATCGTCCTGGCGTCACCGGCAAGAACGAAGCCGCAAAAGAAGCGGACGGGAGCGATCCGAAAGGTATGTAGATATTAACATGAAACTTAAAAAACTTGCAAACATGTTGTTTCAGCTGTTTCCGAGTCAAGGAACACAGACGCAGGCGGCGCCGGCAACTCGGGCAAGCGCGCCCGCGTCTTCGACCTCAACGCTATCTTCGAGGAAACTAAGAAAGCGGCTCAGGTAAGGGTATTTCATATACTCAAGAAGGTGGCGTACGATTACCGTCGGTTTCACAAACGTACAGCGGTAATCCTACCAACCCTTGCTTACAACCCTTACTTGCTGTTAGTATTACATGCCTACTGTTAGTTACTGTAAATATTACATATTAGAAATATATTTATGCTACTGTTAGTAATACCTTCCTGAAACTGTGTGCTTGAGGTGCGTGGTGCTGAAACTGCGGCAAAGAGGGAAGCAGATGAGGCAGCAGCGGAAGCTCGTGGTGACCGTCATCCGAAATCACACCCGCTCGGATCTGCTCAGTCAGTGAGTGCACCGTGGTTTTCGAGTACTAGTTATGCTTAGAGTACTAGTTATACCTTTCAGGCTTCTGGGCGCTCAGCTGAGTCTTCGCAGTCCGGTGGCGGCGCATCGGGCGTAGACAGCGGCAACGCCACCGGAGCAGACAGCGACGACGACGATGGTGAGACGATTAGTTATTTCCAGGGGATTAGCATTTTAGGGATGAGAAGTTAGGTGACATATTATTACGCGAAACTGTTCCGTAAACAACTTCAGGTTCTGGAACCTATAGTTTACGTTTTCAGATTTCATGCCGATGCTGCCTCCTGGATTCAAGCCGGACACTACTGTGATGGAGGGAGCATATGGCAAGGTGAGCATCGAGCTAAGGTTCTCAACTAATTCTTGAATTCTTTCCAGGCGTCTTGGTCGGCGGCTGCCGCGGAGAGCGACGACGACGACGAGTTCGATGACTACAACGGAGAGGGGGTTGGTGTTGTGACCCATATTGTTCTCACTTGATTCTTCAGATACCCATCGAGCAGCTGATCCCCGCGCAGTTCGAGGCGAGCCTCAAGCACGGAAAGAAGCCGGTGAGTTTAGTAAAAACTTGGTGTTACATTTGAAGTGACGTTTATCATTGATTATTCAGGTGACGTGCGTGGCGTTTGACATGCAGGGTCTGCGACTCGCGTCCGGTGGAGCCGACTATGTGGTGAGTTGTGGGGGAGGAGGAGGAGGAGGAGAGAGGGGCGTTGCTGCTAGTCCATGCTCGCTTGCAGGTGAACCTGTTCGACTTTATGAAAATGGACATGATGCTGCGACCGGAGAGGGACATGACGCCCTGTGAGAGGTGGGTGATTAGATAACTGGAAGTATTCTTTTCATTAAACTGTTTTATGCTTGAAGTCGTGTTATAATTCATTGAAACATCTTTTCATGTAGTTAGTAGATAAATGTCATAGTGTTTACTGAAAATGTGTTGTTTGCAGCCACGTGATCAACAGTCTTTCGTTCAACCACAACGGCGAGTACCTGGTCGTTGCCTCTGGAGAGCCGCAGCTGCGCATCCTGGACAGGAAGGGCAAGCAGTGGGCAGAGACCATACGCGGTCGGTCGGGGAGGGGTTGGATGATAGGTTGATAGGTTGCTTTATTCGGATAGTATTGTCTATATTGGTTTACGTCTGTGTATATTGTATGGTTGAAACTTAGTTTTCGTGTTAGATTGGTGTGTTTGTCATTGTTAGATTTCAGTATTCTCACGGATTATGATATTGTGCGTTGTCAGAAATTTGAGGTTCCACTTTTTCATCGATGTTATTGGCTTGCAGGCGACCAGTACCTGGTTGATCTGACAAACACGAAGGGCCACACTGCCACTATCAACGCCATCCACTTCAACCCACTCATCAAGCAAGAGTTCATGACCTGCAGCGACGACGGGTGGGCGGGGGAATCGAATAGCATTTCATATATTTTTGTTGGATTCAGTTTGTGGACTTGATTTCAATGTTTTTTTGCTGATTAGCTGAATTCCTATAACTATTTTAATTTAATCATTTGCAGCACTATGCGTCTGTGGAGTCTTGACGATTTCAAAGTGCTCACCAAGTGCATCAACAAACATCAGAAAGTGAGTATGTTTTGTTACCGTAGTCAATCAGAATGAGAATCGTAGTCAATCTCAATAGTGGTAGTAGATGTGGAGGGTGCGTGTGGTGTGTCCCTTGTGTGCGTTGTAGGTGATCAAGACGAAGACTGCTGGTGGTAAGCGTGCGATGCCGCAGTGCTGCGCCTACTCCCCCGACGGAAAGATCGTGGCGGCCGGCTGCGACGACGGGAGTGTACAGGCATGGAAGTACGGCACCATGTATGTGAGTCGCATTTATCATTGTTTTTTTTGGTTTAATTGATTTTTGTGCGATTCATTACTTTCGATGAGATTGGTGTGCTTTATTATTAACGCTTTTACTTTTTCTGTGAAACATATTCGATATTGTTTTCAGGTGAACACGCTTTTCCTGGCTCGCACTGCGCACAAGGGACCCATCACTGGCATCGCATTCTCGCCAGACAGCAAGCGGATTGTGAGCAGGTACGATAACAATAGTGTTTGGTTTACGGTACTGTAAAAATGACATTACTTATACTCCAAATGTATGTACTGTAATTGAATTGATTTACTGCCGATATCAAGAATACACCAACTACTACTATTTAATGTAAAGTAAAACTTAGTAACTAGAACTACGTGTCGTTGCAGGGGTCTGGACGACGCACTGCGTCTGTGGGACGTGAAACAGCCGAAGAAGTTCCTGCACGAGGTGACTGGACTGGAGAACGGGTGGAGGAAGTGAGTGAGATTTTTCTTCTCCTAGTCTTCACACTATGATGATATATCGATATGTTTTCTTATGATATTCACATCACATTGAAAATTGTGAATATGTTGATTATCGCACATTATTTTGATTTCATGTATGGTATGGAACAACTTGTAGTTTGTATTGATAGTGATGTGATGAGTAAACTGTACTTTGCAGCACTGACGTTGGCTACTCTCCGCGTGGCGAGTTTATCTACACTGGAACGTCCGCTCCGCCCGACAGCCAGACGCCTGGTGGGTGGAGAGGGAGAGAGGGAGGAAGAGAGAGAGAGAGAGAGAGAGAGAGAGAAGGGAGGGGGAGGGGGAAGGAGAAGATGGAGAGACTTGTGTTGTTTCAGGCAAGCTGCTCTTCTTCAACGCCGAGAACCTTGAGCTGGTGTACCGGATCGAGTATCCGGGAGTGGTGAGTCCGATTCGTGACAGTGTGTGTGGAGCGTGCGCGTGCTGGTGTTGCTATCATTATTTTAGATTTTGTTAGCATCACCAAAACACTATCACTAGTAGTTTTCGATCTCTGAATAAGTGATAAGTGTTCTTGTTTCTTTAGCATCACTAGTAGTTTTAGATCTGTGACCAAACGTTCCCAGTAGTGAGTTGTGTATGGATGGATGAGTGTCTTGCATAAATGTGTATGTGTTCTCAGTCGTGCATCCGCATCGAGTGGCACGCGCGCCTCAACCAGATCCTCGTCGGTCTCTCGGACGGAACCATGCGCGTCTACTACGACCAGAAGCTGTCACAGTGGGTCCTTCTTACTTCACACTAGTTACAGGGGTTGTTGTTTTTAGCAGGGGTTTTAGGGGTTCTCATGAATGAATGAAACCTGTACGATTATAGCTAGATGACATTTTTTAACATATGGCAGAGGTGAAACGTAAGATGAGCGGGTTTTGTTTGTACATGTTAAATTCACGACACGAAGCTGTCTCAGTCAGTCGCACTACACCACACTAGTTGCAGGGGCTGTTGTTGTTGTTGACAAGGGTTTTCATCACTATTACGATTATAACGAGATGAGATATTATAAATCAATGCAAAGGTGAAACGTAATATGGGCGGGTATGGTTTGTACCTGTTACATTTACGACCAAAAGCTGTCCCAGTCAGTCACTCTACACAACTGTAGTTGTAATTGCAGTGGTTTGTTCAAGGTTTTTAATTGATGGATCAGTACGATTCTAGCGAGTTCGGCTATTGTAACTCATAGCAGAGGTGAAACGTAAGAAGAACGGATTTTTATTGTACAAATTACATCTACGACTAGAAGTTTGCAGTTAAAAGCAATGGTTGTTTGCAGGGGTTTTCGGTTTTTCGATCGAGTAACTGGTACGACTAAAGCGCGATGAAAAAATTGAACTCAAGGCGAACATGAAACATAGTATGAACGGGTATTGTTTTGTTTGTTGTTATTACATCCACGAGGTTACTTCTCCCTCATTATAGTTACAGTGGCGGCCAAAAAGGTATCACCTTTTGGTTTTTGCTCTCTAAAACTATTCAAATAAAAGATAGAGCTCCCATCATTTGCACACCGTTTTCTGGACTCTATTTGAACCTAATACCAAGTTCCATATTCATCCCCCTCTTATCTCTCGGTTACAGTAGGCAGATTACTGTATTCACAAAATCATCATTTTCTCGTTTTCAACTTTGAAAAATTCCTGTGACCAAACCATACTTCCAAAAAAGTTCTACCCACTATTTTTGGGTGAAACCATTCATTGGGCATCCAAAAACACCTTGACTTCATATTACATGATTGATTACTTGAACTTAAATAAGCAGTAAAGAAACAACATTAAATAATTGCAAATCTCTAATTTGAACAAAGCCTAACTATACTATAAAATGATATACTGGTCTGAAACTCTCTCAGTACTTCGTAGGGTGTCCCTTGTTCACGATAACGGCCTGGCAGCGGCGGGGCATCGAATCGATCAGCTTGTGGAGAGTCGCGGCACTAGTCACCCAGTTCATTATATGCCGCACTATGGTATTTAAGGTGCTTGAAAAGTACTCCAACGCTAACGATATATCTCTCCCGAAAAGTTCTGGTCGTCCTAGAACTACTACTCGCACTATGGATCGAAACATCTTCCGGATCTCGCGAGAGAACCCGCGGGCGACCGCGCCGCGCACGAGATCTTTCTCAATCAATTAGAGATCGTTCTCGAGAACGTTCTCAGAGGTTATCATGAAGGTGCGGCCCTGGATTCGGCAGACTCATAGTCGGAACTACGTCTTCCATCAAGACAATGACTTGAACCACTCTTCCAAGCACTTCATGATCGGTTTATAGAAATGTCCAATTTCGTCATTGCACCATCTTTTCTTAGAACGTGTTCAACAAGGACAAGTGAAGAGTCATGGAGTGGCCGAGCCAGTCGTTGGACCTCAACTCGGTCGAGCACCTCTGGGAAGAGCTCGATCGGCGGACTCGCACGGTTCGGGTCAAGAATGCAGACGAGAAGTTCGAGTTGCTCGAGCAGGAGTGAAAGAAGATCGAGCTTGCGACCCTCCACAAGCTGATCGATTCGATGCCCCGCCGCTGCCAGGCCGTTATCGTGAACAAGGGACACCCTACGAAGTACTGAGAGAGTTTCAGACCATTATATCATTTTATAGTTTAGTTAGGCTTTGTTCAAATTAGAGATTTGCAATTATTTGATGTTGTTTCTTTACTGCTTATTTAAGTTCAAGTAATCAATCATGTAATATGAACTTAAGGTGTTTTTGGATGCCCAATGAATGGTTATACCAAAAAAATAGTGGGTAGAACTTTTTTGGAAGTTTGGTTTGGTCACAGGAATTTTTCAAAGTTGAAAACGAGAAAATGATGATTTTGTGAATACAGTAATCCGCCTACTGTAACCGAGAGATAAGAGGGGGTTGAATATGAAACTTGGTATTGGGTTCGAATGGAGTCCAGAAAACGGTGTGCAAAAGATGGGAGCTCTATCTTTCATTTGAATAGTTTTAGAGAGCAAAAACCAACAGGTGATACCTTTTTGGCCGCCACTGTAGATCAAAAATTTGAACACAAAGCAGGTGTGAAACGTAATATGGACGGGTCTCGTACATGTCTCATGTGTTCGTTGTTTGCAGGAAGGGCGTGATGACGTGTGTGACTCGTCCGATTCGCAGGAAGCGCACCGAGGAGGTGGTCAGAGAGGAGTTCGTGCTATCGCGTGAGTCGGACAATTATTTTGATAAATGTATTGATTGGTGTATTTCAGCGCTCTCGCTCGACATGTTCCAGCCGCGTGGCGAGGAGGGAGAAGAGAAGGAGGTGGGTGGAGAGAGAGGGAGGGAGAGAGAGAGAAAGAGAGAGAGAGAGAGAGAGAGAGAGTGAGGGAGAGAGATGGGATGATGATCTCTGTTCCAGGTGACCCCGTGGCGCATCAAGAAGTTCCTCCGCATACGCGACAACAAGCTGCGCCCCGAGTTCCGCAAACCGGCTGACATGCCCCTGAGTGGACCGAGTGCCGGAGGAAAGAGTGAGTGGGCGGGGCTTGGGAGGGCGGGGCCTGGGAGGAGTGTTGATTGTTTTCAGTCGCCAAGTCGGGCTCCACTCTGCACTCGTACCTGGCGCAGCAGATAGGAACGGAGAGGAACAGGGAGTTCCTGGAGGACACGGACGTGCGCGCCAGCATCCTGCGACACGCCGAAGAGGTACTGTATACTGTATACTTACTGTATGTACCCTGTACAAGTCACGCATTGCTTTTGTTTCAGGCGGAGAAGAACCCGCAGTACATTTCGAAGGCGTACAGGAAGACGCAGCCGGTGCCGATCTTCGCGGAGAAGACGACGGCTCCGGAGGAGGAGGAGGCGGATGATGAACTGGCGCCCGTGTTCAAGATGCCCAAGCTGGCATAGAGGGGCGGGGAGAGTGGGAGCGGCGAGTCATCCCTTCTCGAGGCACGGAAGGATCAGCGTCTGTGTTGTTGGTCTATCGAGAGACATTAGATCTCGGTGTTTGTTTCGTTTTGTTAGCTTTGCGATCTAATTTTCCATTCTACCTTACTAATTCTATTTTTCTTACCAGAACTGTGTCTCGTGTTCCCGTGTATAACAGTAGACTGGGTTCTTTATTGTTGTTGTACGACTTTTGTATTACTTGTTCACAGATATTGTTGAGTTGGCTGTGTGATAAATATGGAGAAGAAATTGAACAAATACGTTTGATGTATTTTCGCATTTTCAGTTCTAATAAGCCAAAAAAAGAAAGAAAGTGCTACTTGCCCTTTTTAGTATGATCCTGTGGCGAAACACATGAATATAATACATATTTCTTATAATAAATTACAGACAGTAACGGCTAATCTCCATTAACTATAATGTTTAATATTATTATTCAAACAATTATCATAAACAATTATCAATTATCACAAAAGATACGTTTATATTTAGTTTTCGTAATTACTACGTTATAAGAAAATTCATTGTGTTAATTACAGCTCTAAGATTAAATAAAAGCGCATATTTTACCTCAACTGGGGTTTTCATTCTTATATCTACATAAGTGAAAACGTGTATCAAACCTAGATTTGTGAATCAAACATGAACAAGAAATGAACCTGACAAGATGTGAACGAAAACCCCGGATTCGCTAGATTTAAGGGAGATTCATTTTTTCGGGAAATGAATCTATGATTGAGAGAGTAATTGAACCAATTCGTGCTGTTGTTGAAGAGGTGTGTGAATTGGTTTTCAAGATGGAAGAAGTGTATTTCCCATGTTATCAATGTATTGATACCCTTCTCGGACTTTTCGTCAGCTTCGCAGAGCTTCATATACGTAATTCATAAATGCATAAATCTGTATGATCAGAGAACATATGCGAAATATAATAAAGTAACTTCATCTCACTATCTTTTAAAAGTATGTAGTCTGAAGAAAAAGTGCAACGCGCATATCTTTTAATCTTTCTTCAGATCATTGTTTCCGAAAAAAAATGGTTTCACTCTGAACCACGAAACTTATAGACTGCGCTCTTGAAGATCGCCACTCTAGTCCTAGTGGCAATCCGTTTTGTACTTTGTGGTCTCTAGTGCCTCCTCTGATGAGCGTGGGACGAGGAAGAAATTACCGCGAGGAGACGATTTTTTGTGTGTAAAACCAAGACGTCTCGACAACTCTATACTTATACCCACTCAGATTTCTGTAACCCACGTATGCGTCCGTCCTAATTACAACTTTCCACTTTTGTTCTAAAAAGTCGTGCTGAAAGTAGCGTTTAGTAGTGTGTTCAATGAAGTTGTGACAGTGTGGACAGTTGGAATGGGGTCACATTAATCATTCCTGTTGCTTCTCTGAAGACAGACAGTTGTCGAGAAAGAGGAGAAGGCCAGCAATTAAAGTCTCCCAAAGGAGTCAATTACAGGCGTTGTACTATCATGCAGAAAGCACCACGTTGTTATACATAATACATACTTTCTACGAGACAATGTATGTGATTTAGTGTGAACTTGTTTGTTTTCGAATGTCACTGCGTCGTTTGAGTGCGTCGTGTCACTGCGTCGTTTAGGTGCGCGTCACTGCGTCGTTTAGGTAGGTTTAGGCTAACACAGAACACACAGTCTCAACTACGCTCCCTTAGTCTTGAGTATCAGTTATTGGCATAGTTATCAGAGAAACAAATAATCCTGTGAAAAAGAGGGCTGTCCCCATGAATAATAGTTATTACTGTAGATTTTGAAGTACTAGTACGAGTTCTATATGTCATTGTATTCCAGACGTTGTGTCTTTCCTATTCGATGCTTTGTGTCCATCATTTCCCCATTCCCTTTGATATTAATAATTAATTACCTTCGATGAAAAGTCGTTGCTTTATATTTGGAAGTGAGCAGAAGTAAACGCGTAAACCAGAAAAAAAGCATAGACAAACACAAATTAGATCTTGAAATAGTATTATGGACTCGGCTCACATTTACTGGCACAGGCACAGTTTTATGATCTCGTTCAGTTTCCCACGCTTATATTGGCGAATGAAATGGTTCACGGCAATAGGTTTATGTGCTTTTTTTCTCCTTCCAGTGAGTGTTGATCGGATTGATGTTTTTAAACTCATTTTTTTAAACTTACTTTTAAAATTGTAATTAAAACTTTTTCATGCAATGAAACATTGCGTTTTCTATAAATTTTCTCCACGTGCACATGCTTCAAAACAAGCATTTTTTTTCTTTACGCGTTGTACTGCTGCAGAAAATGTCAAATGCCACTAAATTGTTATTCAAACATTTACATTTACAAAATATAATTTATGTCAGTCTGGAACGCATAAATCAGAGGGTATTTGTGATTATGAGATTTTCGCGTGTTGTGCACGTTTCCGTTTAGCAATTTGTAAAGAAAGTGAGTACTGTGAGAACCTACTCTGAAAGCGTATTGTTCCCACCGCCGGCGTATTTTCGATAAAACCCACTCACCCTTTTCCCTTTCCCCAGAAATGTGAATATAAGGGGGAGAGAAAATAAAAAAAACGCCCACTATTAAATCTAGTTGTACTATTCAATAGAAGCCAGTGTGCCAGTGGTTGTCTCTGGTCATTTCTTGCATCACTAGAAAATGAGTGGCTTGAGTTTTAAAACTATAGCTGTCACCACGTGCAATTATGGGGTGCAACGGCTAGTATGTGTTTATCCTATCTTCTCTCTGTTCTGCCCTCTCTCTCCTTCTCTCCTCTTTCACCTCCCCCCTCTCTCTCTCTCTCTCTCTCTCTCTCTCTCTCTCCATCTCCCATAATGGTGAGACGTCTCCTCATCACCCGGTATAAAAGCGGAGTCGACCTCGAACTCATTTCATTCGAATGTCTCTCTCGCTGTGAGTTATACTCAAAAATAGTTTCTCATATATTTTATTCCCTTTATGTATCGCTTACTAACTTGATCTTCCTGATTCGAAGTGTGATTTTGATTTGGTTTCGCATTGAATGGATCAGTGGCTCGAATGCGTATGGAAATTGTACGTATGAAAGTCATGGCTAGGAGTGAGTGAGAGAGAGAGAGAGAGAGAGAGAGAGAGAGAGAGATAGAGAGAGATAGAGAAGCAGGGAGAGAGAGGGGGGAAGAAGCAGGGAGAGAGAGGGGACTAGTTGAATGTCATTCATCAACTACATTTGAAGTGCGTCGTTGTTTCGAGTGAGTGAAAAGTATGCATACATGTATAATATCTGCATTCGACATTTCGACGACCCTTCATGCCAATGACGAGTCCCACATCACGCGAAATTTCATTTTTTTTGTAAACACATTCACAGTTACATTCGTGTGACTAATCTAAAAGCGCTTTCCCAAAACCGGAAATTGACGAAAACGACAGTTGTTCAACATCCTTTACTTATCACAACGTTTACTTTATTTATTTACAGTGCATTTTCTTTTTCTTGAATGTTTTTTCGTGCATCTCAATTATAACAGTATATATAACACTGCCGATCATTCATTTCCGTGAATACCATACGCGTTTCCCGCTGCCCTTCTCTTCTTTTGACAATGCTCATTCTCAATTCACTTCACCTGTTCCATTCCAGCCATGTCCTATCCGTATCCACCCTACGACCAAGTCATTCAACTGACCAACGACGACGGAACGCCCATCAAGCGCTATCGATTCGAGCTATACGATCAGATATTCTCAACCAGTAAGTTTAAATTAATCCAATTATAGTGAATCAACTTTTGAATCTTTTAAAAATTAAACTTCCAGTTTTCTGGATGACTGGCAGTGTTGCGGTGTTGCTGAACGTGACTCTTCTGTGTCTGATTTGGAGAAGAAGTCCGAAGTCACTCGCAAGATACAAGGTAAATAGGTACTATGTACACTTCTCCCACACTAATACATAATCACACTCTTCTATCAAATTCTCTCAAAACACACGTTCCAAGTTGGAACGGTCAACGAACGAAACGGTCATTTCCGAAAAATGACGATTTCGAAATTTCCGTTTCGGAAATAACCGAACACTTTTCGGAATTTCCGAACCGAACGACCGTCTGTTCGGGGCGCACCGAAACGGCAATGACCGAACTCGGGCCGCGCCATTTCGGAAATTCCGAAAAACACATTTGCATGATATTGATGAAATGTAACTCACCGATGGCTCACTCATTCCCCACTATCAACTTGTGAACACGGTCGAGTCAAGCGAAAATGCCTCCTTCCAGAAATTATTCTAATATTTTTCGGCAATTCCGAAAAGCGCGGCCGAAAGGAACGGCCGCGCCGAACGATTCCGAAACGGTTTCCGAAACTTCGGTTCGGTCATTGCCGAACAGATCGGATTTCGGGATCGGCCATTTCGGAAATTCCGAAATCGGTCATCATTTGCCGAAATGTCGTTTTTTCGGTCGTCATTTCGGCAGCCGAACGAAACTATAGTTCCAACTCTCCAACAGCCAGTGTTCTGGGAAACTACCAGAGTACAATTCATACGTGCCATTAACTACAGTATCCGAAAGTTGGTTCCAGGTACTTCTTGCCAACGTGGCTATTACCGATCTTGTCTTCTCGCTCTCGTCCACTATTCTCCAGCCAAGGTAGGTGGAGAGAGAGAGAGAGAGCAGAGAGAGAGAGAGAGAGAGATAGAGAGAGAGAGAGAGAGAGAGAGAGAGAGAGAGAGGGGAGAGAGAGAAGGAAAGAGAGCGAGGGAGGGAGAGTTGAAAAGGGAAAGAAGGAAGTGAAAAAGTGAGTAAAAAATCATATTACTTTTCTCGAACTGCCTGCTTATGAGAAATACGTATTGGGGTTGCCGTTTTTGCGAAGAGATTCCAGGGGGATCGAAAACCCACTGGTGGGGTTATTTCATATATAGAAGTGTAGCTTGTAGTTGACACGGTTTGCACGTGCGTTTCTCAAAATCAAATAACAAACGCTTTCACCTTTCCCACCGTAAAAGGGAAATGAAGTTCACAGAAATGTTTTTCATTTGAGAACGATTGACAATTCTGTGAATCATGGACAGCGCAGTGGGAACTTTCGAGCTTGTTTCATAACGGTCACACAAACTGGAAAATATGAAAAATACGAGATCAAGTGATCAAGCTAAACCAAACTACAGTTTCGTGAAATATCTTAATATAACTGTGAGAAAAATCATAGATAAGTCATGTTTTTCCAATTCACACATTACTACATAGTAGCAATCACTAACGGCACTGCTTGGAAAGTAAGGTCAGAATAACACAACGGTCAGACATACATCACTCATTCAGTTCACCACGGAAACATGTTCGTTTGACTCTTCTGTAAGATCATGCATTTTGTAGGATCATCTTAGGGTCATCTTAGGATCATCTTGATGTACGATCATGCAGGATCATCCCGAACCAGTGGATGTTCGCGTACGTTCCCCTCGGTCCGATCCGCTTCCTCGGAGCCCGCGTATCGTACACGGCCTACTGTGTCCTCCTGCACGCCATCTTCTTCACCTTCCTCTCCTTCCCCATCTCATTCGGATTTCGATACTACGTACTCATTCGACCCGTCCCACAGGTATGTACTGTACGGACATTCACAAAGAATATTTACTTCTATTCATTACTACTACAATTATGTCAATGTTGTACTAAAGCACTTCATACTTCCTTAGAAATTTGTATGTACTGTTTGTACAATATTCAGAACACAATGCACTCTCATGCGCCTCCATTTACAGTCTTCTTCCCTGTACTTTCGTTGTACAAATACTTTGCGCATAAGTTCTGGAGTATTGTTTGAGGACAAAATTGCGTGAAGATCGAAAAAAAAAGTTCAGATCGTCCCGCCTATGTTTACGGTACGAGATACGGTAAACTTGTCTGTATGTGCTACACTGTACCCAGTATCCAGCTTGCGTGCCTGCTTGCATGTGAATGCCTTGAATTGTTTCTTAACAGTAGTTTGCTTGGGAATAGTTCCTGTATTCATATTATTTGTGTGTTATAGTTTCTCAACAATGAGCAAGTTCTCACCCAGCTCAAACTCATATACTTACATATGTATGTAACATATTCCATACACATACGTGCAACTCGAACGAAAATAGTCAACAAAATAAATAGTACTATGGTCGACCGGAACAAACAAATTCAGTTTGTGATTGAAAAGAAATGTTATATTGAAATGAGCTACGTTTGCACCCAGCATCCTGCTTGCTCGATCGTGAATGATTACATGAAAACGAATAACAAATAATTTCAGTTCAAAACCCTCATTTACCTGTGTCTTTTCCTGTGGTCGTTCGCTGTCATTCAAATGGTAAAAAAAGATTTGTGAACTTGTTTTAACCTTTTGAAAACAGGTCACATTCGTTTTCTCAATGGCTGACCCCAAGAAAACGCGGCTGGAGTTACTGAAGAACAAGCCAGATCACGACTTCAGTCAGGTAAGGAAAATCGATAATCAATCAATATCGGAGTATGCAGGTGTGGGATACGATATCCGGCACGGATTTGTACGACGATCCCATCACGTTCCTCACTCTTCTATCGATTGTGCTGCCAATGTTCCCGATTTATGTGGTCGTCATCATACTCTACAGGTAAGTAGACAAAAAGTAAACAAAGTATGAAACAAGCAACTTTACAGGCGAGTGCATCGTTTCCTATTGAGTAAGGCGGAGAATATGCGTCCGGCGACCATCAAAGTGCATAAGCACCTCATCAAGGTATGCATCTACATACATCGGAGTACTGTAGTTGGAGTTGTGGAGTTACTTATTTTCTGGGAAATTGTTGGAATTGGAGTTTATCCAATTTTATCCGATTCAGTCATTAAAACGGAACATGAGTATAATTAGGCGATAAAAAGTTGTCTTACACTTATAGATCCAATATTTATTTACCAGGCTCTCACAATCCAAGCTGCCCTGCCGCTTCTTTTCATCTTCCCGCCAGTCAACCTATACCTGCTCTATCACTTCGGATTCCTGGAGGTAAACCAACAAACAAACAAATACACAAACAAACCAACAAGCTACTAACTAACAAGTTTGTGAACAACCATTTCAGGTGCCCATCATCGAGTATCTGGTATACTCTCTCTTCTCCTTCTTCCCAGCTGCCTCTCCCATGGTCACACTCTATTTCGTGAAGTGAGTTTTTTTATTATTATAAATTAAAATAATAACATTAAAAAAACCAAATTAGTTTATTAGTACGAAATACAATATATACTACGAAAAAATCATCTTCTTTTCGCTTCCGTACACCTGCATTAGATTTTCAGTCGCTATTTCAGTTCTTGTAGAGAACTTCAGTTCCTGAACGATCTCTCAATCGGGAGTAGCAATTTAGATGTTGGTGCCAGGACAAATTGGTCGATCAAAAACCTGTCATTCATGCGCAATTATAAATGACGCCACATTGCAAGCATAGCACGCAAATAGTTTCAGTGTAATTAATTATTTGCTTTAAGGGTACCGTACTCGTTTTTTTTAAACAGTCTGGAAATTGTTCAGTAAAACACTGCGCATTATAGTTTATGTTCTCTGGTTGGTATGTAATAATTATGCCGGTGAACGCTCATTTATTGTGTGGTTGATAGAATTACCGTAAGTAATTACTAAAGACTAATAAGAACAAGAGTCAAGTTATCAAGTCAAAAATGTAAGAGTCAAGTGTACAAATACAAACTCATTTATTGGTTGCTAGGCATCAAAACATGGGAGAAACAAACCATTGTTGCAGAATGACTGTCTCGTCTTTCTGTAAGTCTTGAAACGTATAGCCCATTTGCAGGCCCTACCGTGACGCAGTTCTGGAGATTCTGCACATCCAGACGCCGGAAAGCCGCAAGATATCCACGACTGCCATATCCGGATATGCCAGTGGAGACTGGAGCGATCGGAGAACCGGAGTGGATAGGTGAGATCACTCATCGTATACTCCTGACCTTCTTCTTCCAGAAAGAACACTATGTCGATCATACCTAGCGACAGGAAAGTCACCACGAGCGGCATCAATCCACAGATCAGAAATGCGTCGGTGGGTGATCGAAGGAAAAGAGAGAGAGAGAGAGAGAGAGAGAGAGAGAGGGGGAGAGGAAGGGAGAGAGAGAGAGAGGAGAGAGAGAGAGAGAAAGGAAAGAGGATTCTCCCTTTCCAGGTGCAGCCGATGGCCCCGCGTGTGGTTTCTCCGGACGTGGCTCGAGCCATCTCACCCGATAGGGACGCTGTCCGGGGAAGAAGCGAGTTACTTAGAATCATAGTTACTTACTTAGTTACTTAGTAGCTACTTAGTTAGTTACTTAGGATTGCCTTAATGGTGCAAGTACACATCATAAATCATAGTTGTTTTCAGGAGAGAGCGAAGTTGAAGCGGATATGCGGCGAGTTAATGAGGACGATATTCTACCGCACAGCGCCCGGTTCCATGCTATCTGATCTCTCTCTCTCTCTCTCTCTTTCTCCCTCTCTCTCTTTCTCCCTCTCTTTCTCCCTCTTTTTCACGATGTCCATGATTCTATCTCGTCTGAAACAACTGAATTGCATATAGCATATTATCTAGCACAATGTATGTTCCTTGGTAGTGATAATGTATTTATGTGTTTTTGTTTTAAAAGATGTGTTTTAAAAATCACGTTTTGCTTTTTGATCTCTGTTGCGGTTCCACTCTGAGTTGTTTCGACTGAATGTCAGTTGAATTATCGGTTGAATAAAGAATCCGCGGTTTTTATTGCCTTTCTTAGAACCCTAGACACAGATGCGCATTTCCGCATCATACTCCGTACTCAGTGAACAATGGTCTACTCCAACTCGATTCGTTTTTTTTGCTTGGACTTAGTACCCGAGCACCTTGAGCTCTCGATTTCTAATTTGTTTCCGAAACTAATTAGTGTTTTGGGCGTACGGTGCTACTCAGTTTTAGTGGTTTTTGTTCTGATCCACCCTCACGTTGACGTACTCTCATTGACCTTTCGAAAACAGTCCAATATGTTATGTACACACGTTTACAAATTTATGCAATTGAATTTTTTTTGGGAAAATGAAATACCCGTTTGTTTTCAATTCCTTCATGGTCATGGCCGCTATTGTGCTAACATGGTTATTTTTTTCAAATGGTTATGTTGTTGTGCTTGTCTGCGCTTAGAAGTTGCTCCCTTTCCTCTTACACTTTATGTTCAGTTCACAGTTTACTCTTTACTTCAAAACAGCCAGTACTTCCGAGTTCCTTCATCCATCGTGCGGTCGGTTCGAATAAATAATAACGAGCCTTGAAAGAGGCGATGTAGAAGCTCACGTGAATGCAATACGTATGGTTCGATGATATATACCACTAAAAAGAAAGGAAACACCTCTTCTCTCCACCGTCTACCACGGTACTCTAATGGATTGAGATGAAAATCGATCAAATATCGATTGACTATCGATAACTGTCAAAAGGTTCTGTCTCAGTCGTCACTCTGCCAAACTACCCTTTGTTCTTAACCGGTACTAGGATGTTTGTGCTGTTTTATGATTGATACAATGTTATGGATAAACTATTGTTATTATCAACCTATCACTTACTGCGATCCTCAAATGCTGAACTGTATTCGCCTACCAATGCTTGATTTCTACTACTTGTTTCCAGTCATTTTGTTATGATTGAAATATCTTGTTATAACTATTCTGGATATGAATCTCTAAACTCTGAATTATGTTATGAGATTTCTTCGGTGATACTCGCATACTTAAACTGTTAGAACGGCTAACAAAGGTCTTCCCCAAAACGTCAGAAATCCAGCCAAGTCTAGAAAGTAATTAGATTTTCTCTCTCTTCACACTTACCCTCGTTCGCCATTTGTGCTTCTGCTGCTCGCTAGACCCACAAAAAGCACATATGGAGTACCCCTGGAGCACCCAGTCTGAGAGGTCCTCGAAGGACTTTGATTGGTCTCCGAGATTCCGGTGGTGGCTAACGAGAACTCTCCCCTACTTCCTTTTCTTGAAAGTTTCTAAAAACAGTGCTTCTTGAATAAAAAACGTCACTTGAATTATCAGATTTCTTTTAGCGGGATTCCGTTTTTGCAGGGCATGTGTCTAATGCTCTACTATTTGTATTTATTGATTACAAGAAAATATTAATAATAAATATGAAGAACTGCCAATAAAGGAGAAGGTGGAGAGAGAGAAAGAGAGAGAGAGCGAGATAGAGAGAAAGAGAGAAAGAGGCACGTTCCGTTGTGACAAATAAGGGCGCAGACGTCTTTGTCATTGAGCTACATAATGTTTTATGCATGTCTTTTGTTTCGAAATGGTGAAATTTGCCGAATTGCTCACTTTGTGTCGTCTGTCCTATATGTCGACTGCAATTATGAGAAGCCTTTCCATAAGCCATGGGAATATGAGGGAAAGAGTGAAACTGCGCGCCGCCTTGTTTCTGTCTCTCCTTTCCAAGACGCGTCATGTAAACTCTTCCGGAGAAGAAGACACCCTATTTGGAGCTTTTTCCACCGGCGCAGTCTCATTTCCTGGTTGAAAGGACACCAAGTGCATTCATTCATTTTTGAAAATGTCTGGCAATCATTTATACACACATCAAATATATGTTTTGCTGTTTTGGTCGAATTCGCTTCTTGTAACGCGATAGACCGACGCGTGGCTTTGATTTGATTTGAGCTCGGGGATTGGGTAGATATCGACAACAGTTTGTCGAGTTCAGAGCATTTCTCTCTCTCTCTCTCTCTCTCTCTCTCTCTCTCTCTCTCCCTTCCTCCCTCCTTCTCTCTCTCTTCCTCATGCGTATTCATATGATCCAATATAACTAATTATTTTCTATCACGATATACACTTTCTTGATGGCTATCCATCACGCTGGCATAAAAGGAGAGCGCGATTGGCCTGCCCGCCTGCGGGGCCAAACGATGAGTTATCATGTCACTCTATGAATGAATGAGTACCTTATGCGGCTATCTCTTTCTCTTCCCATCTCTTTCCCTCTCTCTTTCTCTCTCTCTCTCTCTCTCTCTCTCTCTCTCTCCCTCTCTCCTCCCTTTCTCGTTATCCACCAACTCAAACGACACTACGTAATGCATGTTAATTTAATAACGCTGTCCTCACTTCCTCTTTTCTATTGGGAAGAGGAGAGCGTTCTGGTCTACATGACCAAAACAACGGGAAGGTGGATGAAATGGAACCGTCGGAGCCAATCCACTCTCTCTCTCTCTCTCTCTCTCTCTCTCTCTCTCTCTCTCTCTCTCTCTCTCTCTTTTGCTAGTTTCGAGATTACAATCGCTTCCTCTTCCTTTTCTCTAACGACGACCACCTTATTAGTAGATGTGTTTCCTTCCATTGTCTCTCTTACAAACTTCGCCTTCACTTGTCACTTCCTCTATTTTATTAGAAAAGGAGAGAGAGAGAGAGAGAGATAGAGAGAGATAGAGAGAGAGGGGGGAGAGAGAGAGGGAGAGAGAGAGAGGGGGGAAATAAAGCTATTCAATGTGTGGATTGCTGTTGATGATGTTAGTTACAAAAACACGTGTCAGAAACATTTCAAGGGTATATAGGGAAACTGGCGAATTTATTAGTATCAGCATGTACTTTACTTCGAAAACTCGTGACTCATTCTTTTTTTATACTCATAATGATTGTTTTGTTGGAAATTACGGCGAGGCGAACGAAAACTATAAACAAGAGTGTTCCCGTTTTGGAACATACGATTTCTTCCTCTCACAACAGCTGGTCAATGTCTCTCTGATGAGTTCCATTCATATATTTCCATTTCGCATTTCGTCTATTTTTGCCCATAGAGTGCTACAGTCGAACGTCGTCCTATTTTAATTGAGAATGTATTCAAATTACATATATTCAGGACATAGATGAACGGATGAACGCTTTTTTTAAGCCCCGCCCCCTGAGGTGTCTGGATTCGTGGATTGACGCCCTCGGGGCATCCCTGAATCCCAGACACACGCTCAGACTAGTCCCCAGGGCTGCCCACGTGAGATGAATGTACTGACAGACCGTTGCAGCCAATTCCAATCTACTCTCGTTATTGTCTTGGTTTGACACTGCAATCACTTAATGAGGTTGTGTTTCTTTATATGGTCTCTCTCTCTCTCTCTCTCTCTCTCTCTCTCTCTCGTTTTTTCTCTTTGCAATGCTGTTTACCATCCGTTGCCAACATATTAACACATTTCCGTAGCTGATTGGAACGTCATTAAAATGCTTCGATTTACGCACCTTCTTGGGATCTTCCTCTTGTCTGATTCGTCACTCGATGGTTGATGGAAAGCTCCCAAGACACTGTGATAGGGGCGCGTAGTTGTATAAATACGTACGTGCGATCTGAAAGGCCGTGAACATCGCCTTTTTCGGCGAATAGGAAACCACACCATCACACCACCACACCACCACACCATCACACCACTACACCACTCACACAACCCACACCACCACTCCTGTACACCACTACACCACCCACACCACATATAGGAAATCACACCATCACACCATCACACCACCACACCACCAAACACCACACCATCACATAATCAGCCGTGGTGAATAGTGTGGTTGCGCTGGTGTGATGGTGTGATGGTGTGGTGTGGTGGTGTGGTAGTGTGAACTCCATATTGCCGCCTTTTCTCACTAACAAATCTATTCCACTCGTTTTTTTTCGCCCTTTGATCGACTAGCTACTAACTAGACTGCAATCGCAATCCCCCCCCCTCTCCTCTCTCCCTCTCCCCGAGACTTATTTGTTTGTCAGTGGCCACACGGGTCTTATTAGGCAGTCTTCGGGTGTGACTTTGATGTCCTGTCGACTTTTTCTATTTCTCTGTCTTCTCTCTTCTCTCTTTCTCCCTTTCGACCTGCTGGCATTTGGGAGAGTCGGCCTCGAGAGAGAGGGAGGAGCCTATTTATAACGGTACAATAGCCACATACGTTGTAGTCAGCGTGTAGCGGGCTTCTTATAGACGCATTTTTATTTGCTCTGTGCTCTCTTTCTCCTGCTCCTTCTCCTCTCTCTCCCTCCCCCTTCTCTCTCTCTCTCTCCTTCTCTCCCCTCTCTCTTTCTCGACACGCGATGTCTGTGCTTAGGAGTTGCCCCTTGCCTCGTTCACTTTCTGTTTCGGTTTACTCTCTATTTCACATTAGCCGATCGTTTCGAGTGCCTTCCTCCATGGATGAATTTGTTGTTCCCTCTATTAGTATGCTCTCCCATAGTCCATAGTAGCACACACTCATGTGATATTCAAAAAGCCGTGCACTTTTTGTGAGTAGAACATGATGATCACCTCTTATAATCCTATTTTTGACACATTTTCACATATTTAGGCGATACTTTTCGAGTATACGTTTCCATATACGTTTCCCATAATACGTTTCTAGGAATGGGCGCCGAGGGGAGCAAGTGCAAAGCTCCTTCGCCATCCCTCGCAGAGAAGAGGTACAAGGTCGAGCGGGTTACTCCCAAAAAGAAAAGTGGGTTACTTCTTTAATTACTTTATCACTCTTAGCTATACTGTCCACGTGACTTTCTTGAATATCTGCAACTCTCCCGTTTCGCTGTCTACTTTCCGTGTTTCACACTCGAATAGTCAGGAGGGTGCTGCAAATTACGTATGCTACTATTCGATTCGACTCGCTTGACATGCTCTCTCTCTCTCTCTCTCTCTCTTTTTCTCTCTTTTTCTCTTTTTCTCTCTCTCTCTCTCCCTCTCTAATTCGCCCGCGTGATTGCGTATTAGCAGGTGTTTGGGTGGCAATGGCACTGAACCGCTCATTTCATTTGGGATTGTGAAACGGGAGAAGGATGATCATATTTTGCGTGAAAATACTCGTCGCCTCATTTCTACTCACTCTCAGACCCTCATTTCATCTTGTAATTGAGGCGAAAAAAACTGCAACTACTATCACATTCAGCATTCAGTTATGTGAAGGCCAAGTATGGAAGGAGAATAGAGATAGAGAAGGGGGCAGAGACAGATAGAGAATTAGAGAATCCTGCAGATTGTACAGAGATTAAAATATGTCTGTAAGCTTGGATCCTTGGATAGGCAGAATCAGCATTCATATTTTCGAGACATTTCCCGATTGCTACTGCTGTCACCCACTAATTCTTTGATTGTGATGATATGCGTCAATGATGACAAATTAAATGATGAATAAACGGTATAAGAAGAAAGACTTATTAATAGAATATTAATATTAATACAATAACGTGATTACAGAGCTTCATCTGTCTAGAATTCCAGATTTATCATCATAATCCACAATAATCATTTCAGCGTCTATTTCGGGGGCGTCATCTTCGAAGGCCAGTACTGCTGGGGTGTGTCAGAAGAAGAGAAGCACCAGTCTGGTCACCAACAACAACACTCTCACTAAGAACAACAACACTGAGGAGGTGGGACACTTCTGACATTACAATCGGCGCTCAGCGCTGGCTGGTTTGTTTTAGTATACACCATGCACGCGATAAAATCTGAGCGAATTTTTTTTTCATTATTTTTTCACTATCGACTATTCACTGTTTATGAAAACAATACAGTTATAATTTATTTATTTATTTATTTTTTACTGCCGGGATCAACAATTTGACAAATATACAATGAATGTACAGATGAAATCAATGTGCCGGTAAATTCATCATCCGAGTATCATAATCCATTTTCGCCGCTCGTATCCATTCCGCTTTCAACCTTCCGTTGTCCGGCATCGCGTCCCTGAACTCGTCTTGCCATCGCTTGTACGGCCTTCCTTGTCTCCTCTCCTTGTCTGGTGGTCCTCTCCACTCCATCAGCCTTGTTCCCCACTTGTTCGTACGCACCATCTTCCATGCGTATTTCCATTTTCGCTTTGCTGCTTTTTCTACGATATCCTTGAGCCTCGTCCTCCTACGCAGCTCCTCATTCCGGATGCGGTGATTGAGTGTTATTCCGCACATTATTCTCTCCATCTTCCGCTGTGCCACTGATAGCTTGTCCTTGTCGGTCTTCAGAAGGTTCCATGACTCCGATCTGTACAAGAAAAGCGGCAGCACATGTGTGTGATAGACCGCTCTTTTCATTCGCATTGGCATGCTCCTGTTTCGCATCATTTGTCGATTCTGTTCGAAGGCGCCCCAAGCCGCCGATATTCTTTTTGTCGATCTCCGGCGATACAACCTCCTCGAAAGACAGCCGTCGTCCCAGATACTTGAAGTTGTCGACTCGCTGCAGCTCTTTCCCCTCGAACTTGATCTTTCTCCTTTCCATGCTGCTCATCCATACCGTTTTCTCCGTGTTGATCAACAGCCCCGTCTCCTTGCTCGCGTCGGCGAGTTCTTGTAACATCTTCTCCGCGGTCTGGGCACTTCGGGCGAACAGCACTATATCATCGGCATATCGAATATTGCTCAGTTGTTTGTCGTTGACATTGATTCCTCTCCTTTCTCCATACTGCTCCCAGTCGACTTTTCGGGTGATCTCCTCTAGTACACAGTTGAACAGTACCGGCGACAGTAGGCAGCCTTGTTTAACGCCTCGCTCCACTTTGATCTGTGTTCGCTCGTCTCCTACTATAACTGAGAGTAGGTTTATAGCGTTTTCGAACACGTCCAGTCGAATCGGGTCACGGATCGAGCGTAGATTATAAGATATGACTTTGATGGATGATGATATCGTATGTAACTCCGCCTAGGCGTTTGAGCACCTGTGTGTCGTTGAAGATGACGATGTTGTAGAAGTTCCTCGGCCTTTCAACAGGTTTCTCCGAGGGGCCAGTCGCGACGATGGGCGGCGAGGGGAATGGGGGAATAAATTCCGCACCCGACCGCACGCGGTCACATCGTCACGAAAAGTGATAATTTGATATTTTCAAATGCTACATTGTTTCCAGAAGAGCCGCTTGCCGAGGGAAGTGTCGTGTCCCGTCATCAATGAACACAAGTGAGTTTTTTGATATTTAATTTATATCTTATCTTAAAGAAACAGCGGCGATTTATTTTTTTTAACTCGGAGTAATATCAAAAATCATATAAACCGAACACACTTGCAATTTTCGTGAAAGAACGACGATTCTGCGCTACTTTCGAATCTGCCACTGCCAAGGATGCAGACGAAAGTTGGATTCAAAGTTGGTCCCACCACAAATAACCTACCGCCCCACGCTTCAGTTCTGCAAAAATTGAGCTCGGATACATAAACGCAAATGAACTACGGCATATCACGTGTTCGTGGCTCAGTGCATAAGCGCTGCGTTGTGGCCTCCGAGCTTCGCGGGTTCTATCCCGGTCACAGCCAAATGTTTTGCTCGTGTGAAAATGAAGAGATGTGGCAGGTTGTGGCAGAAATAAGTCGCCATTTGCCTTTAAAAAATATAGTTAATTCCATATTGGGACTTCCATAATTCCAAGATGTGTACATCAATTACATCACTTCTATATTTTATATAAATTTTATCTGGCATCTCGCTGTTAGCGGAAGTGAATCCGCCATGAGAATGAAATAGTATGTTGTTTCCGTTTGATTGAGAACGCATTAGTTGAAGCAAATGAAGTAGTATTCCATCATGTCAATCTCAAGCTATTTTCGAATCAACCAACATTTTCAGATAAAGTTTCCTATGCTCCTCTCTCTCTCTCTCTCTCTCTCTCTCTCTCTCTCTCTCTCTCTCTCTCTCTCTCTCTCTCTCTCTCTCTTTTCTGCAGACTAGTATGAAAGTTGCGTCTCATCTTTAATCAGGCATGAGTAATGTGAGCCACATGTGTCCTTTTTCTTCTACTAAACTCATTAATCGCTGTTCCAACTAAACTAAACATCGCACATGTATTCGTGGCGGGACCCAGGTTTCTTTTGTTTGCAGTGTGTTTACCTCGCAGGAAGAGAGTAAAGAGCGGCGAGTGAATGGCGTCTTTGAATGGAGTCTCTGACGGGAACACCTTTTATTGCATGGTTATTGCTCCATACATGGGTCCTTCGAAAGAGCCTGCGATTCGAAATGGAAGTGGCATGAGGCCTGCATGAATGTTGTCGATTTCTAAGAAACCTATTTTCACGTTACAAAATGTGTGCGTTCAAAAATACCGTAATTGATTTCAGGGAATCGGATCGGTCCGAGTCAGCCACTGTTTCCGTGAGCGGATCGCAAAAAGAGAGGAAACACTTTCTCTCGAAAAGAGAACGAATGCTCATAGACGTGAGCTGGAAGAAGACAAAAAAGGTGCGCATTGTTACTAACGAACCTATTCGTCGTCTAAACGTATTAGTAATTTTCTGGTGCTATGCTTACATCGTTGCATTTGCGACGAGCTTTGTACTCGGCTGTTCTCACAAGGACAAGGACTTCGGACTTTGTGTTATTGCCTCTCTTGTTCACCTTTTCTAACGAAACACAACGAACTCATTACCATGTTTCGAGAAAAAAATAGTTAAATATAACATGTACAGTAGCTTCGAGTGTTTTCATTGGTGATAAAGATCATTCACATTAACTAATTGCTGAGCGTAAACGAACATTTTCACACGTCTTTAGGGACAACTATGTCACATCTCGTAATTACTTATCATATTTGTAAGCTACATTGACGTCATAAAATAACGATAAAACTTATTACCTGATTTCAATTTATTATTCTGACTGTTTTGTCTTTTGTAGACAGGGGCGGACGCGGTTGGCAGCAAGATCTTCCTGATGGTGCTCACTGCACAGCCGGATATCAAAGCCATATTCGGACTGGAGAAGATACCACAGGGAAGGCTCAAGTATGATCCAAGGTTCAGGTGGGTGCGCTCTTTCTCTCTTTCTCTCTCTCTCTCTCTCTCTCTCTCTCTCTCTCTCTTTATCTACCATGTTTTGCAGGCAACACGCTCAGGTGTTCACAAAATCGTTCGAGTACGTCATCAAAAATCTCGACTATCCGGAGAAAATCGAGCAACATTTCGAGGTTTGTCGAAGGAGAGAGAGAGAGAGAGAGAGAGAGAGAGAGACGTGGTGGTCGCTTAGTTCCGCGTGAGCTCTCTGTGGTGTCTGGATCTCTCTCGATCCGGTTCGCTGCCCCTCTGAAGCCTTTCCAGGGAGGACTTCTTTCTCGTGAATTTTCGAGTACCAGGAACTTTCCACGGCTAATCTAATAACGCGCGGTTCCACTTCGTTAATTTAGCAGCGGGGGCCATATAAAAAGAACAGATCTTTGAAAGAGAGACGTGACTCAGAATTCTAAGAAAAACTCCTGTCTATGTGCAACATGCGACAATTTTTTTAGAGATTGCGATACAATACAATGGAAACAAAGAAGGCTAGCAACAGCGCCGTTATTATCATAGAAGAAGGGGTGGACGGCGAGCATTCTATTCAAAGCTTTGTCGCCTGCAGATTGAAAAGAAAAGTGTGCGGGAGATTGTTTCAGAAGACATGAACACACGTGTTCTGCGACAAACGTTTCATGACAAACTAATTCATGACTAATGAAATTCATGGGTTCACGAGCTAAATCGCGAACGATGAGTTCAGATACGTTACACTGTGATACAGTACGTTTCACTGTGATACGTTTCAGGCTCTGGGCAACCGTCACGTGGCGCTGCAGGGGAGGGGATTCCGGCCACAGTACTGGGAGACATTCGCGGGTGGGTCGGATAGCCTTTATTCCTTTGAAGCATTGTTAAATTAATTGAAAGCTATGGAAGTACACTACAGAACAACTTGACAATATACATCTTGTTGTATTTTTTTGTGTTCATACATTTATATAGAATTATAAAGTCTGAAACAGTAAGTGAATCTCACCTTTTATTTCAGAATGCATGACACAGACGGCGGTGGAATGGGAGGCGCACCGACAACGACCAACCACCAGCGCGTGGAGGAATCTCGTGAGTTATTGTATATTATTATTGTTATTGTATTTTATTATATTGTTATTATATCACTTTATTGGTATGCGTTCAATATGTGTTCTCCTTCCGTTTTTTTCAGTGATTAGCACTTTTAGCCGTAGTGACGTTTTTCATATCAAAACTAGACCTCTTCTCTTCATAGTGTAAAGAAATAATAATGATAATGGATAATAATGTTCCATAGACGTTAGAGAAAATACAATGCGTATTTGTATAGCCGTAGTAAAAACGTGAGCGAAAACATGACTGGGTACGATCAGCTGTTTTCACGGAAAATTTAATCATCCCTATATATTGCAGGTGTCTCAGATCATTGGTTTCATGCGACACGGATTCGACGAGGAAAACACGAGGAGGAGACTCAACAGTGTCACGGTGAGTTGGTTGTTCTGCTTTTTCATATTTATTTGCTCATGCAGTTTCGTTAGAGTTATAATGTTATAAAAACTTGAATGAATAGATGTGACATTTGTTGTTGTACTCAGACTCAAACTCACTGTTATTCACAGTGAGTTTGTAGCATTGAATTTGGTATGAATCGGTTGAAAATTTGGTCCAGCAGTGTTACTGCAGTTTGCTGGCCAAATTCATGTCGCACGTTTTTTCTCAAAACAAAGAAGATCACCGGGGATAACTTGCTTCACATGCTGTCAGTTGTCAACTTGCTGTCAGTTCTAACCATTCAAAATTAGTGCGCCCTCAACGAACTTACCGTACTGTTTTCCTTGAATCTGTGATCTCCTCAGGTCTCGCACCACCACCACCCCCACCACCGTGCGCGTCGCTCCTCCCACGTGCCCCCTCCCCCTCCCCGACCTGCCACCACACTCACCCGCAAGGCAGACAGTGTACATCACTATCCACTATACATGATACAGGTACGCATACACCCTGCCCTACGAGTAGTAATGATTCTGTTGAGTGATCCATGTTGAGTGCTATATGGTATGCAAATGAATCAAGTAATAGTTGCGAGTTCGATTCGCTGACAGGTTTCCCCTTGCAGCAGCAGCACTGTTCGGTGTCTCCGTGCTCGGCCCCCTGTTCCGCCGCCTGCTCCCTCCTCCCCCACACTCCCTCCCAACACTCACTGGCAGAGTATGGATACCCACACGTATACGGACGGACCTACAGCGCCCGCTGCCCCATGTGAGCGAGTGGTCCCCTTAGGAACAAAACATATCGAGTGACCAGGACTGGTGTGTGTGATTGCTGGGTGCTGATTGCGGAAAAGCATGGCCAATGAAATTATTCGTGAAAAAATTTTGTTTCAACGAAAGGTATATGTTGTATCGAGATATTTGTATATTTTGTGCATTAAATTGTATAAATTTATTTTTTGTTATGAATCTTTTTTGTCTTCTGCAGGAAGATCGAATTTACATGATTGTTTGCCTGTTTATACAAGGCGCCGTTTCTTGAGTCAGTCATTTCCTCTGTTTCGCAGTACAAGAATGGACGCGAGATTCGTCCTTCTATTCCTCCTCGTCTTCCCTCCGTCCACGGAATCACACGATCACTATGGCAGGTCTTCTTCTCTCCATGTTTCTCCATCCCCTCCCTTCCAGCTAACCGACTGTTCGCCACAGCCAAACGTAGCGAGATCAACACCACACTAGTCAACTGCTTCCATGGAGTCAAGGGTGCGGTTCTCTCTCTCTCTCTCTCTCTCTCAATCGTACCAACCCTATCTGAATTATGTTCGATCGTACCAACCCTATCTGAATTATGTTCGATCGTACCAACCCTATCTGAATTATGTTCGATCGTACCAACCCTATCTGATCGTACCAACCCTATCTGAGTTATGATCGATTGATGATCGATCGTTATCAGATGCCCTGATCGAAAAGACATCATCTGTCACCTATGAGTCAATCCGCACCTCGACTGGGGACCATCTCTTCTCCTACGTTCCACGGGTGATCGACAAGGGACCACATGGAAACGAGACCCGTTGGTACGAGACGTGTACTATGGACGTCGATGGGGACAACGTCACGTGAGTCTGTCCATCGATAATCAATCGATACTCGATCGATCGCAGGTACTCTCACGGGGCGTGCGACCACGGGGAGGCGTTTCGGGTGTGTGGGGTGTCGGCAGAGACGGGCAGGATTCGCTGCTGCTCCCATGTCCCGACGGCACTCACTGGAATGGTACGAGAGACTCTCTCTCTCTCTCTCTCTCTCTCTCTCTCTCTATCTCTATCTCTCTCTCTCTCTCCCTCTCTCTTTCTCTCACTCGTGATTTCGGGGTTTCTGCGTGCAAAGTCCAAAATGTGTTCTGCGATTCGCGAAAGCGTTGGTAAGAGATCGCGCGTCATTTCGAGAATTTTTCAATTCAAACGCGGTCTCCTCATTTCTTTCATCACTTGGGTACTTGGATGAGTAATGCAAAAAGAGAGAAATCAAGGTAAATTGATGACATACATTACCAACGATCACCGATTCAACTCGCCAGTACTAAACACTTCTCTCTTTCTCTCTCTCTCTCTCTCTTTCCCTCTCTGCATCGGAGAGCTTACCTTTAGATCACCGAACTTCTCATCACCTACCAGGGTCTCGCCGCCATACCAGTCGGACAAAGTAATCTTCGTTTATTTACTTTCTCTCATTCCAACCTTCCCAGAACTGAACACTTCCCTCGGAGTTCCGTGTGCGAATACCATCTACGGTCCGCGCAACGACGACGGCTATTGGATGACGGATGTGGGTAGCGATTATCGATTGACTATCGATTGATTTCCAGGCGACCTACTCTGACGCGCACTGGGTCGACAAGAAGCCCTTTGTGCATGAGTCCATTTCGATTGTGTGCGAAGCTGATGAGGTGATTTTTTTGTTATAAGTAATTAAATTATTATAATATTTTTGTAGGAATGTGGGATGCGCGCGCTGCGAAATGACTCGATCTTTGAGTTCAGCTGCTTTCAACGGAGGTGAGTTGATAGAACAGTACAGTGGAAGACTGATGGGACTATTGTCAGGATGCATGAGACGATGTCTCCCCGGTGTCGACCCGACGGCCGGCCACACTGCGAGTTTCGAACACTCGCCGAAGCGGTGAGGACTCTCTCTCCCTCTCCCTCTCTCTCCTCTCCCCCTCTCCTCTCTCTCTCTCTCTCCTCTCTCTCTCTCTCTCTCTCTCTCTCTCTCTCTCTCTTTCTCTTTCTCTTTCTCTCTTTCTCTCTTTCTCTCTTTCTCTCTCTCTTTCTCTCTTTCTCTTTCTCTTCTAACGGTCAAGGGAAGAGTACTGTGAACAAGCGAGCCGTGATTCTGAATGTATATTAATATAGGGTATCCCCCATTTTCACGGTACGCTATTATCTCGGTCGATCCAGACACGAACCAGACAATGAGAAAATGACGTCGAAAAGAGGCACTTTCTAATGTTTTTGAGTTCAATTGAGCACTTCCCGAAAGAAAATCAGAAATATCGAGCCGACAATCTGTAGAACACAGAGGCTCAATCTCACGAAGTTTGAAATTTTCGGTTGAGTTTGAACAAAGTTATTAAACAAACACTGAATCACCTATTGAAGCTATGCATTTTTGAGGTTTTTTTTTATGATTTATAAATTCTTGAGAAGCGCTATCAACAAAAGCGAGCCAACAATCGTTAACGACTAGTGACAGCCTGCCTCTGTCAAAAGGACAAAAAATAGACTCTCCGGAAAGTGCTCCGATCTGCTTCATTTGACTTGCAAATAATCCTCATGTCCCTAAAATCAGACGCCGCGCGCGAGTTGCGCGATCGAATTATCTCGCGCGGTCCAATAGCGCGATGTAATGCGATGAAATGTTGTCTGGAAAATATGCGACAAGTGAACAAGCGTACCTTGAACGGGGGGAAATACCCTATATGCTCCCTATTTCAGTACGACCAGTCTGCCACGTTCGAAGACTGCTGCTGCTACGGGCCATACTGCAATATTCGAGTACGTATGTTTCCTCTTTCCGATTCACGATGACTTTTCAGATATTTCTCGATAAAATCATCCCGGCGCTAGTCTCTGACAAATACCACGCCGTCAAGAAACCGCCTCCTCCCAGATGTAAATCATTTTGTTTCCGTACATCTCCAAGTTTTCGTTAACTTTTTTTCAGCACCGCCTCCTAAACGTGAATCGAAACTCATCCGAGAGTACAATAGGAAGTACGCGTGGGGATACGACACGGACCAGTTTGTGCGAAAGGAGATAGGTACGGTAATGGTGGGAGTACTGTATCTACCGTATACCTAGGCCCGTACCTCGTCGCCGTCTTTGCTGTCTACACTGCATTCGTCTGCTGGCTGTATAGGAAGACTGATCCCGTCACGAGACAGGCCAAAAAGGAGGTATCCATCACTCAGCTACAAGTTTACTTGATTATCGATTGATTATCGATTGATTGAGGCTGAAGAGGAGTTGGAGCGTCTGCTTGCCTCGGGTGCACTCACACCAGACGGGGAGTTCGTAGACAAGGAGTACTCTGCCCGTGGACGAAACACACAGGAGAGCATGCAGGTAAGCATTGATTCATTGATTTGTTATTGATTTATCGATTTGCAGGATCGCGGCAAGCGGAGTGCGGAGAAGGCGGAGGCGTTTGAGCCGCAGTGGACGGTTAGACAGAGGGAGGAGAGAAAAAAAGAGAAAGAGAGAGAGAGAGAGAGAGAGGGAGAGGGAGAGGGAGAGAGAGAGGGAGAGAGAGGAAGAGAGACAAAGAGAGAGAGGGAGAGAGACAGAGGGAGAAGGAGAGAGAGAGAGAGAGAGAATCTCTTTCAGATCAACGGACTGGCTGCCTCCAGTCGCACCGGTACCCCGGTTGGCACACCTACTGGTACCAGTCCGAGTCGCACGCCCACAAGTGGCACACCCACTATCGGTTAGACTCCCTCTCCCCCTCCCTCTCCCTCGGTCTCCCTATCTCTCTCTATCCCTCTCTCTCTATTCCTCTCTCTCTCTCTCTCTCTTTTCTATCTATATTTTCAGGCACTCCCAGAGCTAGAACGCCACTCACTTCAAGAAGGGGAGATGTCCTCCAGGTACTTGGGTACTGTAGTAAATTATACGGTAGCATTGACTACTGTAGGTTGGCGGTCTCGGTGACACACCGCGCGCTCGAACTCCCATCGGCAGCATGTCACCTGCCAATTCCAAGGTGAGGATCCGAGAGGGAGAAGAGGGGAGAGAGAGAGAGAGAGAGAGATCTTTACAGAGCAAGGAAGTGCTTGGACTTCCGGGCAATTCTTCTCGCCAGAAGGCGTCTCGAGAATCTCACGAGAGTGGGGCAAAGCCGCTAACTCCATCTAAAGATGTGAGTGGAAAATTAAACATAAAACATAGAAAGAAATAACTCAACGACTTTTTTCAGAGCCGCGAGAGCAAGAGAGGATCTAAGCCAGTGACACCTGATAAGTCGGGGAAGAAATCATCAGAGGTGAGAGAAAGGGGGGGAGAGAGAGAGAGAGAGAGAACGAGAGAGAGAGAGAGAGACGCTTTCATGCAGAGGTGTTCCCTGGAAGGCCACAAGCCCTCCACACCCTTTTCCTCCCGACGACACAGGACCCGGGAGAGAGGACTAAGGAGCAGCGACGGATACAGGGTCGTCAAGGTAAGGTATACTGTAGGTCGACGCGAAATACTGTAATACTATTACCTTTTTCAGAGTAAGGAAAAGGCGACGACTCCCGTAAAGGCATCACTGGAAAAGCCGGTGAGTAGTGTAGGGTACTGTATTTTTGAATTATTGATTCGTTCCATTCAGAGCAAGGAAGTGGCTGGTACTGTCAAGGGTTCTATGGAAAAGCCGGTTAGTAGTTAGTAGTGATGTAAGATACTGTATATTGAAGTATTCCTTACTCAGAGTAATGAAACGGCTGGTACTTCCATGAAGGGATCACTGGAAAAGCCGGTGTTTTGCGTTGTAGATTACTATGTATTGTAGATTACTTATTACTTACTTTCAGAGTAAGGAAGTGGCTGGTACTGTCAAGGGATCGGTGGAAAAGCAGTCTGTGGAGTGGCTGGAGGGAGAGAAGACTGGCAGGCCGCCAACTGATAACAGCCAGGGGAGGAGGTTCTACAAGTAGATCGGCCCCTTTTACATCAGCCCCGTCACTTATAACATTTTACATAAGGTGTTAATGCGTTATATTACATTAGGTGTTAAAGCGTTCTTGTTGTTTGTAAAGTATTAGACCCTTGTTTTATCACTTATCACTTTCAAATTCATGGTCAAGCAGTAATGTTATGTATGTGTGTGTCGTTTCACTTGTGAGGATAAAGAGTGTTCGAAAAGTGCTTCAGCCTTGAAAGTGAAATGACCGTGAAAGGAGAAGATTCGCAGTCTAATGATTGAGGGTAGTGTTTTTATAAAAGTTTGCGCGACCTTGGCTGGTTTTTGCAAGCCTCTCACTCTCCTTTGCAAAAAAATCTACTGCAATGACAAAGTAGGAGTTGAATCTGTCTATAAAGTCATAGTCCCTCGATGTTCGCTCAAACATCTAATCATATCATTGCAACATCTTATCGCTCTCCTATCATCTAACACTAAAAGTAAATACATTCAAAACTTTACTTCTACAAGTATACTTGTAACTCTTTCTACAAACCGTTTCGAAATCCGTGGATTGTGCCGTGGCAACAATTCGCTGGGATCGCGCAAAACGCAGAAAGAAAGCAACAAAAAGGGGGTTTGGCATAAAAAGGCGGTAAAAAAACGACTAGCGCGGCCCGGCACCGGCGCGCGTTTTTCAAGCGGTGCGACCAGGGGGCGCCGCGCGAGCACAGAGAGAGAGAGAGAGAGAGAGAGAGAGAGAGAGAGAGAGAGAGAGAGAGAGAGAGGATAGGGGGAATGACCACTGCGAGACGGGATACACAACTGCCACTGCTGCCATCCGCAAGACGTGGTGACCTGATTTTCATGTTGTGACGATTTGTTGATCTTTCTTATCAGCTATCACTCTCTGTTCAGTAGCGAGAGTGTTGTGACCGCAAAACATTGTTAGTTTCACACTTTCATTTCAATTGTGTAGTGCCATAGTCCTCATCCTTCCACCTCATCCGCTACATTTACCTTTCATTTCAAGTTTCGCGAAGTCACTCTTTCGTAACATTTTCACCTATCAAGATTCTGCTCGTAATGTCCTCCCATGGTAGATCAGAAAAAAATCCATGGTCGATCTTTGTTGGCATACAGTGAAATCTCCGATCCTCATTCGTCCTTCATCCCTTCCTTCCCACATACTCTCTGCCTGCGCCTCCCGTTTTTTCGAGCACTTTTTGCTTCTCGCAAAAACTGTGAGCCCACGTAAAAACTGCGTGCAGCGCGCTCTTTTTTTGGTCTTTTTGCATGGGGGGCGGAGCGACCGATCGGCCGGCAGCCAACGCACAACCATCGCTCTGCCACAGAACACTCGTGTTGTTGTTGTTGTTGTTGTTGTTGTTGTTGTTGTTGTTGTTGTTGTTGTTGTTGTTTACCGTCATGATTTTGCTCTTGCAGGTAACACCTATGTAGCCGGGGCGTAGCCAATCCCTCCCTTCCTTTGTATGTAAGACCAATAAGGTGGGTGGTGGTCAAATGGATACGTTTCACGTTGTGTGTAAACACAGAAGAACGTTTGATTATTAATTAATGTTTTTAAAAAGAGTAATAATATGAATATAAAATGTGATTCAGGTCACCTTCTCTCTTCCTGTGATGGCCATCCGAGCTTCTTCTCTCCTCCGCGAGCCCCCTCTCCCCCCGTGTATCGTTCCGACCGGAGCGCAGTGTCCAGCTTCGTGGGTGGTCCCCCACCCTGGGTGGTCCCTTCGCGGGTGGTCCCGCGTTCTCAGTAGGCGATCGTCGTTCCGTCGTCTAACGGCATTCCCTCTCTCCCTCGCAGGAGCACCACTAGCTTAGTCCCAAAGAACGCCGCGTCAGTCTAGTGACACGCGGTACTGTAGATAAATTGGACTACTGTAGTTAGTATTACTGTATCGATTGGCATGCAATGCCCGTTAAACCCTGCCCGGAGGCTCGTCTGCTCTGGCTCTAAGCCGCGTCGCCGCCTCCCCTCCATACTTGTTGTGTGTAACGTGTTTGCTATACGGTTTCGCTGCCCCACCACATTACTCTTTAGTGTTGAATAAATAACGGTTTTAGGAATGCGTTACGCATTTTTTTTCGCGTGTGTGTTTTTTTTAAATACCATTCAAAAAGCAGAGTCGAAAATGAAACGTTTATGAAACGTACAAAACATGGTAAATACAGTATATACATGATACAACTTGTCTTCTCCTCCTCCCTTTCTCCCTCCCTCCCTCTCTCTTCTACCCTCTCTCCCTCCCTCCCACCCTCCTTCCCCCTCTCTCACTTGCCAGCCCTCCTGAGCAGTCCCTCTATGCCCTCCGCCGCCGCGCCCCTCCCCCTCCCCCCTTGCTCCATCTGCAGCTGCTTCAGTCGCTCCACCATTCTCGCTGTCACTGCTTCCTGAGAGAGGGGGAGAAATTAGTATGTAATGATCACTGTATTTAGACGTACAACATGTATCTTATGATAAGCAATCTAGTTTCACTTTCGATATAACCAAAAAATATTCTTGGGTACGTTCCACCGTCCACGTATATATTGATATTCTAAGTATGTGGTAATCGATGATAAAAGACGGTTAGAGCTATAAGAGTGATAAAGAAATAAATGTTCCTCTTTCTTCTCTCTACCATGGGTATGATCGCATCCATTGCCACATTTATAGATAGCTATAATTACGTAGATATCGCATATCGAAAATCTTTGATTTTTTGATGACTTGTGTGGCACGTTCTGAAATGAGACCAGATGCCTTATGAGCAAATGCTGGCCCGGAAAGCGGGAACCACAGAAAGTAGAGAGGAAGCACAAAAGGGAGGCAGTGTGATACCTTGTCGACGAGCTTGTCTATGGCGTCGAAACTCGCTCGATCGAAGCCCGCACTCCGACTTCTTGTCGAACACACAGAACGACGACCGTGGTCCTTCGTCTGAAAGAGAGGGCTGTGCTCGTCTCCTTCGGCGTGCTCCGTGGATTCTCATGATGGAAGGAGAAAGGGACAAAGAAAGGCAGGCGAGAGGGAGAGAAGGAGGGAGGCAGGCAGGAAGAGGAAGAGGAAGATAATGAGAGAGAGAGAGAGAGAGAGAGAGAGAGGACTGACCATCCGTCTCTGTGCGATCTGCTGTCCCCTCTGCAGTGCTAGTGCTCGATATGACAGCGCGGCCCCGCACGTCATTTCGTTTCCGTCGACTACCTGTAATGTTACGTTTACTTTCATAATGTTGTGATAATGTAATGTATATTATATATTTATTAGTCAAATGATATAAGTGCGACTTTTGTAGCCGCGTTATTATATTATTTGTATGTTATCTTCAGAATGTGTTTCGTGATTTCGTAGATTGTCCTGTGTGACGTCTTTGAATGAACATTATTCTCTGTGTGTATAGAGAAAATCCGTTCATTCATTCGAGTGGATCTAAGAACAAACAAAATGAAGTGTGTAAATTTAAAAATGCATTCATGTGTAAACACGATTCCTAAAATGGATTGAAGTAGCGAACTGTAAGAATGTTAACATTACCAAGTAAAATACAAAAGATCTATTTGAATTTTAAAACGTTTAAAAAACTCACGTGTAGGACGATTCGAATGATTTCGGCGTGCATTCTGCTCCTGTCGAGTCGAGCAAACGACTACAATTATTGGAATTCAATAATAAGGAAATCAAATTCAAATGTTGCTGAATTTCAATTTGAATTCAATTATGCGTGTACAATAAGGAATACGGAAATGTACATGCATAATTGAGTCAGTCACATCTATTGGAAAGTCATTCCGTGTAATAGTCTCACATTTGTAACAGAGCAGGAGGCGAGAGAGAGAGAGAGAGAAAAGAAAGAATAAAGAAAATAAAGAAATGAGAAAAACCTGCCTTCTTCGGGTCCTCGTCAGTCTCGAATGCGGCCATGTACTCTATCAGAAGCTTGTCCGTTCGTTGCGGGCCTGAATACGGTACTAAACTAACAAAACTACGAATCTGGATTCCATTGCATTGATTTTATTTCATGATCATGATGTTTTCAAAAGCATGTGAAACGTAATTTCCGCGTAATCCGCACCTAGCTACCTAGCATATCAATTTTAGATAATTAAGAATTTCAAATACTACTGTGGCTTCCTTCCACCCACCTGGGAGTCTTTTGATGAGCAGATTCTGGCACATTCCCACATCGACGAATAGATAGACCGGAGACACCCGGAACAGATCGTTGTTCGAACAACGGATCTGAAAACTCTTTATTAATTATCAATTTCTTTTGTTTTTTTCCTAAATTGTTGTAACGTTTCGCAACAAAGTCTGTTTTCCGCACTCCGTCACCCTACCGACCTCGCGTTTGCTCGACCAACGCATTCCCATGTGATTCCTTCCCATTCTCATTCAATTCACTTTTTTGTGACGCGGTGTTTCCAAATCGTTTTCTTCTATGTACTCTTTCTCTCGCGGGAAAACGATGGTTTGAAGTAGCTATCAAGCTTTATGAAAATGTTGTTGCATTTTTCTCTCTCGAACATGTGCATGGCATTGGACATTGCGTGAAAAAACAAGGGACACAGAGTATCTGTCTCATTTCTCTCGCGTCTCTTTTCTAATTTCTCATAAACTATGTACTTTTCAGAAATTCTTTCAGAAATTCGAAAACATTGTTCAAAATATCACTGTCAGGAAAGTGAAGCCTTCAGGGCATAATTTCACATTTTTGAAAGAAGTAGAAAATAGATTATAAGAAAAAATGAAAATAGACTATAGTAGTATTCTTTCTCTCTCACACATCAGACAACACTGAATATGGGATATACTTGGACACAATTAGGGTTATAAAGAGAGGGATATTGCTGTAACGAAAAAGAGAGAGAGGGGTATGGAGGTTCCTTTTTATTACGTGGCCCAGGACATTTGACATTTGATTATTGTGGATTTACGATTGTGCATCTGCATAATATCGATGTCATGCACGGATACGGATTAGGCTGAATGGGTTTCAAATGAAACGCGTCAAAATGTACGCGTGTTATTGAAGAGAAGATAAAAGTGCATCCAGTCTATTCGAACATGGGACACGGCTACTTACTAGTATTCATGGCGACAAGGCACAATAATTCAAAGTACCGTAGTTTGGTAAACAAAAAAGTCATCCAGGTATGTATGGGAGTACAATAAGCATTAACAAAATACAGTATCCAGTACATTTTTGAAAGTACCGTAGTTTCAATATTCAGAATACCGTACCTTGACAGCGACGCGTACGTTTCCGTCGTTGACGATAACATGATCGGACTTTCCGCCGACAGACAGGAAATAGGCTACCTGGAAAAGGAAAGGAGAGGTTCCGAGTAATCGCGTCGAGCAGAGTTGGTGCGGAGAAGGTAGTTAGTGAGTAGTAGTCAGCTAGTGAGTTCCGGCAACAAAACATATCTGGTTTAGTAATTCGTATCTAGTTCAGTAATGCTTCGTACCGTTTCGAAACACTAGTTCATCTCAAGAATAGTTGTACTTTCACGAATTCTTATTTTCCGTGATCAACTAGAATACTGAAGTTGTGTAAGTGGTTAGGGGAAAAAATTACAAACTCTAGTCATGACAGAACAAAACACAAATTAGGGAAGTAAGAGTATGGCAAATGCAAGAGCTCCCTCCCACCTCAGGATCGACCGATATGTTCGCATGCTCCCCACTCGGAAGGGTCATGTCCTCACTGCATTTCACTGATATTGACGTCATTCTGAAACGTAATACGTAAGTAAATGTTATTAAATATTACACGCAAATTTAGATCAACATTATGGAAGATCCAAATCAATGTTTCTGGAGAAAACAGTTCGCGATTGTGTCTGGAGTACATTAAATTACACAGACAGTAACGCGGTGTAATCGGCAGAAAACAGGGAATTGGAGAGAGGAGAAATGACCAAACAACACGGGTGGAATACATGTGAGAGTTTCGGAGTGCGAGAGTTTCGGGGAGAGAGAGAGAAAGAAAGAAAGAAAGAAAGAGAGGGGGGGAAAGAGAGAAGGAGTGAGAGAAAGAAGATGTGAGGTGGCACGGATTTCTATTGCTAATGAGAGCTGACACTGACAGAGACAGAGGGGGAGGATACCCATTTTCCGGCGTATGAGGGGGTGGAGTCAGCAGTAACAAGTAACCAACCAGTAATTGCACCCAGGAGGTGAGAGAGAGAGGGGAGGGGGAAGGAGAGGGAGAGAGAGAAAGGAAGAGAGAGTGAGAGAGACTAGCCCTATCCTGCCGTCGACACCTAAAAGTGTGAACAATATACGCGTGTCAAGTACAGCTGCTTGGTTATGACAGTGCCAGAAATAACAGCTAGCTGGAAGATGTTGAGAAGTCTCTTTTGACGACACGATTCCGATGTCCCAGAAGGCATGGTCGTGAAGGACTTGACGTGTGTTCGCAGCCCGTTAGTGGACAGTTGTTGGTAGGGGAAGGATGGGGATTGGTTGAAGAGGGGAGATGTAGTGGATGCATGAGACGACTCCCCTGGGAACCCCGCCGACTACGTCGATGAACGTTTTTGCTCCTCTCAGTCGGGGGACACCATCGCGTGTCTACACTACATTCGCCTCTTGGACCTTGTTTCTGGAAGTTTCTGAAGTTCAAACTCTTCCTCATCTCACACTGTCACTCTGTCCGTTCCAATGACAAATGCCGCTTCGAATGAAGTCACCCTTTGAAGTCATGGTAGTACAGTTGTAAGGAAGTAGTACTGTGGTGGTGAATGACTAAGATGCATAAGAGTATGCGTCACTGGCTATATACTGTGTAGTCAGTGACGGGGCGAGTGTGTATAGGAGGACAATGAAGTGGCACGCTTTGAAATACCCACCGACCACCACAACAACCTCCGACACCAGCCTGTTCATTCTAGGCTATTCGAAAGGTGCTTGGCGCTATTTTGGCTATTCCAACGCCTCGATTGCTGTGGTTATTCGGGGCGGAAATAGGCGAAAAGATGAATGGCCGAGGAGAATAACACACTCTGCCAACGCGATCCAGACCACATTCTAGCGGACGGGTTATTTTCAAAGTGGTTTCGAAGAGTTCTTTGGGGCTAGCGAAATAATATATGGATATCGTCTAAAATAGTGTAATGTCTGTCCAGTATGTTTTCTATACACACGATTTTCAGAGTTGCAGCAGAGTGTCCGTTTGCAGTGATGCAGTCTGAAAGTGACAACCGGGAAATGTAATCTTGATCATATTATTGAAGTTTTTTTTTTGATAGTTCACGAACTTTCGATAAAAAAAATAACACTCTAAACTTGATTTGATTTGATTTGAACACCCATGAAAAAACGAACGCCTAACATCGTGCGCAATTCGTTTAATTTGCGTCATCAGCGTGATTGGCGTTCAAAATAGCGCGCTGGCGTGGCCATCCAGCTGTTGTTTTGTTTATTTTCTTGTTTTGTTTGTTTCTGATTTGTTTTTCTGGCGTTCTTCCGGTTTAAAGGAGAGGAGAACAGAGTGAAAAACACGAATGAAAAATTCAGTGAACAGCTGAGTTTGAGAATAATATTCGTCAATAGAATTTATTCTTCCGTCCTCCCGGTTCGTGCTGGGACCTTCAGCGAAAAATACCCGAAAAATACTCGCGCGCGAAAATATAGTGCGGCGCGATTTTTCACAGCTAATTTTGATCGATATTTCGTGAATTTGTTTGTATATTTCATGATTATTTGTTGTTTGTTTTCATCTTTTCGTTGTTAATCACTCATACTATTGTTGTTAGCTACTCGTTGTTATAACGCTGTTTTTGTAGCTTCCATGTCTGTGAAACTCATACAACACTCATCTTGCATGCATATTGTATGTTGTATGAGTTTCGCTTTTTCGTTCTCATTTTTATCGTCTATTCTTTTTCGTCATTCGTGTATTATACCTTTTCGCCAGCACTGTATCAACTCAAATCTTACACTACACATTTTTTCCAGGGTGGCGGTTTTGTGATGTGAACGAACTGTCGGAAACGAGGCTGAGGAGATCTCCTATCCTAACAGTGAGTGATTTTTTGTTTACCATTCTCTTCCGTCTAGCCGATTGAAATAACTGACAACCCTTATTTCTTATTCCTTATTTCTTATTTCTATGAATGTTTTTGATTACGTTTATGTTTAGGTTCTCATGATCGAAGACGGAGGACTCGCAAGCTTCACCGCGGCAGCAACGCGGACAGAAGAAAGAAGTTACAAGAAGAAGAGCTCTACGACGGCCATATCCCAAACAAACCACTGTCATCGTTTGCTTTTGGTTTTTATAAACATCATGTGTTGTTGGCGACCTTCCTTGATCGTGTGTTGAATATATGGTCTGATTAGATTGATAGCAATCACGTCAAAATCAAGAAGATTGATAGCAATCACGTCAAATTGAAGAAGATTGATAGTCATGACGTCAAATTGAAGAAGTACTTGTCATTGAAAAAAGAGCTGACAATGTTGTATTGTTTGTGTAGATGTTCAATTGATTTCCATTTCTTGGAATGTTTCGTTGTCGAAATCGGATTCTCCAAGTTCAAGGAAAATGTTGATAAATCACCACTCACGACGTGGGCAAGAAAAATTGTGAATCGCGTGCTCTTCGGATAATGCTTCATGGCTAATACCGTAATCCGCTCAAATAATTGGTCCCAGCACGGACGAAGCGCATGGTACAAAGTCAGTATGAAATCATTTTTATAGCCTTAATTGATAATTTCATAATTTTTATTTTTCTTTCATCAGAATTTTCGTACCGAAATTGACTATTGGAACCCCACTCTAATACTCCGTACACCTCTCCTTTAAAACTGTTGTGGATCTATTTCTCCACGTCAATGAACTCTCTTTTCTCAATATAAATCATTGATGTGCTTCTAAAATGCCACAATTTGACTACCGGTTCGATTTCTGGTACATTATTTTTATATTTATGTATTTGTTCTTCATCGAAATGTGGTTGCAGGATGGGTAACTCGAATTCGCGTAAGCTGCCACCGGTGATCCAGGAGTGTCGGGCGCCGGTGTACTGCGTGAAGAAGATCGGCTGCCGCCACCTCATCCTCGCCGGCGGAGGAGGCGCCGCGAATACCGGAGTCGCCAACCAGATTGAGGTACGCTACATTATATTTACATGTATGTTTCATGAAACATTCTAATTCCACGAGTATGCTCTTCAGACGCACCTCATCCACTTTGACAAAAGCCCACCGCCCGGCAGCGAGACAGCCCTTCGAGCCAAGCTGTGCACCACGGTATGATTTGTCGTTTATGCAACTGTTCATGTTCCAAGTAATAGATTCACCTAGAATCGTGTTGTTGATATTCCATGTTCACGAGTCATTTTTTCAATTCAAATATATTTAATAATTTAATAAATGTGTTTTGCAGGTGAAGACGGGCAAGCACGCGACGATGAACATGGACGTGGTGTCGGTGTCGCCGCCCGAGCAGGGCAAGTACATCATAGCCACCGGACACGATCAGGTAGCAAGTTCACATTCTTTGAAACCACCACTTGTAATATGTTTCAATCATTGCACTTGCCTTTGTCGTTCTATGTTTGTTCAATATGTTGAGCGTTTTTGAACATCGAATCATTTGATTATTCTACTGTTTGTATACTCACGTTTCGTGTATTGCGATTACTATCCCACTTCAGTTCTGCGACATCTACGAGACGACTGGCTTCACGGTGGCGTCGCCGGAGGAGGGAGCAGAGGAGAACCTCACATTCAACTTCCGAGAGGTGCGCTCCCCCCCCCCCTCCCTCTCATCGCACTCGTTTCTGTTGCTTTGCTATTCAGCTCCGTATTTAGGTCGGCCGCATCACCACCGACGACAAGCAGGACACACCCTATCAGGTGGGATATTGTAATGTTGTTGTTCTACTACGGACAGTCTCGATCTAATCAAAGAACGATTTCTTAAAGCTATTGTAGCTATTGACGTAGCGAACTGTGTACTGTGTGAACGTTACCATTACCAAATGATTTTTTTCAAATTTATCAAAAGTTGTGTTTCAGAAATGCGTTCGTTTCGACAAGGCGACAGGTGGGAAACGCATGGCGACTGGCGGGGCGGATGGACACGTGCGGATATGGAACGTCCACGACATCGTCACGAACAGGGTTGGTTCTCGAACATTTAAAAAAAATACATACTGTCAATTAGATGATAATCTGTTGTTATTGCTATGTATGTACCTAGCTCCAGCTATTGTATTTTATATTTAAGGACCCGACTATCGAGCGTCGTCCGATCACTGACATCGCAGCACACGACGGAGACGTCGACGATATCGACATCAGCCCCGACGGAAGGATACTCATCTCTGTCGGTCAGTTTATTCAATTGTTTTATTTATCAGCGTTTCCTTTTACATCTATTGATTCAATAGTTGCATATTTCATAACGATCTTGCTGAGAAACGTATTGTCTACCATTTCAACCGTATTTTCCATTTTTGTTGATTGTAAGTTGTAGAGGAGCTAGGTTTCAAATGATTGAAATCTGTTGCAGTATAACGATATGTGTGAATTGAGAAACATAATTCTAACAAGTTTACGTACGTACGCAGAAATCTTATTGGAAATGTATCACTTGTTCACGAAATGCACAAACAGAGAAACACATTTCTACTAATTTGTTCTAGTAACATCCAATTATCCAATAAGCAAAGTGACAGAAAGTTATCTACCATTCGCTGTTTTCCCACGATCAAAGACGCAGTCTCACTTGCGTGTCTATCACAGGCTACGACGGGCACTCGTACCTGTGGGACATGGAGACGGGGAAGAAGATGATGGAGCTGCCCACCCCGATAGAGCTCGCCAAGGGGTACAAGGTGGGGGGGTATTCTGGAAGATTTTCGTAGAACTTGAATGATAACGCTTGCTTATCGTTGACGCAGTCTCACTTGCGAGGAAGAGAGGTTTCACACGCTCATTCTGTTCTGCAGGCTCGTTCTGTGCGCTTCACCCCGCTGGGCGGGAACAACGTGATCTTCGTGGCTGCGTACAACCCTGTGCAGCGGACGAGCAAGAGCACAGCCTTCCTCGCCCTGTGGGCATTCAACAGGGAGAGACAGGTCTGCCGGCCAGTCGTCGTCAAGGAGTTCTGCAAGGGAGATGTGCGTCACGGGTTTTGTTACTCATTGTTGTGGTTAAATAGGCGCCAATCAATACAAGATTTGGGGTACCCGGTTTAGTTATCATCTGATGGATGCTGTGAAACTTACGTTTTGTGGAATTGCAGGCCATCTCGAACCTATGTGTGTCAGCAGACGGAAACCTCACCGGGGTCGGCACTATGCAGGTGCGTCTGCATCTTTCTCCTTTCTCTCTCTCTCTCTCTCTCTCTCTCGCTTTCCCTCTCTCTTTCTTTCTCTTTCTCTTCCTCTCTCCATCTCTCTCCCCTTTACCCGCTCATATCCCTCTTGTGACTGTGTTGATACCTCGATCGTTGCTTTCCAAGTTGTACTGAAGTGTATGTTATTGCAGGGTACGGTGTGCATAGTGGATACTCACGAGATGCGCCCCCTGCACTGGGCCCGTGAGACGCACGGCATATTTGTCACCGGTCAGTACATTTATTTGATTGTTGGTGTTACCAAAATAGAAGAAGTATTGAACTAGTCTGTTTTGTTGTTGGTTAATATTCTCGTGTTGCGTACAATATGTGGGAGTACTGTTGTCGTCTCAGGCCTGGAGTTCCTCGACCGTCGCGCGAGTGACTTGGGCGCGCCTGCTGGCGTGGCCCTGCCCGGCCCGGCCGCCGACTGCCGCGCCTCCCTCGTGTCCCTGTCGGCTGATCAGACTGTACAGGTACGGCACTGTGTTTGTTTACTCTACTACTTGGCAACTTATCGTTTTTGATCAGGGAATAAGTTGTGAATTGATTGACATGACGTTGAGTATGAACGACTATTTGTTTTTAGTGAAACTTATGTTTTGTCGTGATCGGTATAACCATGACGGACGTTTTGTTTCAGGTGCACCACCTTCCGTTCACAGCCGCCCCTTCGACTTCCCTTTTCCTCCTCAAGCTCTCGATTCTCTCTTTGTTCATCTACTACCTCGTGTGGACACTGTCTGGCTGGTGAGGGGAGGGAAGGGGGTGATGTAATGTGATTGCAGTACGGTAGTCTTGTGAATTGTGCGTGAGTGGGTCTGACCTGTCTTCTACTTTGTTTTATATTCGGTGGTTCTAATAATCATCGAAACGAAGTCTATACATTGAGCGATGTAATGTGATGAGATGCCAAAAGTGATGTTGTTTTGTTTTATCAGGACTGGTTTTGTTTCTGCGATTGGTGTACAATAGTCTAGAGTTATTTATTGTTGTTCCATAATTTTCACTACTTTGCCACGGAATTGTAATAATGAAATGTGGCTATATTGCGATCGTGATTTGAATATATTAGGAGCGGTGACGGAATTCATATGTGCATAAACTTTTTTGATACGTTCGATCTTTTTTTAATTCTGTTCTGTGATTATATACGTTGCCGCAACGTTGAAATACTTGATATTTGTAACTGTTATGCTTTGTTTGTATTATGTAGTTGATTTGCAGAATCATTGCGTGATGTCTCGTTTCAATGTGCGCCGCGAGGGCCGCCAGATGAACATGGCAGACAACGCAGACAACTCGGTCTTCGAGGGTAAGTATCGATTTATTGATTGATTGATATGTAAGCAAGTTGTTTGGTTGAGTGCTTATTACTATAAAACTGTATTAAGGTGAAATTGATTGATTGCTTTTTGTGATAGGATATTGCTGTGTTGAAACGTACTCATCATTGGTATCTAAAATCTTTAATCCATACCACATGATTATTGAATTTTGAACCCGGTTTTCAGCTCGCAAGGGCAACCAGTCCCTGTTGGGCGGGACTCCGCGCCGAGCTCTGGGCGAGGTGAAGAACATTGTGGCGAGTGCGGGCAGGACGGGCGGAAGCAGCAAGGCAGCCACTCCATTCAAGCACGTCGCCACACCCAGGGCAAAGGCCAGCATGGTCGGTGTGCGGGGATTGTATATGGACTTGTGGTTAAGCTTTCGGTATCGGTATGTAAGCGATGTGTTGGTGGTTCCTAGATTCAACTGATTGTCGCCCAAGACATTACGAAATACTTCTGTTTGTAGTGAAACGTATTAACATCAGCTATGATAAAAGTTCTGAAATTATCGTGTTGATGGTTTCAGAAGATGCTTGTGTTCGAGGACGATGCGGACTGCTCGTCTGTGAAGAAGGAGGAGAAGAAGGAGAAGAAGGAAGAGGAGCTGGTCGAGCTGCCTCCGCTGGGCATCGAGGACGCACTCGCACAGGTACGTACCAGTACAATTCACATTTGGTAAGTAGAAATCGTTTGGTTTATAATACGACGATACGATACACTGAATTGACTCGAATTTTGGATGCGTTTTGTGAAGTGGAGTGGTTGCGTATTTGTTGTGGTTTCATGTTTCAAAAACGATTTGAAAACACAGCTGCTTGTTTGTCGCTTATTTGTGGTTGTTCTTCACAAACATCAAGCAGAGGTTGAATTGCGTATAATTTCATTCGCTGCCTGTCATAGATTTGTTGATACGTTCTTTTTATGTGAATAATTTATTGTTGTTTTAGGTGCCGAAGGATCTGCCGCCGTGGGACGAGTACCCCTCGGAGATCGAGGAGGCCGGGCCCGACGGTGAGAGAGAGAGAGGAGAAAAAGATGGAAAGAGAGAGAGAGAGAGAGAGAGAGAGAGAAGGAAAGAAAGAGATAGAGATGTCCCAATTTTCTCCACTTGCAGACAGCAACAAGGAGAACGAGTTCGTCTCGTTCCTCGGCTATGGCAACGGCACCGTCCTCGACGAGTTCAACCAGGTGAGGGAGGGTCTGAAGGTTTGGATTTCAATATAAATACTAGTTATATATGGCAGGTTGATTGTTGATTCGATATGGCTAATACTTGAGAGATGAGGATGTGTGAGTGCAGGGGCTCATATTTTTTTCTGATACGATTATCACTCTTGTTGTTGTGATAAGTGGCAATGATAGAGATGCTTTCTGAAACCATTGGGGCGACAACCAAGCGTATTATATATGTCACCGTCCTGAAACGTATTAACATCTTGGTATTTTGATTGATTGACGTGTGTATGTTGCAGTCGTACTCTCCTGCCGTGTTTGACGAGCACACCCCTCTGGAGACGTTGCTGGCTGCTGTGGATGGCCTGGAGCTGCCCCCCTGGGACGAGTACCCCGAGGTGGACGGCTGCGGAGACGGGCAGTGGGATAGTGGAGGTGAGAGGGGGATTACTGTAAACCAAGTATAGTGATGACAACTGCACTTGAGTTATTATAGACTATTACGTTGTTTATGTGTATTACAGTATCGATGCGTATTTGTCACGTGAACATGTATTCGCGCAGTTGTGTGTGTGTCATCAAACCATTGGTGTTGTTTGCAGTGGAGCTGGACGACGTGCTGCGCTTCTCCGGCTGCTCCTCTGTGCTGGAGGGGGAAGAGGAGGTGACGAGTGGAGTGTCGTTCTGGGAGCAGGTGGAGAGGTGGCAGGACAGGCAGCAGCAGGACGAGGGGGAGGAGGGATACTGGCCCAGTCTCAAGGAGGTGCGTGGGCGTGGTTTTGCGAAGCGTATATTAGGTGAGAATTAATATCGAGATTAGAATTAGTGGTGTAAGAATTTTGATTGTGTCGAACCAGTTGGAATCAATCAATGAGTAATTATTTGTCTATGCTACAACGAGATATGTCTGATGTTGCAATGCGAATGTGTTTATGTTGTTGTTGCAGTTGGGCGCTGCGCTGTGCCTGGACGATGGGGAACTGACGGAGGAGGACTACGAGAGGGCGGCCGCCCGCGTGCGCCAACGCCACCTCCAAGAGACAGGCAGCGTGTGCTGAACACACAGTAGATGCACTCTCCGCTAGCCACCCCATCTCTCCCTCGCATCTCGGACCCGTGTCCCCTCTCGTGTATCTCTCTCTCTCTCTCTCTCTCTCTCTCTCTCTCTCTCTCTCTCTCTGCTCAGCGCTCCACCTCGCTTTCCACATGACTGGTTACTGTATCTCCACTGATTTTCCCTGTAACTGTATACTCGTTTGCGTTTTATGTATTGTGACTGATTTTTTGTTTTGTTTTATGGAACTGATTTTGTGTTTGGAAGTAAATGTATTGCAATTCAGTTTTCGCTCATGCATGATACCAACTTACTAACATCGCTCTTTTTTATATGCACCGTGTCATATTGTGTTTTTTTTGTCATCGCTTGAACAGTCCCTCTTCCGCTGCCTTGCAGAGGAGTCGGTTGATCTCTCTTTTGTCGAGCTTCGCGAAGCCCTCGGATGACACCACTGCAGTCAGATGGTTGAGGCAACTGAAAGTGAACATGTCAAAAGCTGTATCTCTCATTTTTAAGATACATATTTATTACACATTATTTGCCTTGAGTTTGATTACGTTGTCTCTAGCCCCGCCCCCATGTGCCCCGCCCACAATTGGCTGGCTCTCTGCTCGAGTTGCGGTGTGTGGTGGAGGATGGCTGCTGCGTACAGCATCGCAGCGTTTTCCACACACAGACCCTGAATAGGTTTTATGAACCAAATCCAAATTTATTCACTACTAAGGCTTTATCTAGATGGCTGCACACCTTTTCGAGCGTGAGTGCGCACTTTTGCTTGAGTCCCTCCTCGCAGTAGCAGTTGGAAAGGTCCAGCAGGCCCAGACACACCTGAAAGAGGTAGTTATTCCAGGTAAATCCAGGTATTCCAGGACTTTCTCTTTTCTCACAGTATGCAGTGGCTCATTATGATGTCTTGCCCTGTTTCTCTCAAATGTAATATATGTACATTGTACATGGTAATAAACAATATCATTATGCTTACATACACATACCTCTTCACTGTCTTCATTCAGCTCATCCGTGTAAATCCAGAGAAAGAAGGCCCGCATGACGGGATACGTGAACTGGCTGATCTCAATCTCACTGCAAGAGCTGAGTGGATGGTGTGGGGGGCGGGAACACTCACTCTGTTTCCGCCTCGTCCCACTGTTCTCCGAACCGAGAGCGGAAGTACTCACAGCGCATCTTGAGAAGCACCTAGAAGGGACCATGACCTTCTGTTTCTCGGTCACCCATCCAACCTTGTGTACCCATATCGTCTTTCCGTCCACTTTCACCGCGAGGTCTGCCGTCGTCCGATCATCGAACGCCTGCTTGACAGAGACTAGCAAGGCGTTCCTCTCCTCTTTCCCGCGAGCTGAGAAATTCAGCAAATAAGTGTGTGTTTTATTGATAAGTCTACGAAACCAATACTCAATGATAGTTGTGCAACTCAAAACTACATCAACAAATATTTTGAAAAAAAGAAATACATTAGCATACTGACCGATGCGTGTGGTCCTCCAGCTGACGGCGGGTAGTGGGTAGGATGCGAATGCGTCATCCACAGAACACAGACTCGTCTCGATGATCGAAGGATGCGAGTGGCCCCGGATCTGGCCCCAGACGGAGACCTGAAGGCGAAGAACGTCCAACATAATACAATATGCTATTACATTGTATTTCAAGCTGTGGAACTATTTCGAGCTGCCCCATCCCGATCACAATGGGAATTCGGAATGTTGCCCACCCAGACCCACCACTCCGTCGTGTCCCTTGACCGCAGTGAAGTTGCACGAGTGCACAGCCGCGCACTCGGCGAGCCTGCCCCGGTCAGACCCCACACACACCGGCTCAACCACGCACTTCCTCAACGGATTAGAGTACCTGGCGGGTGCTCGCCACGTGGCACACTGCTACTGTACTTTACTGTGTACTATGATTAGCTAGTACTATGATCATACGATGTACCTACCCCATCTGGTGACAGGTGAGTTGTCCGGCTGTGTTGCTGCCCCACCCCCACAGCTCACCCTCATCCGAGAGGGCGAGTGAGTGCGCGTAGCCACACGCGATCTGAAAGCAGAGCGATTCAAAGAGTCATCCGAAACCGCGTTTCATAAAGTGTATAGTATAGCTAGTACAAAATGATCTGCAACAAACAGTCAAGAACATTTTGGTTAGACTCTAGTGTACTCTGTAATAAGTATCATGTATGTACAAAGTACAACTACACAATCAACCGCAACAGACAAAGAAATGTGTGAGCAAAAGAACATGGTCCGGTGTATTGTTGTGTCTAGTGACTGGGTGCATGCCTGTGTGACGACTGCCCTGAGCCCCTTGTGCATCTGCGGTCTGAGCTGGTTCGAGCCGGCCACCGCACCCACCTGGTGGAACTCGTTCGAACCCCAGCCATACACCTGAAGGAAGCATCGAGTGTTCAGTCCTTCAGGTCCGTTGTTGAGCCGACTGAGTCGGCTCGACAACCCACGACCCTCTTTGGAATGTTAGGTTATCATATTTGCGATTCCAAATGAACATTTGACATGGGACACGTTTTATAACAGACAGAAACGCACGTATCCGGTCTTTGTGAGAGCGAGTGTGAAGTTGTGCCCGCACGCCATTTGGACCACGTCTTCAGTGAGGGAGACTCCCTGGGGGAGCATCTGATTCGCAAGGTTGCCGATGCCTGAATGCGATAGCTATGCAACTATGCATCTTTGAACTTTGGAACCGCTATGAAAACTAAAAAAAAAAAGAAAACAATTTTTTAAGATTCTACGTTTCACTTAATTATAATAAGTTTGTAAACCCTTCAATAAGATACAATGAGTCATGAGAATCGTTAGATACATATTATAATAATAAAGAAAACAAATAGTTTATAGGATAGTAATCATTGTGTGTACCGAGTTGTCCGTTGCTGTTGAGTCCCCATGAGAAGAGTCTGCCACTGTCTGTGAGAGCCAGAGAGTGGTAGCCGCCACACGCGATGCGAGATACCTGGTGAATGTCCGATGACCACAATTTGGTCACCACAAATATCAGCCCTGATTCACCAAGCAAATATCGGGACAAAAAATCGTCGAATTCTTCGCGATATTTTCATAAATATTTCTTGTTTTTCGTAGTATAACGAATCCACAACAATTCTTTGCAATGGATTGTTTCTTTTCTTGTTTCTTTTCTTTCACTTGCACCTACCTTGACCCCGCTGAGCGCGCCTTCGACCATCCTCGGCTGGTGACAGAACTGGCCGTGGCCCAGACCTGCAGTCATCCATCCATCAACGTCTTCCATGCGTGTCCACCCACCCAGCTGTCCGAAGCTGTTGTTCCCCCATGCGTACACTGTCCCTTCCCTTGTGAGTGCAAGTGCGTGTGGGCCCGCCCCACAGCATATGTCAACCACACCCAGGCAAGAGAGAGCGTCGACTAGGATAGGCTCGCAAGGGGTCGCGTTCGGGGTGCCTGCAATTATGATGTTCTATGTACTTTTCATGAGCGCTTGTCTTAAACGACAACTAATCTGACTGTTGATAGTTGGAGAAAGCAAGTTAGGTGAATTTTGAGCCAAATTATTGGCTCATATAGATTGTGTCGATATTTCTAGATACTGTTAGAGATAAATGTGGACTAACTGCTTTCGACTCACCCATACACTTGCTTCCCAACGCATACAGTTCATCGTCCCGAGTCAGGATCAGAGCCTCCGTTCCTGAGTTATACAAGTGAATCCAGGCTTCGTAATGTCCATACCTTGATTGCCGAACACTATCCAAGATTTCACATTTGCGACGAATTGCGGGCTGAGAATGGAGAGGAGATTCCAACGCGAAATGTCGGATGTACTCTATGAATAGATAAACATAAAAGATCCAACTCAAAACGATCCAACTCACTGTCGATTCCATCTCTCGGAAAAAGAACGAGTATTCGTAGAGTGCAGAAAATGCAAAATGCGACCGTGCGTATAGCAGAACGATACTCAAAACAACCAAAAACAGGCAGGGAGGAGAGAGTGCATTCGATCAATCGACAATCAAAACACGAGTAGAGTAGTATTATCAATCACCTCCCAGTGGTATATAACACAGTTTATCGTTATCAATCGCAGTGTGTGAAAAGAGAAGAGCAGAGACCCGCGTTGCAGAGTGGATGGAAATGATTATGATAGAACTGACAGAATTAGTGACATAGAAATTTGCATAGAAGAAAACAGGTGTGAGAAAGCACCGCTAGGCAGCACAACCGAGAGTAACAAATGGTGCATAAAATTCTAAATGGATAATCATTCTCAATAGTAGCTAAAGTTGTACAAGTAGTACAGAGGGTAAAATAGTATTTTCTATCTCCTCAGCATTCCATCCTTTGCCGCCCTCCGAAGAAGTCTTTTCGTGGCGTCGTCATCCAACGAAGAGAAACCGTCAGAGAGAACGACGGAAGAAAGGTGGTTCACGCAACTAAAACGGACACATTAGAGAAAAAAAACAATCGATACGTATCACTCAAACAATAAGATTGAACGTGAATGGTAGGTATAATTGGAGATTTAGAAGTGTCAGGGCTACCCCGTCTTCAAAAGGAAGGTTTCTTTACAAAAATATCATATGCTCTTTGCAATGCAAACGTTCAAACCGAAATGTACTATAAACTCTCGATAATAGGATGCATATGTTTGCAGAATTCAGAATTGGTCACACTCAGCATCCTCAAAAAAATCACAACCTACAACACAACATTGAATGTTTCTAAAAAAAAGTTTAAAAAAAGTTTTAATAAAAATAAATAAATGAAAGTTTGACTGACAACTGGAATGCGTGTTCCTCGAGTGCGGGGGTGTCGTGGCGGATGGCAGCCGCGTAGAGGACGGCCGCATTCTCCACGCACACCGCCTAGCGAGGGAGGGCACTCTCTCTCTCTCTCTATCTCTCTCTATCTCCCTCTCTCTCCCTCTCCTCTCTCTCTATCTCTGCCTATCTCTCTCTCTCTCTCTTCCTCTCTCTCTCCTCTCTCTCTCTCTCCCTATCTCTCTCTCTTCCTCTCTCTTTACCCTCTCTCTCTCTCTCCCTCTCTCCCTCTCTCCCCCTCTCTTCTCTCTTCCTCTCTTTCTCTCTCTCTAGCTCTTTCTCTCTTTCTCCTCCCTCTCTCCCCTTCTCTTCTCTCTATCTCTATCTCCCTCTTCCTCTCTCTCCCTATCTCTTCCTCTCTCTCCTCTCTCTCTATACCCTATCTCTCTCTCTCCCTCCCTCTACCTTCTGCAGCAGTGCCGCACACTTGCTCTTCAGTCCCTCCTCGCAGTAGCAGTTCGCCAATTCCAGTAGACCAAGAGCCTGCTCACCGTCCACCTCAATAGAAACTGTATACGTTTCACATGCGTTACGTATTAGGTTCCAGTTGATTCTTCATAATACAGTCTCATCACGTGTAACAATCAATCAATCAATCGTTTACAGTCATATCACGTGTGATACAGTAATATCACGTCATATCATAATACAGTCTAATATAATGTATAGATATTGTTTCACTGACCCTCAGCTCGTCTGTGTACAGCCATGCGAGAAAGGCGCGGAAGACGGGGTAGGGGAACTGCTGGATCTCCACCTCACTGCAAGAGAGAGGACAGGGATACGAGGATACTAAGGACACTCACTCATTGGCCGCCTCCTTCCAAGAGTCGCCGAAGCGGGTGCGGAAGTACTGACAGCGCATCTTCAGCAGGGCCTGGAGAGAGGAAGGGATGAGGGAAAGGGAGGGAGGGAGAGAGGGAGAGAGAGAGAGCTTGACCGACCCTGTGTGCGTGGATGACCTTCCCGTCGACCTTCACCTTCAGATCAGCTGTTGTCTGGTCGTCGAATGCTAGTCTGAGTGCATCGAGAAGGGTCTCGCGGCGAGTGCCCTCTGGAAGGGAAACACATAGACATAGTAGGTTTGAAATGGTTAAAATAGACACGGCATTAGCACAAATACGCTACAAACGACTATCACTGATGTATGAAACGTATGACGTATGTATGTATCTGTAACGAGTAATCATTTGAAAGTTGATTTGTCACGTGCACAAAATTAGTAATATATAGGGCATCCCCCCCCCCCGTTAATCGTACGGCAGTCATTTCGCCGAATGTTTACCAGACAGCATTTGAGGCATCACTAGTCCGTTATCGGCCCGCGAGAGACCATTCGACCGCGCCATTCGCGCGCTTGGCAGTCTCTTTTTAGGGAAATGAGGGTCATTTGCAAGTCTAATGAAGCAGAGTTCTCCATCTTCTGAAGTTAATTACTCCTTTCAGAATCACGCAATCTTCACAAAATTTTGATATGTGATGTGTATCAATAGTGCCAATCGATCTCTAGTGTTCGATTTTTGATTTTCGCCTCCGTTTTTTTTCAGTTAGAGTCCAAAAACCTTGATTTTGAGTCGATTTCCAATGGGAAAACTCCAAAACTTAATTACTCTCTTCAAACTTATCGCACAGCGCCCAGTTTTCTGGAAGAGATGTCAAGATAAAATGCTCAGAGATCTCTGGTGTTCGATTTTTAGATTTCCGTCATTTTACCGTATTCGAGCGCAAAAACAACGTTTTGGACCATATTTGCATAAAATTCTCGTCTGTCTAGAGAGCCTGCGATATTGCCGTACGATGAAACGGGGGATGACCTATACCTTGTTATTATTAAATAAATAGTTCGATAAGCAGAACTGATAAAACACGGAAAGTAATAACGGCTGTGAAAGGTGAAAGCAACGAACCGAACTGCAGCATCCTGCATGAGACGGGAGGGGCGGCGAAGCATGCGAACGCGTCATCGAGACACGCGAACCGAGTCTCCAGAGGGTGCGACAGCGACTGACCACGCACGTGGCCCCACATGAACACCTGGCATAAAGGTTGTATCATTACATTATACGTTTCACTTATGACACATATATTGTCGGTATACGGTATCTATAGTCCAGGATTAATCTGATGGTGTCAACTTGTACTCGGTTATCTGTTATCACATCTCCAGTCTCTATTCGGTACAGGTATCATAGATTGTGCGATCCCATCCCACCTTGCCCCCCTTTGTGCTGACTGCTGTGATGTTGCATGCGTGTATGGCTGCGCACTCTGCCAGTCTTCCCAGTTCCTTCGCCGCCCACACTGGCTCCACCACGTCCTTCCTACAACGTAGAGGGCTGTCAGCATGGAAACACATGATTGTCGAACCACCCCAATTGTCGTGAAATGGACCATTAGACCAATTCCGGTTGACGTTTGTGTATATGATGCGTGTAATTGTAATTCCGTTCGACACTGTGGGTTTCTAACAGCGATTGTTGATTTGTGGGTACGACGACTTCCGATTACAGCTGAGGATAGACCATAACATATAGGATGTTCGTGAAACTTCTGGGATGAAGAGGCGAGATTACTCGAAATATGTTCTTTCAGGCTATATAATCGGGTTGAAACGTACATACCTCATGAGGTTTCCACTCAGTTGTCCACAGGTATTGCTGCCCCACACATACAAGTGACCCTCATCCGAGAGGGCGAGAGAGTGCGCATAGCCACACGCGATCTGGAGGGAGGGAGGTGGAGAGGGAGGGAGGGGAGAGAGGGAGGGAGGGACGGAGAGAGAGAGAGAGAGAGAGAGAGAGCTGTCCGTACCTGTGTGATGACGGCACTCTTGCCGAGTGTGTGTATGAGTACAGGCACCGTCTGGTTCGCCACGCACCCACTCCCCACCTGTCCCTGACCGTTGTAGCCCCAACCATACACCTGCAAGAGTTATTAGTTATTAGAAATCAACCGGTTACTTTTCGAATTTATATATCACACGATCCGCGTAAGAATCGAACGAGGTGGGACCTAGGAGCAAAGTGCGTGGATACAGTGGTTTTCAAGGGTGCTCTACAAGGTAGTATAGGTGGTTTTGTCCCAATATGGAAATTTGGTCCAGTAAGGGACCATGACCTCAAATCAGTCAGTTTTCATCCAAAACAATTTCTGAAAGGCTTGTTCAATTTGTCCTAATAAGATAAGACTTTTTGTACATAAACATTTTTTCCATAAGATGAAAAATAAAAAAGTTATGATCAAAAAAATAAAAATAAATTTATATTTTATTTTTTTGAGAACTTTTCGTCTCGAAACAACAATAGCGACTAACACTATCAGATTCTACGCATTTGAATTAGTTACTATGATTTTTATCGAGAAAATCTGGTGTTGCCTTTTCTTTCATCCAGGGCGATGAAAATGGCCTGAAATCAAAATTTTCCTTTTTCTGCCATTTTTGAAGTCTTTCGTTTCGAAACAACATAAACCACTACTATATTCGGATTCTACATCTTATTATTAGTATATGTGTTTGTTTATAGCCAAATCCGGTGTTGCCTTTTTCTCTTCACTTGACACTTTTCACTTGTCATTTGTGCCATTTTCATCGCCCTGGATGATCGAAAAGGCAACACCGGATTTGGCCATAAACAAACACATATACTAATAATAAGATGTAAAATCCGAATATAGTAGTGGTTTATGTTGTTTCGAAACGAAAGACTTCAAAAATGGCAGAAAAAGGAAAATTTTGATTTCAGGCCATTTTCATCGCCCTGGATGAAAGAAAAGGCAACACCAGATTTTCTCGATAAAAATCATAGTAACTAATTCAAATGCGTAAAATCTGACAGTGTTAGTCGCTATTGTTGTTTCGGGACGATAAGTTCTCAAAAAAAATAAAATATAAATTTATTTTCATTTTTTTGATCATAACTTTTTTATTTTTCATTTTATGGAAAAATTGTTTATGTACAAAAAGTCTTATATTATCAAGACAAATTGAACAAGCTTTTCAGAAGTTGTTTTGGACAAAAAACTGACTGATTTGAGGTCATGGTCCCTTACTGGACCAAATTTGCATATTGGGACAAAACCACTTTTACTACCTTGTAGAGCACCCTTGAAAACCCCTGTATCCACGCACGTTGCTCCTAGGTCCCACCTGCCCGAATTTCGTTCGATTATTACGCGGATCGTGTGATATATATGTAGTCTGAATCACTGTTAGTCAATGAGTCGTGTGTGAGCCCTGAACTGAAAGTTGAAAGGGTCATACGTTTCCATTAGGGTTTATACATTGTGTGAATGCAAGCTGATCAATGCGACAGTTTGTCAGACGAAATAGGTACAAAACCATAGTATGTGAAAAACAACATCCCACCTCTCCGGACTCTGTGAGTGCGAGTGTGAAGTTGTGTCCGCACGCGGTCTGTCGGATGAATCTGCCAGAGAGGGACACCGGCTTCGGAGACTCCTGGTTGATCAGGGAACCGATGCCTGAATGGAACATCATAGATTGTCATCATATCTATAACACAATCTGTCTGAACGAAGACATCATTGATTACTATCATATCAACATCACAACCTGCCTGAACGGAGACACCATTGATTACTATACTATCAATAACACAATCATTAATCAGCTGAATGACTCGCCGAGCTGTCCGCTGCTGTTGAGTCCCCATGCGAACATCTCCCCTCGGTCTGTGAGGGCTATTGAGTGGTGGCCGCCACACGCGATTTGAACAACCTGAATAGGAAGAAGTAGAATGCAGCGCAACTACTGACTATCAGTGGCATTATTGTCACGATCGTCCATGTTCAGTCAGTACAGGTGATTACTGAATCTCACCTTCTCGCCCGTGAGTGCTGCAGTGATCATCGCCGGTGTCTGACCGAGTTGCGTGTGGCCCAGACCTGGTACACTTCTTGTTATCGTGCACTACGTTGCACCTGTTTTATTTTTCATTTTTGGACCTACTTTTTCAATGAGAACAACGAACATAGGGCGATACGTTTCACTAACTTTATGTGATCAAAATGTGGAATGGGACAATAATGGGTCGAAGCTTGCGGAAATAGGTGAAATACTTACCGAGCTGTCCGAATGCGTTGTTGCCCCACGCGAATACGGTGCCCTCGGAAGAGAGGGCGAGGAGGTGCGGGCCCAGACCGAACGAGATCTCCCTGAGTGAGAGGGAGTGATTCTCTCTCCCTCTCTCCCTCTCTCTATCTCTCTCTCTACCTCCCCTACACTCACTTGATTCCCCTCCTCGACAGTGACTCGACCCGGGTTGGCTCGAAGGGGGATGAACAGGGAGCGCCTGAAACAACATGTTAGTAAAACTTGTTAAAACATTCAAAGGGGGACTGTCCAAAGTCCGAAGACTGTCGAGTACAAACTATGCAGCTGCTTACAAGGGATACATGGAACATGGTATATCAATGAAAGAGCTTGATTGATGAATGTTGCTTGAACTGACCGAGACAGCTGCTGCTGTTGCTGCCCAGTCCGTAGACCTCGTCGTCCCTCGTCACTATCACAGCCTCCCCGCCCGCACTACCGAACACCTGCGAAACGTATACGTTTCATATATCATGTAAAATAGATTCATGTGTATGATTTTTAATGATACCATGTTGTAAGGTCTTAAGCAGTATCAGCTTAAACATATTAACAACAAACATTATTATATTGTGTATACATGTTTCACGCATCAAGAAAAATGCATTTGTGTTTATGGTTTACAATAATGGATGAGTGTTAAGACAATCAGTTCAATCAGTTTAAACGTTTAGAAAACGAACCCACCACGCAGCTGCGTATATTTGCGACGAACTCTGGTGATAGGAGGGAGAGGAGCGCCCAGCGACGCACGTCCGACGTCTTCTGGAAGGACCGGGTAAGACGACGTCAGCACGTCACATCAGAAGCACTCACTTTCAGCATGATGAGGACCAGAAGGACCAGAAGGACCACCACCTACCTCGTCGGGAGTGATGAGAAGGGGCGTCGCATCTTCCATCGTCCCCATTCCACTCTCTCTCTCTCCCGCTCTCCGTACCACCACTGCAATGAATTCACTCAATCAGGCTGTAAAAGGCGCGAGACTGATTTCAATGGACGCACAGAGAGAACTCGGAATCACTGGAATCACGGGTGATTAATGCCACTAATCCATCAATGGAAATAAAACTTTTGGTCTCGTGGTCGTGGAAGGTGGTATGAGCGAATGAGCGAGAAAAATGTGAGCATTTGGCGGAGAGGGGCGCAAAAGGATGATAGATACTATTCACAGAAACAAAATAAAACAAAGTATACATAGAAGACGACGGAAATTGAAATTGCACAGCGAACGCGTTGCACTCTGCAACTAGCTAATTCGTGTTGCAAAATGAAAACCACAAAATGTGTTCTCTCTCTCTCTCTCTCTCTCTCTCTCGCACCAGACACTAGCCCCTAATTGAGAGTGTGTTTCAAGAGTCGCGCCGACTGAAGAGAGAAGCAACTCCGAAAAGAACGACTCTCTCTCTCTCTCTCTCTCTCTCTCTCTCTCTCTCTCTTTCTCTCTCTCTCTCTTTCTCTCTCTCTCTCTCAGCAGGACTCAAAGAGTGCAGTCTGGCCGCGCAACAACGCGTTCTCGAAAATCAAATCAGAATGCGGAATGTACGTGTACAAATCCTCTCTTTCTCTTTTTTCCGAGTCGTGGAGAGGTCAGTAGGTGCAGTCGTGTGCAAAAGGGACTGCGTACTACGTGTGATAATCGGAAGTCGACTAGGAGAGAGGGAGAGAGGGAGAGAGGGAGAGAGGGAGAGAGGGAGAGAGGGAGAGAGAGAAGGAGAGAGGAGAGAGGGTCGAAGAGTGGCAACGTGTCGCCTCACATTATGGAAACACATTCGCATGCGCGGAGTGCCAGTGGTCAATTATAGTCCCAGCGAGGGAAAGAGAGTGACAAACCGACTATACAGACTATGACAAATATAGAAAGTCTTTAGAGAGTGAGAGCAGCCGCCGGTTTTTCACGCGCTTCTATCCGCTCATAAACGAAAGTCGCCGCCGGCCGTCGGCTCTCGTAAAACCAATCCTCACTGTGAACGCAAAATAAACACACATACATACAAAGCGTTCCCCCTCAATGCACTATGAAGATGGCGTCAAACAATCAATGATCAACGCGTTATCCTTATCACACCGAAAATCCGCGGCGGCCAACGCAATGACCGGTGCTCTTTGTTTGTTCAGGGATATGAGGGTGGTTGGGAGAGAGTTGGCGAGAGAGCGTGCGCGAGTGAGAGGCACAGACACGGGGACATTCACACTAGGCGGATAATCGCATCACATGAGACAAATGGATGAGGATAGTAGCTGAGGAGAGGGAGAAGGAGAGAGAGGGATGTCGGAAAGTGATCATGTCACATTACTTGTCAACCAGTGTAAGAGGAGTGGTGTGGGGAGTGAGGGATTGACTGAGAGAAAGAGAGAGAGAGAAAGAGAGAGAGGGAGAGAAAGAGAGAGAGAGAGAGAGAATGACACCCATGGCATCATTCCAATGAGTCTGCCCAATAAAAACCACCTGCCCGCGTCTAAATAACAACAGGGTACTGAACACCGAGTGATTTTTTGTCGAAAACTACCGCGCTGTGTACAAACAGTAGGGAAAACAGAGTAGAAGTGGTCACGGCAACGAGAGAGAGAGAGAGAGAGAGAGAGAGAGAGAGAGAGAGAGAGAGAGAGAGAGAGAGAGAGCGAGATAGGCCACGCGCAATCTCGGATGCGGATATAGAAGGGAGAAGGGTAACATGAGAGCTTGATATTGGTCTTTTTCGGCTGCGGATGCTGATATATATCTGACGGAACGCGTACATAAAAAAGTAAGCATGTAAAGTTGAATGTCGATCAAATGGCAGACACACGGAATGGCAGTGGAATGACCCTCATCTAACGACCAGTAGTCAGGACAGGGAGAGAGAGAGAGAGAGAGAGAGAGAGAGAGAGAGACGGGAAAAAAGAGACTAGGATGAAGCGAGGCTAATGGCGGATTAAAGAGTATGGCCATATATGAGGAACGCATACATGTTCTGATAGGAAAACTCTCAAGAGGGAAAGAGGGGGAAAAGCCTTACATAATTCCCTACAAATCTACCGTAAAAGTGGGCGTAAACAAGCGCTTTTCGAATCCGATTCGCTGTCTGTCGCGTGTGAAGTGAACTGGTCTCTCCCCCCCCCTCTCTCTCTCTCTCTCTCTCTCCGTCCATATTTTCCGGTAAATGACTCCATTACCTTGTTCGCAACTGGAAACTGGTATCCCCCATGTGACTAAACATTGAAGTTTTCAGTGAGTGATTCCTAATCCTGTGTGTAACGAGCCCATTCGAGACACAAAAGGAGACAGAAAATGGAGATTGCCACAATGGAATTGCATAAAAGTGCAGTAGGAGCAGCATAAAGCGTTCGTAATGTCTCTCCATCTGTGTGTTTCAGGGTGGTCCTGAGAGAGCCTTGAATCATTCGATGCGTCGCCTGCGCGAAGCGAGACATGAATAATGTCCGGAAAGGAGAAGAAGAAGAGAATAGAAGAAAGTATTGAATCAGAAAACCGCCGGCCGATAGATCTGCCGAAAGGCAAAAGCCGATTAGTATTCGGAGGGCATACGCAGTTCACACTCTCTCTCATCTTGAAAAATGACGGAGAGAAATAATCTCTCGGGGAAACGCAATATGGACGCTCGTTCCAATCAGCCACGATGATTAATAAATCAAGTGATGCGAACGGAAAGAGATAAGTGGCGATAACTGCCCATAAAGGGTAGGAAATCAGCGGAAGGGCATGGGAAATGTAGGGAGAGAGAGGGAGAGAGGGAGAGAAAGGGACAGGGAGAGAGAGTAGTGAAGAGAGAGTCGTGTGCAAGAGGCTGTTTGTGTGCTTATGTGGGATGAAATAATACGATGGATACCATATGATTTAATTAAGAATACGCATGCTTGTGAAAAGGAAAACATCTATGACATCTATGTACACTGGCTTCACCAAGACATTACAATTGAACATATAATACAACACAAACATATACAAAACGTTTTCCTCAAGTCCAAAGTGGAGAACGTAGAGGGGAAAAGAGAAGGGCATACAGCCAATTCCCACTCTGCGTCTCTACCACCCCCCGTCCACTCTCGCCTCTCTGCACTGCGACAGACATGCGCAAATGTTGCAATTGAGAGAAGCATTTTCTTCAATTTGTAGCACTACATACACTCAACTTGGGAGACCAAGTGGCTATATCACATGAGTTGCCGAGGGTTCCTCGGAAGGAGAAGAGAGGAATGGGGGAATTGAATTGAGACGAAAGCGCACTCATGCAGCATCTCCAACTCTCAAGTGGCCAGATATTGCGCATCTCAAATGAGGAAACGTATCCGATATTGTGTGGAATTAATAAGTTTTAGAGTAGTCATGGATACGAGAGGGAGAGGAAAGGAAGGAGGGAGGGAATCCGCGGTCACTGACCAAACAAGGGCAAAGAATGGTGAGAGAAGGGAGTGCGGCGAGCAGAATAGACATGCATAATGCCGCCCCGCATGACAGCTCGGCAAAAAAAAGAAAAAAAAAAGACATTGAATGTATACTAGTATATGAGAAGACTAGTAAGTTGTGAGTATGAAGTGAAGGAAAGTTTGTGCTAGCAAGAAGAACCTCTCTGAATCCCCCCATTTTTTATGATCTCACCAGACAAGTGCTATTACAATATCACAAATGTAACATTGTTGTACATTTCATTTGCGACTTCGATTGTGGTGGTGGTGGTCCTCGGTTCATATTTTCCGGAAGGACCAAAGAACATGCAACTCTTTCTAAATTGCATTCCACCCATTCATCACCACTGAAACACTGACGGGTTTATCCTCAGGATTTGCCCTGAAATGAAGCGCGCTGAAAAAGCGGAGTGAGCGGCGCCAGTCTTTGGTCGTTTCCACAAAACACAGCTGATGAAGTTGCGGTCAGTCTCTTCGAAACACTTCCGAATGCATTCGAAACATTTGGATATGTCATCGAACGCCTTGACAACTCTTCGAAACATCTTGCTATCGTAGAGACTCCGCACCCTGAATAGTTTCCAATCCAGACTAACCGCCACTTTTTGTCGACCACAGTGATCAAGATCAGTGATTGGATAAACAGCGCAGAAAACACAGCTCTCCCTCTCTCTCTCTCTCTCGCCCTCTGAACCCGCCAATCAAAGTGACACAAACAAACAGGCCTTTCCGGCCGGGGGCTGTGACAGCCCGCGGGTCGAACACTGACCGGATCGAAGCCGTGCACCTATAAAAGAGAGCCGCCACACGGCAGGTCAATCAGTGATTGGATAAACAGCCTCTCTTGATATGTGCAGTCTCATTCACATCCTCCCCGCCATTCTCGCCCTCGCGGCGGCTGATGGAAACGAGAGAGCGGTAAGATTCATTATAACTTTGTTTGTCTGTTCACGATTGCCTTTAGCTCTCGCTGCGTGCGAAGCGCAGCTGCGGGATGGGCGGCTGCCAGCCGTGCTCCATGCAGTGTCAGGTAAAGACAATTAAATTAGAATCAAATAACTGTATCTTATGGAATTTGACAAGAAGCCCTCAATGTTACATTTTGTTGTATTCTCGATATCGGCCGTGAATCGAATCAATTCCATTCAACCATCCCTTTCCAGGCTCCCCCTCCTCCTTGCTGCCAGGCTGCGCCCGCGTCTCCCTGTTGCGCCCGCGCCGCGCCCCCTCCCTGCTGCGGCGCCGGTCAGTAGTGGACTTGTATTGATTGATTTATTGATTACCGCCTCCCCTTATCAGAGATGCCCCCTCCGATGCCTCCACCGGCTCCCAAGGAGGTGGCTGTTCAGTGCTGCCGGGCAGCTCCCATTCCCGTCAACCCCTGCTGCCAGGTGTGTAGCATTTACAATATTGCCTCCACCAATACGATTCCAAAAATGTGGTTGGCTATGCGGCTCAGACATCCAAGGAAGTGTGGTACCTCATGGGAGTCAGTGGAAACTGCGTGGGGAACAGTTCTCATCATCGCCTCAAATAGCCACCAGCGAAGCGTGCTGATACTTGGAGAAACAAATGCGCGCTCGGTTATCTTACGCCATAACGTGCAAGTCGCGCCGGGTTTACATTGTGCGGGTGCGAGAGAGCGTGGGGGCGATTTGATCGCAGGGGCTCACTCACATTCAGAGATTCACAGAAAGCGCGCGCTGGGTGAAACCATACAGAACAAAGAAGTGCAATACATTATGATGAAAAAAAAATCGTTCAGGCTCTTGCCGCCCCTCCCCCGCCTCCCCCGACAGTGACCGGATGCTGCATGGCCGCTCCCTCCCCCGCTAACCCCTGCTGCCAGGTACCGTCTCTCTCTCTCTCTCCCTCTCTCTCTCTCTCTCTCTCCCTCTCTCTCCCTCCCTCCCTCCTTCTCTCTCTCCTTCTCACCGCCCTCTGCAGGCCGTTGCCGCCGCGTCTCCCCCTCCGTGCCAGTGCAACATGCCCCGTCCTGTCCCCTGTCGTTGCGCCGCCCCCGCCCCTCCCCCCAGCGAGTGCCCCGGATGCGGAGCCCCGCCAATGTAAGAGCCATTATCATCACACTATCAGACTATCAGACATCCATATCACACTATCATTTGTTATCATATGTCATTTGAAAATGGAAATCACAGCCGGATACCACGAAAAGTATCACTTTCTATCCGAATATTTCACCTACCACGCACATGAAGTCCAACTATCGATCGTTATCATATCATAATCACTACTCTTCCAGGTGCTCCTACCGCGGCGAGTGTGGCTCGCCTTACCGTATGCGCCGTGACACCCACCACGCCATTCTCAAGGCAATCCAGGAGATCCACAGACACTAGATCAGCTGATCAGCTGATCAGCCCTTTCTCATAGGGTACAAGTGCCAATTGTCTTTCAAAGACAATCGAGACGCTCATCAGCGTCCACACTGTTTCCACATTTGTGTGGAGTCTATCATTATTATTTATCGCCTTCATAATAATAAATCGTTCTAATAACTGTTCTCGATATCAGTGAAATGAAGCGTGATCATCACGTCAAGACGCAAACATTACGGTGGAGCACGCGCGCCGCTCATTTGCATATCCATACCTCATTTGCATATCCCGCCTCCTGTCAGGTGTTGGCGCGCGCGGGTATAAAGAGGTGAGTTGACAGGTCGCGCGTGAATTCGAATCGCTGCTCGATGCGACTGCTGCTTCTCTTCTCTACACTCTGTCTACCGTACTCGCATGCCGCCACCCTGGCAGATGCCCTCAATGACAGCTTCCAGCAGTGGAAGGAGGCCATGTCAAAGGTGTGAATTGATTTTAATATCTACCTAATATGTTGTTTTTTGAAACTACCACGATAGTGTTATCAGTAACTGGTTGAACATATGACAAGTGTCGCTTGAAATGCAAGTGAAACGTATCAGTGAAGTGTTCTAGGTTGAATCAGATGAGCCGACAGCCAGCCCGTTTCAAGACGTCCCCATCAAGACAAAGAAGGAACACGTGAAAATGAGGTGAGACGTTTGACTCATTCTGTAATACGTTTCGTATATCACAAATAAATAGTGGAACGTTTTTGAAACAATTTGACCACGGCTTAAACAAGTGTCACAAATGAGTGTCTCTGAAAATGAATGGAAGTAAATGCAGTATGCGCCCGCACTGGCAGAATGCGCTGCCCCTTCCCGCTACTCCCCCGCCACCAGTGGGGCCACCAGTCGGACCATCACCCAAGACACAGTTAGACAGACTCACACCTGTCCGAGAACCCATGCAGGTACGGCGCACTCTCTCTCTCCTCTCTCTCTCTCTCTCTCTCTCTCTCTCTCTCTCTGTGTTCCTCTCAATCTCCTCGCAGGACTACCAGCACATCGCCAACGACAGCAGCTACTTTGCCTTCTTCCAACCCGAGAACGACAAGTACTGGCAGGTAACAGACTAATCGAGAATCAAGTGAACCCATTCTTTCTAGGCAGTTGCCCGCTCTCCTGTCTACCTTCCCACCCTGCCTCCACCCGTCCTCTCTCCTTCCCCTCCCCCGCCTCTCCCACAACTACCACCCATGCAGCCAGTACAGCACACCTATCCAGGAATGCCTACAATGAATACGGTAAGTGGAGTGAATCTGACTAATGATAAGTAAAGTACACATATGAATGAATGAATGAATGGATACAAAAAAAGGCTCATAATCAACCTGTGTTAAAAAGGATACACCTTGTTCAGCCCTCCTACTCGCCTCCTCCCCTGCAGCTGCACCACTCGAGGGGCGCCATTCCACCCAGCTGGCCCATCACTCAGGATCAGGTAGCTATTGATTTTTTTATTAGAGAGGGCGCGCAGCGCCCTCTCTTTTGGCTTAGGATAGGGCTTGCGCCAGAATTTTCAAGAAGCGATATCCAAAAATCATGTTAGCAGGAATGCGAACTCATCCAATGTCGTGTCCGGTAACGCTGACTCTCTGCCGAAAGCGTACTCTCTCGCGTTTTCTGCGCGTGTTCTCCAACTAGCACTTTAAGTGTAGTTCGCCTCGCCGCCGCCAGCGTCTAATTCGCGCCGGGTTTGCGTTGTTTTGGGCTCCCGTCATTCTGGCTAGCTCTCTCCCGGCAGGCGGGCAGGGCGCGCAGAGAAATTAACGACAGAGCTTGGGAATCAGAAACAGAAGAAATTTCTATGAAATTCAACAAAAGCACATATATTATCTGTTAAAAAGTACTTGCGTAAAGATATTAAGTTTGTCTTGACCCAATTCAACAAAAGCGCATGCATAAAACGTTTACAAATACTAACACAAACCTGCGCATAACGGACAGTGGACACTAACAGATGAAATATAACAATACAAATGAGTAACGTCATACGTCCATATTAGAGAGAGAGAGAGAGGGGGGGGAGAGAGGCGCAGGTTTGTGTTAGTATTTGTAAACGTTTTATGCATGCGCTTTTGTTGAATTGGGTCAAGACAAACTTAATATCTTTACGCAAGTACTTTTTAACAGATAATATAATACATGTATCTCTTCACCCGTCAGTCAGATTATATCACGGTTACAACGACAAAAGTTATTTTCCTATTGAAACGTATTGCAAACTCGTTAAATGACTGAGTGACTGAAACGTAATTAAAACTTCAACTTTTGTTTCAGAATCAACCTGTGCCCGCGAGTGAGGGAGCGTTCCCAATCTACAGAAGCACGCCCTATGTACCGCCTGTGGCACAGCAAAAGGGTATAAACGAGAGAGAGAGAGAGAGAGAGAGAGAGAGAGAGATAGAGATAGAGATAGAGAGAGAGAGAGAGAGAGAGAGAGAGAGAGAGAGAGAGATGGTTGCAGTGTCGCGCTACCGCGCTCGCATCTCCCGTCCGAACCTGCCGCTCCCCGCTCGTCCCCATCCGAGGAACACTGCCCCCTCCCATTCCTACGCCTACCCCAGGAAGTACCTCCCACAGAGGAGCCCCGAGAAACAGGTCAAGGTAGGCATGTGCTCACATCATGACTATGTAGTTTTGCATATTCTGAAAATTGGTGGTGCAGATAAAGGCATAAAGTAGTATTTCGAATTGGTAGAACGAAAACTGAAATGTTGAAATGTCTTACAAAAAGGCTTTCATAACGTATAACATTCAGACTGCGCCTTTCATCCCGGACATCTCTCAAGTCCCTCCGATCGTCCATCCCACTCTCCTACCGCCCACCGCCTTCCCGACTCCGCCCCTCCAGACTCCCCCCACTCCGCCCATTGACTACACTCACTACCCAATCGTCACACAAGGAGCCGCGCCGGACATAAACTATGAGTAGGTGCAAAACATTAATAATTAATCAATGAAATCAATACAGGCACTACCATCTGCCTCCAATCAGAATCCCGATGTCCCCAACGGTGAACGGCGACACGCTGGCGTTCCATCCATACGCTTTTGATCAGGCTGTGAGTTTGATAATGTGAATCGATAACCGATAATCGATACTTATATCTTTCAGAAAGAAAAAAAAGCGCCACACCAACAGATCCACCGTTTCGGACAGGCATACAGGAGCATGTTCGGGGTGCGTCCAGTCTCTCTCTCTCTCTCTCTCTCTCTCTCTCCCTCTCTCTCTCTCCCTCTCCCTCCCCCTCATCCACCCTTTCAGTCGTCCTGCGAATTCGGTGTGTGCGGGGGCGAGTGTTGCATGCCGACCGTGCATGCCCGTTCTCTGCCCGGCCACCTCGCCCCCACTCGACCAGTCGTCCTCGTCCTCCATCCACCAGAGGGAGAAGGAGGAGGAGAAGGGGAGTGCAGACAGGACTGGTGAGTACTTGTTAGTTACAGGCACGCAGTTAGTAGTGATCATTGACTGCGTGGACGATTGTGTGGTCGATTGCGAGTATTACATGCAAACAGTGAAACGTATTGGAAGCTTTCAAAATAGGTTTTTTTATAAAATGGTTTCGTAAGAGAAACAGTAAAGTGGCGTAGGACAATTGACAGCAGAATTTATTACGACATCAAACGCAAACAACGGAACGTATTAGAATCACAAGCTGCAGACATGTTCTTTCCACTCATGAGTGCACCAATTGCAGTTTGCCTCTGTGTTCCCCGCAGTGTCTGCCTGCTATGATGCCCTGTCGGGGACGCGGCTGTAGATGCCACATGGGATACGCGCCCTGTCAACACGCAACATGCTGTCTCGTATATCCGGTATGAATTACTTGTACAGTAAGTACTCAATCGATTTTCTTTCCAGAACATGGCTCGCCACTTCAACACTCCCACTATGAACTCCACTGTGTCTTCTTCTTCTGCCACTCCTCCAGCCGACTCTGCTGCCGCGCCTCCGATGGTCGATGGTGAGGCATAGTTGGCACAAACAACCACATCCCGATTCAGTTCCAGTTTAGACCAGGTTTAAGCCAGTTCGAATTTCCAAATGTGTGATTGTCTACTGTAGTGTGTGAAGTTGATATTGGTTTTTTAGGTCACACCGGTCCGCTCGCGCATTACGACACCACAATCACCCCGAAGTCACAGTCGCCTCCCAACCGCCGCCCATCCAAGCCCCGCCCACCGAAGAGGAAGGCGTTCCCGAAGGTCGTGTATGACTACAAGCTGAAGCTGAGGAAGCAGCAGCAGGCGTGGAGTAGAAGTAGAACGAGCAAGGTAGAGAGAGAGAGTGAGGGAGAGAGAGAGAGAGAGAGAGAGAGAGAGAAGACGTTCGCATGTAGAGTGACAACATGGAGATGTGGAACATCGACAAGGAGCCGTCTCCAACAACGTCGACGACCACACTCCCTCCCCCTCCTCCTTCCACTTCCCCACCCACACAACCCCCTCCCGTATGGTCCAACGAATGGGCCGAAGTACCCGTCGTCAAGTTCCGCAAGCCACTGCCCAAGGCTGTCCAGACAGCCATACAAGGTACAGTATCCCGTTTAGCAGTCCCCATGTTTTCGTTGCAGGAGTCGCGACCACACCTGCCACGATAGTCCCCATCTATGAGCAGTGGGAGCTGAATAGAGAAGAGAGTTTGAGGGATGCTGGAGGGAAGATCACTAGCAAGTCGTTTCTACAGGTGAGTCTCTCTCTCTCTCTCTCTCTCTCTCTCTCTCTCTCTCTCCCCTTCTTTCTGTCACCACAAGTCATTCAGGTTCTGACGGAGCTTGCAGCTCTAGGAATCAAGAAAGCGCGGATGATAGCGGAAGACGCGAGTATGAAGAAAGCTTGAATCATATACAGAATCTAGCAAGTTATTTGTTTGTGCGACATTTTCTTATTGAGCCAATCTGTCTATAACGTCTTGGTTATAGACAGCTCAATTTTTTTCTTATTTGTTTCTCGAGGTTCCCATTTGGTAACACTTATAGCCGCGGCTTTAGGCAGCTCGATTGTTTGTCGTTATGGGTATGTGTGACTTGTGATAATGATAAACTCTTCTTTTTTTATAAAAAAAAACCGTTTTTGTCATCACTCTGGCCATTCGAACACAGTTCGCAAACAGTTCACACAACAAGAAGTGGACGAGACATGATCCGATTCCCCCTTCCCCTTCTCCATTCACATATCCTAATGAATGCAACAAAAAATCTTTGTTTTTTTTTATATTTTTATAGTATGCAAACGTTTTTGCACTGCAAAAAAGAAAAAAAATACTTATAGCGTGCAAACGTTTACAAAATATTCGCAATTTTGATAGTTGCTCGCTTTTTTCTTTCTACATAAGCGAATGCAGTCGTGGATAAAATAGTGGAAATGATGAGAACGTAAATCTGAAACAACGGATATTTTAATAAAAAAACATGTTAATTAAAAAAAAGGGTTCAATACCTGCCAGTTGAGAGGTAGTACACTGTTGTAGAACATTGGGATTGTCGTGAAAAGAGCCTGATTGTGATTTGTGAAACATAAAAAAGGTTTAGTGAATACGAAATAGATATGTACGTAAGTAACATAATTAAATTTCTCATTTACCAAAATGTAGAATGATTAATGAAAAAAACAATTTGACACGTATGCGCATACGTCAAAGTGAAATATAAAAAAAAACTAACATGATAGAACTTGTTGATTGCGAAGACTTTGGACTTTGCATCGGCATAATATGTGGATATGATGTTCAGTATCTGCGTGTTGAGGGCGCAGTCAGAGAGACCGAGGAAAAAAGAACAGATGAAGGCAAGGGAAATGCTGAAACAAAGGTCAATTGATACATTTGAAATAATACGCGTAATATAATGAGAAAACGTTTCGAAACCCACCTCGGTGTGATGTATGCAGTGGCATCGGTGTGCTCGAAACTCGCAGTCGGTGGAAGGTTGATATAAGTGATCACGTACGCAGCGATTGCTACAATGCCAATTCCGATCAAAATGAACACTTTCGGAAGAAAAGTGATGAAACATACCCAGAATAGCTCCGAACAGCACGATCGCACTCATTCCGAACCGTCGTGAGATGCGACTGCCGAATACACCAAACAGAACTCCTCCTGGAGAAAAACGCAGCATCAGACAGATAGGAATCTTTTAGGAAAAAGTTTGCCACGTACCGATCAATTCGCCAGCGCCACTGAACAGTAAATGGTACGCGATCATTGCGTTCTTGTTGACGCTCGAGAATCTGAAGCGATAACCGCGTTGGGAGATGTGTGTGATAGAACAGACAATCAAGAACGTTAATGGCAATAAATCAGCTTTCTATCGTGATGTTCGAAATAAAATGCATCCCGACGGTGGCATCGGCGCAATTTGTCACGATGATATTTTCATTCACAATGCGCTGGACAAATGTGAGATCTTTGCTGACTATTTTGAATCAGTTTATCGCGATTCCATCACACCACCTGGTGCTGACTTGCCTAAACTACCACATTCACTTGATATGATTGACATTACCCTTCTCGAAGTTCATAAAATCATTTCCAAACTTGATTCCAAATATAACACTTCTCCAGATGGTATTAACAACGTGTTTCTGAAACATACGGCAACTTCCATATCGGTTCCATTGACGATTCTTTTTGCAATGTCCATGTCTGTCAGAGAAATCCCATCTATTTGTAAAGAAGCTTGGGTGAAACCATTATTCAAAAAAGGCGCACGTGAATCTGTCTCAAACTACAGACCGATTTCTCTCACATGTAGCATCTATAAAGTTATGGAAAGAATATGCGTTCAGCAGATTACAAAATACTTAGAAAAGCACAACCTACTCTCCAAAAAACAATTTGGTTTTCGCAAAAATCGATCCACTAATGCACAACTAATTGAATGTCATATGAATTGGTGCAAGCATATTTCATCTGGTTCCGTAATAGATTGCATTTATTTCGACTTTAAAAAAGCATTTGATACCATCAACCATGACCTTCTTTTCAAGAAACTTGACGCTATCGGTATTCGCGGTAATGCTCTTGGCTGGATAATTGAATTTCTCAAAAATCGCAAGCAATCTGTTATGATTGGATCTAAGCGTTCCTCACCGCGCACTGTTAATTGTGGCGTTCCACAAGGTTCGTGTCTTGGACCCTTGCTGTTCAACATTTTCATAGATAACATTCCTGATAATTTACCAGATGGCGTTTATTATGCGCTTTATGCAGACGATTTGAAAATTTACTTTCCTTTTGATTTTACCAGTACTTCTGCGAAGTCTATTTTCCAAAAAGCAATTGACATAGTCGCAGCATGGTCAGCTTCATGGGGACTTCAGATATCCACTGAGAAAACTCAAATATTGCATGTAGGCAAGCGGAATCCAAGGCACACTTATATCGTCCACGACTCAACTCTCAAACCAGTAGATTCTGCAAAGGATCTTGGTATTCTCATGAGTAATAACTTATTGTTCCGTGATCATTTCAAACAAATAATTCAACAAACTCTGTATTCTATAAATGATTTTCTTCGGACATACAAAACACGAAATCCCACACTACTGATCACCGCATACACAACCTATTTTCGCTGTAAATTAGAATATTGCACTGAGCTCTGGAACCCTACTGATGTTGCTTCTGTAAACCTAATTGAGAGCATACAACGCTATTATACTCGTCGTGTGTGTCAGCGTATCGGGCGCAGCCTATCATATCCTCAACGCCTTGAGCTTTTCAATCTTCAAACTCTCGAAAATAGACGATTCTTGAATGATGTCACATACATTCACAAAGTAATCCACTCGAAAACTACATTGGACTATCATGGTCTTTTTGCAATTATTCCATCTCGTACTCGTGGCTCTCATGAATTTAGAATTGTTCCATCATTTGATCACACAGGCCGTACCAGCACTTTTTTAAGCAGAACCTTCGCAATATGGAATGCGCTTTCTCGTGACCTAATCTCTATCAATGATCCCTCTATCTTCAAATCACAACTCTCTACATTAGATCTCATGCCACCTAGCAAATTGCGCAACCTATAGAGAGCTCTCCCCCCACTTCCTTTTCCATGGAAAAGATGCTTAGTGTCTTATACGATTCACATGGAAAGTAGCATCACCGATCACTTCCGTTTAGGAGGAAGGACACCTCGGGGATCCCGCTATTCCACTAAACCGGCTTCATGATGTGATGAGGTTATAGTAGCACAGGTGTTCTCTCAGGCTTGCCTGGGAGGGCTCGGCTTAGTTGCCACCCGGTGACACGGGACCTGTCGCCAACCTGCATGAAGTGTCGAGTCGGGGCGCTCCCTTTGATTTTCTATTCGCACGTTCTTTCCATTCGCCTCCCCGTGTCACCCGTACGGAGGACGTGCCTCTACAAAAACCCGGCCGTGGTGGGCCATCATAAATCACCAGCGAACCAACAGAAAACCCAATATTATACTCAAACTAGTTTTGAGAGCAGAAAAATATGTGGAAGACATGTCATCCAAGTACCGTATAACAACGACCATATAGGTAAATCATGTGGAAAATCGAGATGTGTTATCTGTCCAAAAATTCGTTTCGATAATCGTGTTACTAGTAATGCTACAGGACGTACGATTTCTACCAACAAAGATGCGACAACATGTTGTTCCACCAAAAATGTGATCTATATGATAACCTGCAATCGATGTAAGTTACAGTATGTATGTGAAACCACAACAGCTTTGAAACAACGAATGTCTGCGCATCGCCACAGTTTCAAAAATGGTATGCTAAATACTTATTTGAGTAAGCACTTCAAACTCTCGGATCATGATCCAGAAGATTTCGCCATAGATATTCTTGATAGTGTGGAAGAAAATCGTGACAAAACAACGCTTCATGAAAAAGAACAATTTTGGATTCGAATGATGGTTACTGCATATCCCTTTGGACTCAATGATCAAATAAAAGGATTCGGAAATATCTCGGATTTGAGTATTCAAAATTGTAACATTAAAGCGCACCCCTACTTCTCTATGCAAATAAAAAATGTCAGTAGAAAATGCCGAGGTAAAAAGAGAAGGAGTCGTTCAGCGCAACATAATTCATTATCGATATCAGATATGACTGCGGAAGTTGATAAGAACAGTGGTTTTTCATTGCACAAGTTTTTCAAAAATATTTCACAAAAGAATACTGAAAAGTTGATTGATTTCATGATAAACAGTTCTGATTTCAATAATTTGAATCATCTCACTCAACTCAAAATATTTGCTGGAACGTGTAAATCTTTAGTGAAACTAAAAAATGCACAACAAACAATTAGACGCTTTCACAATTTGAAAATTAATTACGATGGAAAATTCCTGGAAAATGTGAATATTGCGAAATTAATCAATCGTAGTTTCCGTAGTATCATTACACGAGAACAAATTTATAATGATAAAAATGTGTTGAATACTAAAACACTTTACCAATACGATCTTCCAATCTCTTCTGTAATTTGTAACTATAACCGCTTCCTTAAAACATTAACCACAAAACGAATACGTGATATTTTACTAGGCGATTGCATGTGTGATTCAAAGTATTCCCAATATAAAGATTCTCACCATGAACATGTGGTCACTGGTAATTTGAATATTATTGAAGACATTAATTTGAGAACAATAATGCTGAAAGGTACAAAGTTCAGAACACCGAAACCAGTTAACAAAATCGAAAGTCTTCAAACTATTCTAGAACATGTAACCACGCATTTGGATAAACTTCAAAAAACTTATAACATTCCTTTAAATACTTTTGAAGTTTTTTCGTCACGAGTAAAGATGCACCTAAGCAAACGCTACAATGAAGAATATGAAAAGTTTGATTTTGAGTACATAAACTATTCTAAAGAAACCTTATCTCAGCTACAGAGACACTTTGTCATAACACCAGTAGATAAGGCAGAAGGAAACTTCGCGCTGACATGTAACAAACTTTACATTCAAATCATGAATAAAGAACTAGGTTACGATGCCATAAACAATGTGGTGAACAGTAATAATGAGACGTATTCTTTGTATGAAAAAGAGTCAATAGATTTCTGAAACAAAATCTTTTAATACAATTGAGGCTGAAAATAAAACATTGCCTAGAATTTATGCCATCCCAAAAATGCATAAAAGCCCAGTAAAATTTCGATTTATCACTGGAGCTTTTAATAGTAGTCTCAAACCAATTTCATTAGAATTGCAGTTGATACTATCCCATCTCAAATCACATTTTTCTAATTATTGCAAATTGATCAGACAGCGTAACAATACCGAAATATATTGGTCAATCAAAAACAGTCAAGAGGCAATCAATTCCATCAAAAATATCACAAACAAACAAAATAAGGACCTCTATTGTGCTGATTTTGCTAGTCTGTTCACAAATCTTCCCCATGGAGTTGTCATGCAGAATATGTTCAAACTTGTAGACTTATGCTTCAACAATAGCGGAAAAAAGTACATTGTTTCCGGTTATAAAAAGGCATATTATTCAAATGATGAGAATAATGCAAAAAGAAATAAATATACACCGGTAGATGTAAAATTCATGATTCAATACATTCTTCACAACAGCTTTGCAATTTATGGAGATAAACTTTTCAAGCAGACATCTGGTATCCCTCAGGGAAACAATGCGTCTCCATCGTTGGCAGACTTAACCCTTTCTTTCATGGAATTCGAATACGTTAAAGCAAATGAAAATGTTTTCAAATGTGGTTTCAAAGCATATAGGTATATGGATGATCTCTTAATTGTCCATAATCCTTCAAATGATGCTTTGCAGAGAACAGTTGACAGTGTATACCATAGTTCCCTCACACTAGAACAAACGAACATTGGACCAAATAATGCAATCTTCTTGGATTTGAATATTTCAAAGGCATATAACCAATTCTCAGTGGAATTATATAACAAAACAGACGATTACAGTTTCGAAGTAGTCAGATATCCGAGTTACAATTCTAATATAAAGATGTCAGTGGGTTGGAACACAATGAATGGTGAACTCACACGCATATTCAGAACATGCACAGAAACAGCTTCCTTTAAGGTTAGATGCAAACAGTTAGTGCGCAACTTTCTTAAAAATGAGTATCCGCAGCGTAAAGTAGAATTAGAATTCTGTAAGTTAGTTATGCGGAATAAATCAATGATGGTGAAACATAACATTCATAGTGTGTCTGATGTTCTATAACTAATCAAGTAATTCTATCAATTATAGCGCGCCAAACTAGAACTGTCTGCTACTATGACTCTCTCTTATCTCTCACTCATTACCCGCTGACCCACAGTGGCGCATTGTATGCGCCCCGTACTCTTTTCGCACCGATTGCCGCAAGTATCTACTCTTCCCCGCGCTTCTTCTCTCACAACGGCTCTTCCATATGAGTTCTTTGTTATTTTGATCATTATTTTATAATCTTTACTAACTAGTATATGTTTGTTGTTGTCCTTGTCTTATGTGTTTGTGTTAACCTCTCATGCGTGGTCATCTCTGATGAGTGCTCCGCCTCGTATGAGACTGTCCGAACAATCCAGTCAGGTGGTAGGAGCCGAAACTGGGTTGTTCACCATCTCTTTCTTATCACACTTTCACTTTCTCTATGTAATACTATGTGATTATGTTCGTGTTCAATATCATTGAAACCCCGTTTATACCTGCCGTTTGTATTGCTCACTTTTTGTTTATAATTTCGATTTTTTCCATGTTATCGGTAATAAACCTATCTATCTAAGAACTGACCGTTGAGTGAACGCGAGCGCTGTGGGATAGGATCCCGACTCGAATGCGTTGGATATGCCAGTGTGGATGAATGGAAAGGCGAGGAGAAGAAGGGAGGGGCGGACACACAGACGAGCCGTGTCAACTAAAGTAGACGTCAGACTCAACTTTTGCTGGCAAACGACTCTTGGGAAATACTCAGAACCGCCGCGCACCCTCAGAAAGATCTCAGAAAGCGCCTCTACCCTTTCATCATGAAGCGGATTTTGAGATATAATCGAGTCAACATGAGCTCACCTAGTTCTGACTTGTAGTCTCCCTTCTTGCTCTCCTCGTTCTCTTTTTGTGGAGTTCGAATGAGGAGGAAGCATATGTTTCCCAACAGGGACACTCCAGCAGCCACACCATAGATCACTCTGATATAATCAGTTGATTACGATCTGATAACGTGATCTCACCGCATCCACGACATTCCCACGTCTCGCGAGTCTGCATCTTTGAACGTCACTAGCAGAAAGATGCCTCCAGTCAAGTGACTGAAGTAATTGTGCTATACAAAATTCATTTTCAGATGTATTTAAATACCAACTTTGTCATGTACATCGCCCACACTATGCTGCTGTTTCTGTGAATGGTGTTTTCATTCGAATTCAGTGCGAGAAAATAGCCCATAGAAGTCCACAACACTAAAAAAAAACAACAAATACAGGTTCTAATCGATGATACTCACATCCTGCGAAGAGGCCTTGAATCGCGTTGCTTGCATAGAGAAAGTATGGGTTGAGGAACTGATACCCGAGCTCACTCACTGTGTACATCACACTCCCAGCCACTAGGCCCCTGAATACAATGGTATTTGGAATAGTCAATCAGTTAAAAACATTTTACAGCACTCTACAACACCCTTACAAACTTACCATTTGCATCCAATGAGTTGAATAATGGGAGGTGAGATGACGTTAGACATGATGAAGGTTCCGTAGACGATAGTTTGTCTAGAAAGCGAGATAGAGAAGTATAACGTAGAATGCACGAACACATAGTATCCTGCTTGGGCTGAAATGCGACCGTCTTTCTTGTGATACTCATTCAGGACTGATTCGGATATGAAGGACTTAATGAAACAAATGTAACATCATGAAGCACAAAGTGGAAAGCAAATTATACAACAATAACAATAACAAGATTACAAATTGCAAGTTACCTGACAGGTAAACGCAAAAAAGACCAGAGCGAATCCCAGCCCCAGTTGAAGCACATTCAGTAGCTCGCCCATCACTCAATCTGCCACTGTTATCAGTGCCTTATCACTAGAACGCTACATCATGACATTTTATCAAACTATGATGAGCTATAAATTATGGTCACCAGTATCCGCTTATGAATGTCGAAAAACAGCAACACGAGTTTGTTTGTGTTTCTGTGTACTATAAATCATTAGAAATTCCATCAGAGTAAACCGATCAACAATAAACACGCAAAAAAGTGAGCTGTGATTGTTGTGATCTATGTACATTCAACAAATTGACTTTTAGTTGAGTATCTAATTTGTTCTAATATAGTAGACACTTCTGCCCTGCGGCAAGATAACACACGGCCACACGGGCCATCGCGTGACATGAGCAAACATTTAAAGGGAGTGTACACTCTGAATTTCGAAGTTGAGTTAGCACCGGGATGTGAAAATATGTTGAAAATGACTCAGTTTTGATATCCGGAACCGATATTCGGTTCCCGTTACTCTGGCTAGCTCTCTTCCCCGGCAGGCGGGCAGAGTACACAGAGAAATCGCGAGAGAGCACGCTGTCGGCAGAGAGCGCAGACATCTAGCAAATCTGATTGTACTAAAATTTCAGTACAAATTTAGTAAAAAGCGCAGTTTATGTTTTTTTTACTACAGAGGTTCTAATCTAAAAGTTTACTAAAAGTCGTGATCTTCTTTACTAAAATCGAAGCGCACCAGTTTAGTGAAATTTTAGTAAAATTTTAGTACCGAACTTCAAATGGTATTCATGGTCCCGGCACAAAACCATTCAAATTTACCGTACGATGTGATGAAATGCTGTGCGTCGTCGAATTCTACATGCGGCAACCAGCTGGATTCGAGATGAAAGGTAGGATACCTTTCATTGTTTGTATGAAATGTTTTTGTATGAAATTTTTTTGTCTTTGTCATTCTCACTACATGTAGTTCATATTCGTATTCAGTTTCACTGTGTAACTGTATGTTTTCAGTGTGTCTACGCGTCGTGAGCAATATGAGAGGGAAGAAGACAATGATGTGAGGCGAGAGAGCGAGTCGACTTCGGCAACAAGAAACACACTCTATGCAGCACAAGAATCCTTCATCAAGAATCAAGACAAGCTAAAAGACTGTGAACATAAACAACTCATGTTCCTCTATTGCATTATGCCAAGTAATAAATATCATACCAAACAAATGTGTTTGTGTTTGAATTTGAACATACGTGGCATTAGTATCACTATCTGCAAGAAATAAGTGTTTATTCGACAATCGCACTCGTTACGGAGCCCAAATTCATTTAGAAAAGTACTAAAATTTTAGTCGGCAAACGCTAAAATTTTAGTAAAGAAAAACTAAAATTTTAGTAAAAAAGTGTGAAATTTCTTTACTAAAATTGTAGCTATTTTTAGTAACGAAACGCTAAAATTTTAGTAACGCGGACTTTACCGAGATGCACTTACTCCACGGCGACGGAAATTCAAAGAAAAGTGTCGCTTAAAAATGTTTCTATACAATACTAAGAAAACTATAGTTGCATATACACGCAACATTGTGCGTCACATCATGTATTATCTGTTCACATGTACTATCTGTAAGAAGAAAAGTACTTGCGTAAAGATAAGTAGTAAGTTTGTCTTGACACAATTCAACAAAAGCGCATGCATAAAAACGTTTACATATCCTAACACAAACCTGCGCAGAGGGAGTAAACGAATAAAGGAGTAAAGAGAGGGAGTAAAGAGAGAGAGAGAGAGAGAGAGAGAGAGAGAGAGAGAGAAGAGAAAAATCAGAGTAAACAGATCAACAATAAAAACTCAAAAAAATGAGTTGTGATTGTTGTGATCAACAATTCGACTTGAGTATCTAATTTGTTCTAATCAAGTGACTGATGATGATGGCTGAAGATGAGAAAGTAGAAGACACTTTCGCCCTGCGGCAAGAGAACAGACGGGCCATCGCTGATCTAAAACAAATAAACATTTTCAAACAAATTTCAAAAAAAAAACATTGTGAATATCATTGTAAATGTAAATATCATTGTAAATTTAAAAAAAAACATTATAAATATCATTGTAAATGTAAATATCATTGTAACTTTCAATAACAACATTGTAAATATCAGTGTAAATAAAGGTGACAACAGCCTAATTATGGTTCTTCACCACCACATTGTTATTATTGAACGCGATGTTTCTCACCTGTACTCTGTGATATAATACAGGTTAGCACACGTAGTGAGAACTGGAGTGGTGGAATTGAGAAGAAATATCGAATACTCCATCAAACTGGTAGCGAATTCCGCTGAAACAGTGGCACTTTTTTCAGTTTCGTAAATACCAAGTAGTCTTTTTTTCAATTTTTCGTGACTCATCCGAATGCAACTTGAACGAAATATTTGTTCAAATGCGTTTTAAAACGAACGTTATAATAAACCAAATCGTATCTCACGAAAAAATCATTTAAAACAACACTAATCGCGAACCAAACTACCGTTTTCAGCGTTTTTTTAAAACTAATACAAGTTATTCTTTAAACAAAAACATAGCTAGTCCGGTAAGGGGAATAAATGGGAAACACGACTGGAACGTCAACACCTATAACGAAAGATATGAGAGAGAAAGAGAGAAAGAGAGAGAGAGAGAGAGAGAGAGAGAGAGAGAGAGAGAGAGAGAGGAAGAGAGAGATGAACCTTGAGGAACGTCTTCTGTATGCACTGCGTCCTCTGACTTAGTGCTGTGAACGAGTTGAGATATCTCAGCATTCGCCAGCGACAAAACTGTAATAGTTAAAGTGTTTGATACAAATGAATCATAACAAATTAATATCTTAGTGTAGCAAGTGTATTGCATTCACGATATATCACATTTCACAACAATGACAACGTAGGCGGGCGGGACTGAGTAGTTGATGAGGATGGATGAATAGATAGTAACCTGGCTGAGAATGAAACACCCCACACCTACAGTACCCTCTTCCAGAATACTCGCCAGACTGGTGTTCGCTACTAAATCCTTGCAGAATTGCTCCGGTAGACCGTGCGTTGGATAGACTGCCTGTGTTTTTTTTTGTTTATGTAGTTGTCAGTTTTCATGATAGCTAACCATGAAAAAGAAATGTTATAGAATGAAGAAAACAAAAGCAAACAATTTGTTGTTGATTTCTTTTCCGAACAGTATCATGTATCTGAAAAAAGTATTTTGGCTACAAATACAATAACTAATCGAACCTATAGATGAATATGTATAACTGGTAGGATGATAACAATAATGCTCAATGAATGAGAAATGATCATATGACTCTTTAAATCAAATGCATTTGATAATCCCGTCAAGAATATTACAATACCTGGCTCATAAATGAAGACCTGAAGTACATTGCCGGTCCTAAGTTCACTAAGACACAGTAGGCTCTACCTGCCCGAATACGTTGCGTGAATCTGAGTGAACAAAAACAAGTGTTTTATATATTCAGATAATTTACCTTTGCATCGTAAGAACCAAGAAAAACGAAATGATGAAGTCAAAAAAGGCCATCAGAGCCATCATTTTACTGAAAATAATCATGTATAAACTATTTTTTTTCAAATCGTATGAACTAAAATGCATCACCTATACGCTCTGTAAGACACTGATGTTTTCGTATAAATAAGTACTAACAGCAGTACAGTTAGAGAACATCCAGTAATCATGAGCGGAACAAAATCGCATACTCTACTCACTTGTCGCGCGCAAATAGAATTGAAAGCGCAGATATTGCTTCCACCAAACCCTTTTCAGATAGACATACAAAGCTATGTATAATTTGATTTGTCGGATTAAGTTCTTTTTGTTCTCGCATGTTGCGCCAATGCTTAATTAATGAAAGAACCCCGTTTATTGAACAAAAACTGTGGGTACAAGGGTTGAGCGGAAAATGCACATGAGTAGTAGATTCAAGATTAACACAGTTCTTCGTTTCACCATGCTTGTTTGATCTGCTTAAAATACTCGTCCGTTTCGTTGAGATCGGCATCCGCTGGATTCTGAAGGAATGATTCTATATCTCTCATACTCTCTCTCTCCCTCCCTCTCTCTCTCCTGCATCTCTCTCTCTCTCTCTCTCTCTCTCTATCTCTCTCGCCCCCCACCTGTCCGCAGTTGTCCCCCCATATTATCTTCTCCCTCCACGCTCCAATAACGAGACACAGACAGAGAAGCCAGCGTTGCAGTGAGTACGTCTCAAATGGTGATCATGAGTGAATCGACATGTTTACCGTAGTTTAATTTTTCTATTTTATATTATATTGAAGACGCGCACAGGATGAAACCAGAAACGTAACCAACTGTTTGTGCGCAGTGTAGTTTGTAGTTCACCCACCAAATCATAGGCATGCGACAAGTGAGTGGTGTCGAATCCGAGGGGAATGTTCGTGAACAAGATCGAATAGGCTGAATCAGAACATTAGTAACATTTGAAAACTACATAGTTTAATAAAAGAATATGTTTAATACGTTTTGTAAAATAAGAAAGAGGGAGAGAAGTAGGGTAAGGAGAGAGAGAGAGAGAGAGAGAGAGAGAGAGAGAGACTCACTGAGCAGGGCGCAGATGACTGTTTGACAGCAGAGGGTGGCGAGTGTGGTCGGAATGAGAATGCGGATCACCTTGATATTGTCTCGGATCAGGAATCTAAAAACGACACAGGGAAACGAACTGTGATACAAAAATTGTATCGCTCATCACCTAGTTATTACAGTTTGCTGTCACTACCTCGCAAAGTGTTTTTTTAACGATTTAACGTGACGAAGTTGTGTTCGAGGTGTATCATGTTGTCATGACGAGCTGCGTAGAAGGAGCGGTTGAAGCTGTACAGTTAGACGAGCACCTGCAAACAACAATACTCCTGAACTGTATTTCGTTATAAACAAGTACTCAGAGACCGACCGCGGCAGCCGCGGCGGAGGTAACCCCTTCCGCGGCAGTCGCGGCGGAACTAAAACGTGCCGCGGCAGCCGCGGCGGAGGTTTAGATTTTGACAGTTCCGCGCCAAGTTCCGCAGTGAGTAAGGTCGCGGAGGTTGCGTTGTACCCTCCGCGCGCTCATTGCCGCGGAGGATCCCGCGGAATGTCCGTAAACCCGGCTCAAGTAGCGCGCGGCCACCAATCAAGTCAGAAAGCGCGACGTTCAAAACAGATCCGATAAGATATGATCTCAGAGCGCCTATTTGTTAGAGACGTCATAGTCGAATACTATGGATGACGTGCTCACTTTTGGAAGACCGTAGGCTAGAAGTACGCTCAATTTTTTCAAGTCTCACTCTTATGATTATGTAGCATTCGCTAGGATTTTTTTTACCTCCGCGGGTCCGATCCGCGGAGGTACCCGCGGAAGCAAAATCAGCCGCGGCAGTCGCGGCGGAAGGTACGGCGGCAGCCGCGGCGGAGTCCGCCGCGGCTGCCGCGGAATGTTCCGCCGCGACTGCCGCGGACCGTTTTACCTCCGCCGCGGCTGCCGCGGGGTTTATCTCTGGTAAAGCACGCTACACGCATGCGCATCCTACAAAGCACACACTGTTCCTGCCCTTTCACCTGACAGTTTTGCAGTCTGATTGATTTTTATGTAAACAGACTCACTATAATCTGCCAGATCGAGAGAATGAGGTTCATGGCAGTTATATGAAGGTCGATCTTCAACGCTGGCAATTATTTTATTAAGTTATTTTCGGTTTTGTTTTGTTTTGTAAAAGTAATGAAGTAAAATTATTGTTTTGATTGTCAAAATAGATAACACCTGTGTTGAGGACATTGAGAAGTGTGTTGGTGGACACCTGTAATTGACTACATCTGGCATGCGAAAAGAGGACAAAGGGAGAGAGAGTTATGAAAAGCTACACGGGTGAATAAAAACACATCCGAATAACTCATCAAATGTGTTAAATTTAGACCGATTCTACATATTATTGTCTATATCACTTGATATAGGCCGGGTTGGCCAAGTGGATAGCGTCACAGCTTGCTAAGTAAACGGTCGCTGGTTCGATTCCGAACGGTCGCTGGTTCGATAACTACGGTAAACATGTCACTCTCTGAGAGCCCTACCATCGGCGGCGGCAGTCTTTCAAGATCTTCCACCACGCCTCGCATCCGGAACTGGTCACATGTTCACGTCCATCTACCATGAACAGTCAGGACTCGCGCCGCACTGTTCCAGCCAAGGAGCCCCAATACCCCACTGTAGGATTGTGTGTGCTTCCAGATAACCCATCATGCTACCATTGTATGTACATGTCGGAATCAGGCTGATAAACGAAACTAATCACTTGATAAGTCATTGAGATCACTCACCGCAAAAGAGACGACAGTGATAGACCAGTATGCTTTGTTACTGCAGTATGACGCGTAGAATTTACTGAATTTAGTAGAAAAAATCCTGTCAAGTAGTAGGGTGTAAAACGTGAACATCACTAGGTAGCGGCAATAGTTCATGAAGTTAACGAGCTGTGTCTGAAAGTCGGTTGTGGTGCGACATTGTGCAGAGTTGTGCTGCACAACTCTGCACAAGATCTCACCACAATAGTGTCTCTATCGTTTCTAATACAGCACAGACGCATTATAATCATGGTAAACCGTTGAATGAGCTGACCAAACACTCCGAAGCATAAAAGTAGAATAAGAGTTCTGAAATATACAATACAACACATATACATTATACTTGAATTATTCAAATTTGGTAACGTACCGCACAGTGAGGTCAACTGTCCGATTTTTGCCGTAAATATAAACTGTGAGAACCACAAATGGTACAGTGATGATCATGAAAGCAAGTTCCAAGCAAAATAAAACGTAATTCCACGAGTCGAGATGTCGAATTGTCATGTCTGAAAAAAACAAAGTTCTATTTGAATGAAACGTGTTATCACAGAGTTATAAATCTGTTAAAAAACAAATGGTGAAAAAAATAGGAATGTAAATGAGACACGGTAACTTAATCATGAAGGAAATCGTTTGAGTTAGAAGACGGAAAGTGCAACAAGTATACTTGAATTTCGTGAAAGAACGCCTACACGCGGCACGTGTGCACTTGGAAATGTAATATGTGTATTTAATTTCCTCCTGTTTATACATAATTAGGGACCACAATGAGATTTTCAAATATCTGGATATTGTATAGCAATAAGTTCAAAAATGTGGTCCATTTAAAGCTGATTTCAAAAATATATAATGCTCGTAGGATTCATCGTTCATATTGCGCTCTAATTCCGCACAACGCCGCGCTCCAGAGCGCGCGCTCACATAGGGAAAGTGCGACAGAGGGCGGCTAGATCAAAGCACTGATGACGTCATCGATAGTTAAATATAGAACATATTCGTTTATAATAGTACCACTAGGTTTTGTTTGACTGTAATCGATAATTACTCGATGAAATTCGTCTCTTATGTTAGCATTTTTCATCACTCACTTTGAGCGATGGCGGCTAGATCAAAGAAATATGACGTCATCGTATCACTTCTTACCGATTTTCACTACTTTACAGGGTACATGATCCCATAAAAAGAATACCGTTAGAATCAGCGCGAAATGGCGAATCGTTCTATGCTAATTAGAGCACGTCATGTGTCCAGTGAGAAAATGTTACATGATTTCGCCGGGCTCTCTGCAACTCACGTTGTGGTTCCTAATACATAATAACGGTATTAGCCGGAAATCATCACATGATCACATGTTTGTTCTTAGTAGTATTTGAGCACTTGCTATAATAGCTACCCTAAAGTGTAGATCTATAGGAAGATGATTCTAGTGTTAAAGGTAGTGTACCCTCTGATTCTGGTTACGAAACGAACCTTGACACGTTTATCGACGATATTTTTCTAATGTTTTGTCACATTATAGCTTTTAAATTCATACAATAGATATTTTAAAAATTCATTTTAATTTCTGAGTGATAAATGCGAACCAAGGTTCAGATTGGTCCTCGGCCGTCAAAGTGCACGAACTTGCACAATCTGCTACACTACTCTGCTGTTTTATGAAGAAAACCCAGTTCTATAATGCTTGATGACTTTAAATTTCGTTTTATATTTCAAATAATAAATAATAAAAGAAACAAGAGAAAAAAACTCAAAGCATCTGAACAAACAGCTGACATTATATCGCCGCTAAACGCCGCAACTTTCATAGTCTGAGATAAACAACGAAAGGCACGTCAATAGGCGCTTTCGGTAGATTTAATTATCAAGTCGCATATTTTAAAAAAGTGAATATTATTGAACGAAACATCCATCAATCATCATATGTTATCACAACATAATGTATATAATTAAAGTTTTTCATGTTTGAAGTTTAGCGTTCAGAGGTTACACTACCTTTAAAACGTGCAAATGAAAATATGAGCGATACAGTAGAAAAAATAGCAAGGAATAGTAGATTGATAGGATTAAATATTGAATCCGTTCTCAATTTGAAAAAAAATAGACTAGGAGTAAAGAGAGAGAGAATCACTACACTGAATAACTGAAATTCATGATTCGAGAGAGCCCGGAACAAAAACAAGCAAAAAAACAATTAGAGCGTCTGTGCAGCGTGCATCGAAAACATTGGTTACAGTACTGTATCGTAGTAGTAAAAGGGCAGTTCTCTCAAGTATTTACTATCTTATCAATCTTCTCCTCACTTTTCTCACATAGATTTATATAGAATACGAAGTGAACGTGGATGAAACTAGCTCCTAGCTGCAAGCAGATTGATGTTTCTATTTATAATGTCTTTTCTTTCTGCGGCTTTGGTGGTGCGATAGTACAATGCAAAGTAATGTTATTGTAGTCCTGTATAGTACTAGAAGTACTCTAGTTCGAGTAAAAAGAACACATGGGTACTACATATCTGTATATGTAAGCACAGTGTTCTAAAGAGAACACTGTGCATACATATACAGATATGTATGCACAGTGTATGCACTCTTCATCAGTATGTACTATACTAACATACTGTTCACGTTCAAAAAACTACGTAAAGGTAGCCCCCGATTCAATAGACTTATGAGTACTCGGAAGACGGCACGACACTACAAAAACCATGTTTGAAGAATAAACACTTATAACTGATTTGAAATATTCAACAACAAAAAAACTTACGGCTGAACACTCGTTAGAGGGAATACTAAATCCCTTCAAAAATTCAACAAAACATTGTTTTTACAAAGTAAAAAAACCACAAAGTAAAAAAAAATTACAGAGGTGGTCAGCCAAGCGGCCCTTTTCGGCCGATTTGGCGCAAATCGGCTAAAACAGCTGCAAAGCTCCTTTCTCGGGTCTCCGTTGAGCTAAGGAGCTCTAGTTTAGCGGAATCGAACGCTCTACTAACGATCTATCCAACTGCACAGTTGGTTCCAGTTAAAAAAAATTCAGTTGGCCTGCTTTCACACCCTTGATTTTGACCCCTTCTGAGCGGTCGACGAGACTCTCATTTGAGAGTGATTTTATATAATTATTTTCAGTTTCGCGCTCATGTACAGTGGCCGCGCGGACTACTGTATTGCGAGAGACAATGGGGAATGAAGAGACACGCGCTCTCGCCGTCTGCGCTCTCTCCTCTCACCACAATCTTTTGTGCAAGAGTTCAATTTTTGAAGCGTCAATAGGAATCTGAATGCGCGGGCACTGTAGTTCAGGCGGAAGAGAGAAGTGTTTTGACGGTACCGTTCAGATGTGTAGTCGCAGCGAGAGGAGTGGAGAGGTTGCGCGACGCACACTTATAGGTCAATCGATTGAAATTAGAGTTAACATTCAGAGGAGAGTGTAGACGGGGAGGGAGAGTGTTAGGAGAAACTCGGCTAGACGCCTTTCACTTTCACTCTGTGTGGGAACTTTCTGAACTAGGCCATCAAACTATGTATACAACCGACGCAAAATTCAAAAACCATACGTTATCCAGTTTCGGACTCACAAAATTGTCTTTTTGAGAGAACAATTAGAGAGGGCGCGCAGCGCCCTCTCTTTTGGCTTAGGATAGGGCTCGCGCCAGAATTTTCAAGAAGCTATATCCAAAAATCATGTTAGCAGGAATGTGAACTCATCCAATTCATGTTAGTTAGATTCGCACGGTTCCGTAGGCCAGATCACTAAGTGATGGAATCTTTGTATCTTTTCTCTGAAAGAAGTTATGGGCGATCTCGCGCACCCATGAGGTGAGAGGCCAGCGTGTGGGTGGGTGAGTGGGTGGGTGGGTGGAAGTCGTGTCCGGTAACGCTGACTCTCTCCCGAAAGCGTACTCTCTCGGCGTTTTCTGCCCGTGTTCTCCAACTCGCACTTTGAGTGTAGTTCGCCCCGCCGCCGCCAGCGTCTAATTCGCGCCGGGTTTGCGTTGTTTTGGGTCCGCCAACTATAACCAGGAGAAAGAGCGCAGTATGCGCGACTCCGAACGGTAGTGAGAAAATATGTGGGGAAAAACGTTTTTGTGAAACGTAACGGCGATCCGAAACGTAACGTGTGATCTGTGGTACATGAGAGTAAGAAGAGAGAGAACGGCCGAGAGTTTGTGTTAGTATTTGTAAACGTTGATAGAAGAGCAGAAAATATAAAGAGACAGAGAGAGAAGGGCAGAAAGTGAGAGAGTGAGAGAGTGAGAGAGAACAGTGTGAGAGAAAGAGAGAGAGAGAGAGAGAGAAGGAACAGTGAAAGAGAGAGAAGGGACGAAGAGAAGGAGAGAACAGAGTGAGTGAGAGATAGTAGTTTTTGATAAAATCGATATGAATAGTCATAATTCAGCACATATTCAAAATTTCTATGAAATTTAACAAAAGGACATATATTTTCTTTAAAAAGTACTTGCGTAAACAAATGAACTTTGTCTTGTCCCAATGCAGCAAAAGCACATGCATAAAGCGTTTACAAATACTAACGCAAACCTGCGCATAACGGACAGTGGACATTAACCGATGAAATATAACAATACAAATGAATAACGCCATACGTCCATATTAGAGAGAGAGAAGACAGAGAGAGAGAGAAAGAGAGAGAGAGAGAGAGAGAGAGAGAGAGAGAGAGAGGGAGGGGGGGGGGGAAGAGAGAGGCGCAGGTTTGTGTTAGTATTTGTAAACGCTTTATGCATGTGCTTTTGCTGCATTGGGACAAGACAAAGTTCATTTGTTTACGCAAGTACTTTTTAAAGAAAATTTAGTAGTGTATCATTATTGTCTGTAGCAAGTGTACTTGTGACATACTTGTGAGATAACTGGTTATGAGATAACTGGCTTGAAAAAAAAACACAACGAGAACATATGAAAACAAACTGGAGTAGTTTATCATCTCATAATCTACAATAGACACATCAATGTTCTCGAAAAGGGGATGTCTGTCTTATGTCCACTGTGTGTGTATCTGTCGGAAGTACTCCTCCCTGTGTTCCGAACCCTCCTCCACCCCCTTGCCCTCCCGCACCCACTCCCTCCAGCCACCCACACTCAGAAGCACACACAGCAGGAGGCGCTGCACTGCGTATGTCTGAAAGAGAGCGCGTTACGGACACACGGACAGACGGACGGACATATCACCATATCATGAGACGGACAGCATTTTTGACCTGATTTGATATAATGTTTTATTTATCGTTTCGTTCTTCTACACTGATGCGGATGTTGTGGCAAATTTGTGAATGTGGCGATTGCGATGTTTACTTTGTTGTCTAGTTGCAGCTTACGCTTGAATACAACGGCTGATTGTATTGCTTCTAATTCAGCTCAGCAACGTGTAAACGTGTTATAGTGATGACTGGTTATAGGTTATTATTGTGATATTGTAACTAGTAACTAGGATACTGTCGATATAATATATGTTGTTTGTCATGTCCCACTTCCGTCAATTCAGGTGTGTTAGGATGTTATGAACAACCGACCATATCATAGGCATGTGATATGTGCCCTGTATCGAAACCGAGTGGAATATCAGTGAAGAATATCGAATATACTGCAAAATTACAATTCATTATTCAAATTTTATAATAATATATAAAACATCATTTAATTACCTAGCAGAGAAGCTATTACGGTTTGTCCGAGTGTGGTGGTGAAAGCGGTCAGAATAATGATTCGTATCAATTTTATATTATCTCGTACATGCATTCTTAAAACTTTAGTTATTTAAATTTTAGTGACTTTGTTACTTTTGTGAGAGCTGAAGCATATTTGCATGTCTATCGCTGTACACTTTTTTATTCAAGAAATACAAGTAAAGAAGTACCTGAAAAGTTATTACTAATGATTTACAAAGATTCTTCACCGCTGTTTGCAAAATCATCAAAAACACGTTGAGAAAAGCCACATAGACATCAATTGACCAGACTGAATGTAAAGTAATGCAATTAAGTTCAACATTAGTTGTGTAAAAAAGTACTTGTATACCTTTATCAGCCAGAATCAGTAGAAGTGTGAGAATAATCTTAAACAAAACATTATATTTCAAATCTCATTTCCGTCGTGTACGGAAATTTAACTTTATTGAAATTGAAACACACTATTCGATTTCACAGTTTCATAATGTAATTTTGTCAGAGTGCAAATTACAGTAGCAAATACTCACGCAAAACAAAATTGTTAGCACGCTTGCCATTCTTTTGCAATTGTCATAATAGATAGCATGATATTTTGAAGAGAACAGTCGATCGATAAGCAAAGTGAAGAACGAGAAATACACAAAGTAACGGAAGTAATTCATAAAATAGGCAAGAACTACCTAAAAAAAATGATTATGGGTCAGGCACGAAGCTGTACAAGGGATATCTCACCACGGCAGGAGTGTTGTCGTTTCCAATACTACTCATTCGCATCGTGAGAAGAATATATCTATGCGAGAGTTGACCAAATACACCCACAGACATTATTATAACGATACATCTGAATTTTGTTTTTCACCGAGTCGTCAAACTATCGTTTACCTGACATTCAAATCGAGAGAGCTCTTTCTGCCATAGACGTACATGACGACAATGTTACATGGCACTGTGAGAGTCATAACCACAAGTTCCAACCCGAAAAAAAAGTAGTTCCAAAAATCCAAGACCAAAACAGGCATGCTGCAATACTGAAATTGTTTGACGCAATTCATAAATAAATTTGATAGCAATGTCGACTAGTTGAATAGGAAGTAACAAAAATTACATGCCACTGTTTATTGCATTCGGGAAATCAGATAACATTCATCTCAAAAACCACACAATCACGGCATTCCAAAAAAAAACCATATAAAAACATGTTAGGAAAAAACTAATCAACTGCTTATAATAACATTGTTTTTATTACAATACAATAACTACACGAGTTAGTACATGTACAATAGGCGTTGCCTCAGACTGTTATAATCAAAACAGGAAATAGTCTCATTTCATGTACTTCCACTGATTAGAATAAATATATTACTGTATGAATACGTTGTCGTATTGTAACGCAAACGTCAGAAATTGGAAAAAGTTAGTCATAATGTGTGTACAATATTCTTTTTTTTTCATGATTGGCGTGTTACAGCTTGACGCACTACTTTACACTGTGTGACACTACGTGGCACTACGTGGCACTACGTGACACTATGTGGCACTACGTGACACTACGACTACGTTTTCCTCGACCACTGCTGCTGTATCCGGTTGAAGTACTCGTCCGTTTGTGATACGCGCTGCTCAATTGTGTTCGTGTTGGCCTAAAAGTAATGATGCAATGAAAAATAGTAAAAAGAATAGCCTTGTATTTGGACAGCGTCGATTTCCATCCTAGCAGAGAGAGGAGGAAGCAGAGGAGGAATCGCTGCGCTCCAAAGGTCTTAAAGTATCATTGATACGAATGGAAGTCGATAATTGTTAAATGATCCGTATAGGTTGATTACTAAATCATAGGCGTGTCCCAGGTAGGTGGTGTCGAATCCTAGGGGAACAGTAGTGAACCAGGTCGAGTAGACTGAAAGCTGTGTAATTTAGGTCGCCTTGTTCTTACATATATATATTGTTATCATTATCAATCTTCGAACGTTAGTGTCCCCAGGAATCCCAGGAAACATGAAATGTGAAAAAGACGACTCACTGAGCAGTCCTCCCACCACAATATGACAAGCAGTCATGGAGAGAGCAGTGGGAACGAGAATACGAATCACCCGAAGGTTGTCACGCAAACGGAACCTCAAACAGATTACGTAAGTATTTCAGTTGTTACTTTGCAATACTTTCAACGTTTACACTAATGTTCGAAATGTATTCAAATCAATTTCAAGAACTCACTTTTCCGCAAGCTCCAGTCCTCGTTCATGTCTGCGATCGTAAAAGTGTCGATTCAGGATGTAGAGATACAAAAGTGTCTGAAACAAACTTTAACTCGAAAGATTTGATTCAAGCTTACAGCGCTTTCAATTAAAACGATAAAAACGTTTAGCAAACCAAAAATAAAGGCTATAGGGAATACTGAAAATCAGTTATCGTTGTGTTTTTGAAATGCGTAATTTACCATGCGCTGCCAATAGCAAGCCAAATGTTATTACTACCTGTAATTATGTTGTTATTTTGTTTGAATACTATATCTTCTTTTAAAGTGAAGAATATACAGAAAAAAACAGGAGAAAAAAACGAATTCCAAATTTCCTTTTTTTTATTGTCACGCGTCTTCATAAAATCTTTCAAATAACTTACGCTACAAATAATTACAACAAGTGATGAGATGACATTGGTGCAGTTCTTTTCATAAAATAGCGAATGCTTTGTTTTGATTATACGATCAAACATTAGAAGAAGAAATGTGAAGATAACAAAATATCGAGAACCTTGCATTATAGGATAAAGAAATTTCTACAAAATATTCCAAAATTAAAAAAAGATTCTTTTTCTTACGACTGCAGGAGTGGTATCGTTTCCAATGCAACAAAATCGTATTGTCAACATAATAATTCTTTGGATTATTTGAACAAATACAATCAAACAAATCATAACCAAAATTATCCTGAACAACTGTTGTAGTTGTTCAAAAGACCGCATTATAGTGTTTGTTTACCTTATGTTCAAATCAATAGTGCGACGGCGCCCAAAAATCAATAGTGCGAAGCAGGTAAACGGGATAGTTGCAACAATTATCAACAGTTCCAGCGAATACAATCCATAATTCCAGGAATCGAACGGATGCTCTATCATGTCTAAAGAAGATAAGGAAATGTGTGTTCGAAAAATAGTAAATACAGTGCCACGATACACAGCACATGTCTTCAACGCCATAACAATCATAACATGTCTGCATAGTAATTTCATATACATGTTATCAGCGAAACAACATGACTCATTAGAAAAGGGGTATGAGTTTAGTCTACAGTTATCACATAACTTTCAATATTGGTTGAAAGACACGGTAGAAAGAAAATCGTGTTTAGTTGTGTTATATAATTCAATGATTCAAAACCGCGTAGTTCATGTTTTCAAATAAGCCCCGCCTCTCTCTGGTGAATGGGAGAGGATTTCACGAAAAAAAGGTCAATATTTTTCCTATTGCGTCACTGCAGCTGTTTCTTGATGAATCGAACTAAAAGCGCCTTCGTTTTTAAAAAGAACTGATTGACTATTCATAATTCATATAATGTTGAAAAAGGACTGATTTACTATTCATGATTCATATTTTGTTTATGCAAATACATTCGATACGACAAGAATAAAGGAAAAAAGGAATGGAACACAAGGCAAGAGATAAAGCATCCGCGTGAAATTCACAAGTGAAACTAAACTGTCAAATTAGCAAGAAGAAAACGTTGGAAGACACACAAAATCACAACTCGGAGTGGAGGGACGAGTGATAAGAATACGGTACTCACCGTAGCACTGATAACCAGCCAGAGAGAAGGAAGGGGCAGGCAATATATAATCCGATTATACACTATCTATATAGGACGCGGCCCTTGGACCCGGTACACCAGTCAGCACCAGTGAGCACCAGCTCAGTTGGTGTGGCTGGTGGTGGTGGTGGTGTCTGCGGGGGCGGAGGGAGCGGGGGCGGGCGGTTGGGGGAAGAAGTAGGGGTTGGTGGGGTACTGCGGCTGCTGGTACGAGTAGTTGTACTGGTACGAGTCCAACATCGGGTAGTAGCCAGTTGAGTACAGCGACGGCGCATAGCTGTACATCTGAAAACAAACATCTTACAGTTACAATGTTACTTGTTACTCTTACAGTCACTCTTACAGTATTACTTACTTTTTATTATTATAACTTTGTAACGTCTACTTTACAGTAATTGTACAGTAATCAACGTTCAAAGTACAGTAACCCACCGAAGTGCCGAGGGTGACCGGAAGTGGGAGGCCGGTCTGCGAGGAGACAGCGGGAGTGGAGGACAGGGAAGACGTCTGCAAACAATCAATCAATAATCAGGTAGTACAAACAAAGAGAGAGAGAGAGAAAGAGAGAGAGAGAGAGAGAGAGAGAGAGAGAGAGTCTTACTGACCGTGTCCCCGCTGTGGTTGCTCCACGTGCTGGAGTCTGCGAGTCCGCTCGAGTTGGCGGGAGAGGCGGTGGGCGACGACTTCAGAAGGGGCTTCAGCGGAGAACTACAATGCACATATAGTCTTTCTACTTCACGCCATCACTCTAGCGCTCACAGTTCTCAAAAATAGATCACTAAACACAAATAACTTGTAAGAACCTAATATAGATCCAAAGACCTCTATCTCACCTTGTGCCGGGCTCTCCGATGTGTCCCTGCGGCGCGTAGAGAGGGGAGACGGGCTTCATGTCGATGCTCAATGGGGGGACGGCAGACGAGACGGGCAGGGGGGCTGCAAGGAGAGGATGAGTATGCAAAGTGATCATGAACAGGAATGTGAGGTGGAGAGAGAAGAGAGAGGGGAGAGAGAGAGAGAGGGGGGGGAGAGAGAGAGAGATGTAGCTCACCTTCTCCCATCTCCTTCTTCATGCTTGCGGCGGCGGTCTTGGGCTTCTGCTTCTCCTGCTGTCGATGCTTCGCGCGACGGTTCTTGAACCACACCTGCAATACACACAAGGTAACCAGTACTCGAGTACCGCGCCCCTTTCTCCTTCTACTTCTACAGTTATACCTCTTTATCCTTTCCTTGTTTCTTTACTGACTACTGGAAAACGTTATAACAATTCTAGTCAAGATTCAAGAACCATCCATATATAGATATATGTTCATTTTACTGGGAACTTACAGTTACCGGAGCATCTTTACAGTAACCCAAACACTCCTACAGTACCCAATCCCCCCTTCTACCGTACCTGAATGCGGCTCTCCTGCAGCTGTATCTGCTCGGCGATCTTCTCCCGCGTGAACACGTCCGGATAGTGGGTGGTGGCGAACAGGTTCTCGAGCACCTGCACATCACACGGTGAGGCGGGAAATTTGAAATGTGAATATGACTACCGTACCTCGAGCTGCTGCCGGTTGAAGGTGGTGCGCTCGCGGCGGTTCTTACGCGGCAACATGCCTGGAATCAATCAATCAATCAATAAATCGATCGATTTCTTGAAGTATTAAGTACTCACCGGCGTTGTATCCGGTGAACATTCCCATGGCGGGTACGGTGGGTACAGTAGTCATGCCACCGTATCCGAAGCCGGTGGTTGCCGTGGTGGCTGGCAGCTGGGCATAAGCGGCGAAGGCAGCGGCAGTCGAATACGACATGGGGTAGTTGGGGTACTGTAACATGGGCGAGTGTGGCGGACCGGCAAATCACGGGAGTGAAGCGAGGAAGCAAGAGAGAGAGGGGAGGCAGTGTCGTGTGATGCGATAACGAGAGAAGGAGAACGGAGAGGTGATAGACGGGTGATAAGAGGGTTTGAGACGGGAAGCGAATTGATTTACGACGGGATCAGCTAGGGTATTAGCCACCTCGCAAAGACAACCGAGAGAGGGAGGGGAACGAATGCGGACGGAAAGGAAAGGAGACAGAAGTTTGAGTGGAAAACGAGGATTTTCGAAACGCAGTACGCAATACGATTCAGAACGATGAATCACAAAAAGGCAATACGTCACACAGATGCAATCTGTACACGAATGATAAAGAATCAAGAGGGAAGCAAATAGATTCGAAAACAATAACATTGTAACGATCTTCTCATTTCATTTTCCAGAGGGATATGTTCTGGTTTCGATTAGTCTAAGAAGTCTAAGAGAGTCAAGCTCAAAGGGAGACGAAGAAATTGTGTGCGAAATTCACGTTTGTCTATTTGCAGAAAGTGAGTATTCGTATTAGGATTATCAAGAACTATGAAGAGGCGAAATTCGTAATGAAGAGTTCGGAATGTTGCAATAGCATAAGGAGATGATCTTCTAATCGTCTCATGAGCCGCCCGCGAGTATCGATTGATAAGAGAAGGCGAGCGCGTAAGACTATTAACTATTACGGATTACACAGCTGCTAAGAAGCCAATAGCTGCCTGATCACAGCAGGGGCTAATCAGCTGATCGGCCGTCCGGGATCAGCTGAGCTCAGCGCACTGATCGGCAGCGGCTGGCAAGCGAGGGAGGGGCCAGCGCTCCGGCCAATCAGCGCCCGTCGCCCCGCCCCCCGCCTACAGTAGGAGAGGGGGCATGCTAGAGGCACGCAACGACTGGATGGTGAGAGAAGGAGAAAAAGATTTTGAGCAAACCGTAGAATTGGGTGTTACTAGACTGAATAAAATTGCTACGCTTCACAACACCTCTCGTTTGAAACCCGCGTGAAACGCGTGTCACGTATTAAGAAATCAATCGATTCGGTGATGTGGGAAGTTGTCCACAACATTTCAGTCGATGCCGCGTAGATTATGCAAATTTTAAGGGAGTTATAATCGGATCGCTGGAATATTGATGTTGTTATTAGTCAGCATAGGATCATAGAAACAAGAGAACGAGTCGTGCCTATTCAATACAGTATATTTTCGGGAACTGAATTTTTCATTCATTCGTTTTTTTCATTGACAGTAAGTTGTTGTTGGGGTGCGGCCGCTGCCACGACCACTGTGAAGGCATTGCCGTGCGTGGCTGGCTAATCAACCGATCACTCCTTATCACCCCCCTCCGCCAATCAATCATCCCATCAGCCCCCAAGCGCCCCGCTTACCACACCTCTTACAATAACAAAGACAAGATTACTAGTAGCCAATTACGGTAGCTCCGCGGAGCGCACAAAGAGAGTGTATGATGGATGGGGAGGGCACACGACCTCATTTCTACCCTATGCGGACAGCCGCACTAAACCCATAAAAAGTGCGTCGTAAAAAGTGTGTGGCGAAAAAGTGATGATGATTGTGGTTGGAGTGTTGCGAACACGCTCCAAGGACGATCTTTACAGCCGATTAGTGTATGCTAGATTGCTGGCACCAGTCATTTGGTGATTCCGGGGAGAGCTAATTGCGGATTGCGGATACGCGTGGATGTGACCAGAGGGCGAGTCTGGGGGCATGGCCCGCGGGACGCTCCACTCACTCACTGCACTCACTGTCTCACCACGGATACACAGGCGACACCCGCGGCCGGATGCGATTGCATCTACAGTACCCGAGGGCCTGGGACCCGGGGGCTGATGGGTGTGGAGAGATTGATGGGGGGTGAGTGTTGGAGGAATCGGGCACTTGCTAGAAGCGGGTCTGCCACGGACAATGGCTCTACAGTAACCACTGCACACACGTTTTTCACTACGAATTGATGCTACTGCTTTTCAGATTTTTCACATATTGCAAGTGCATCGATCAGAGTCAGAGTTCAAACCAGTAAATGAGCAATGACATCGGAATGTGAGGCAAACAACCGCGCGATCAAAACAATGGGTAATGAATATGCAAATGAGGTGATACGGCGGCGAGGCGCGCGCGTTTGATACGGTGTCCTCACTTGCGACCCCCTCACTCGACCTCATTTGATAGGCGGTTTATGCGAAAACGATAGGGTGTGAATGAGGATGTGATAGAGTCTCACCGAGAGAGAGAGAGAGAGAGAAAGAGAGAAATGGAGAAATAGAGAGAGAGAGAGAAAGAGAGAGAGAGGAGCGTTGGCATCGATTGATAGCGTTCTGTCGCTACTATGGCTGATAGCGGGACCGGCGGAAGTATGAAATAATTTACGGAGAGTGATTGATTGCCGGGGCGTTTATGATGCGCATGTAATCGGATACGGTGGAATGAAACGCGCCGCCTACAGTATCCCGCAGAGAGAATCTGTTACAAGTCTTACAGGAAGTGAGGTCATCAGGAACACTTGTAAGGTTAGCCCAATATATTTGTGCGTGGATATCAAGAGGAAAATTCTGGGTTCCATTCTTGCGTCTGACTTTTAAATCAGGTCTGTAAGGTCGACAGGTTCTAGTTTATTTACTTTTATCGAGAACCTCACCTTGAAAACAAAACTTTCCACCAAAAACCCTGTGGAAGCGCGAGTTCGCGAGAAGGAGAAAAGGCAACAAGACAAGACAATAACAAATATAACAGTGCAATAAACAACTAAATCATCAAGGAAGTGGCGTAATAGTAAACCACAAACTATAATCCCCTCCCTCTCTCCACAAAAAAAGGTCGAAGGGCGCTCGAGAAATGTGAGATAACTTCGTCCATAGCAGGCAGCTGGCATTTGATTTATTGCGTGTTATAATTCCCATCATTCGCCCGTCAGGAGGAGCACTGATAGCAGAGTGATAAGGACTGCGGCAGCCAGGCGAACGAGAGAGAGAGAGAGAGAGAGAGAGAGAGAGAGAGAACAGTGGACGAAGAATTGGGAGAAGTCAGAGTGAGATAGGGAGACGAACCCTTGTGCCCCTGCGTCATTCCTTCTCTGGGTAAATGTCAAGTCGAAAGCCACGCTATCGTAAATGTTTAATGGATTCGCAATACAAACACATGTGAACAAATGTTTTATTGAGAATAGACTCAATTCAATTATTTGGATTTTCTATTTTTTCTCGAGTTGCGCTGGAAGAGGCGATTACTTGGGTCCGAGGTAGCAGGAGACGTCCATGCGGGGAGTGCCACCGCCGCCGCCACCGCCGCCTGAAACGGGAATGGTAAGATGAGGGTACGGTATTCTACAGTATCCACGCACCGCTAGGGGCGCTGCCACCGCCGCCGCCGCCGCCTCCCGAGGATCCTCCGAAGGCGTAGTCCTCCCTGGCGTATCCGCCTCCGCCGCCGCCGCCGCCGCCACCGCCAGGGGTCATGTAGGCCGACTTGTCTCCCATGATGATTCGACTGATCGAATGATGCCAGCCCCGTCCGGCCCACCGCTTTTATACGACCGAGTGGCGGGAGGGAAATGAGGAGAAGAATGCGCCGCTCAGTCGAAACACGCATTAGGCAAACGATGTCATTACGCATACTACTATATGTAAATGAGCTAACTCCATAAATTATTCACCAAACAGCAGGAGGTTTCACGGTGAATGGGCTTAATCAATCGCTCAATAACTTTTGGCACTAATTAATCGGTATCAGTCGACATTGACATTCGTTGTTCTCTTGGATAAGCGTGTTTCGTGAATACTTTGATATATAGCATTACCCTTGATCAGTCGCTGTCTGCAGTTGATCAACAGAAGGGATCGGGCGCGAGACAAAAACCGGAGCAAGTGACTCACAAGTTTTAGCGGCAAGGCGGGGTAGATCTGGGTGATAATAAGTGAGTGTAATAACCCTTCCCCCTTCTCGTCTTTTGTACAATGTCCGTCGTTTGTCACAGTGTTTGTCATCATATCACGTTTATTAGCTTTCAAAATGAATAAACATATGTGAACGATAAATAGAAATCACAGCTCTTGATTTGTATATGCTAGTGCGCATCAACCAGGCGGAATGATCACACTTGGCTTTGGCTCCTCTTGATGTACTCCTGCACAGCGTGGACTGCCCTTGTGCGGGCGGGTGTGGAGAGGACGGAAGTCTGCCAGTCAGAGGGGATGGAAGGAGAGCCGAGAGCGGCGCCTGCAGGGAGGGATGATGAAACATGTATCTCACATAGACTGAAGCCGCAATAGACGGTCTGTAAGGAAAGATCGAGAGAGAGAGAGAGAGAGAGAGGGGGGGAGAGAGAGAGAGGGGGGAGCGAGAGAGGGGGGGGGGGGGGGTGGGGGAGAGAGAGAGAGAAGAGAGGGGAGAGAGGGAGGGAAAGAGGGAGGGAGAGAGATAGAGAGAACGAGAGAGAGAGAGAGAGAGAGAGAGAGACCCTACCCACCTAGCATGGCCCCGGCTATACACCCATTCGTGTCCGTGTCTCCTCCAATCGAGACGACCTCGATGAGAGCCTTCTCGAACATGTCTGGGAAGACAGATGAGCCGTATCTGCAATGCATCTCCCTCCTCTCTCTCTGTCTCTCTGTCTCTCTCTCTCTCTCTCTCTCTCTCCTCGCTCCCTCTCTATCTCTATGTCCCCCTTTTCTCTCCCTATCCTTTCTTTTCATCTAGCTATCTTTCTCAATCTCCCTCGCTCTCCCTCTCTCTCTCTCTCCCTCTCTCTCTCTCTCTCCCTCCCTCTCCCTCTCCCTCCCTCTCCACTCACTTCCCGAGTATATGGAATGCGACTTGCAGGGCGATTCCGACGTATCCGATGGCGCAGTCGTCGCCCCGGCTCTCCTTCGAGTCCGACAAACGCACCGGCACCTCAATCATTTCAATCAGGCTTCGATCCCTTATTACAATACTTGACGTACAGTTGTTTGTGGTATAGTAAACAGATTTCCACTCCATTTTACGACTAGTGTGCAAATGTTGAGTGAGATGGTGTATGTGATAGGTACGATACTTTACTCACCGCCCTCTGCTGACTGTCCGCGAGTATCCCGGCTATTACGGGGTCTTTGTTGAACGCGATAGCGTCACTGCAAACGCAATCAGAGTCAGAAAATCTCAAAAATCATTTTATCACGCAATCTCTGAGAGAATCGAACACCACTGGGATCTGGATATGAAATAGTGGAAAGTTATAATGTTTTGGTGTTTTCAGTAACTAACAAGTATCAACAACATGTTATGAAACTTTTTTTTCGAAATTAAAATGATTAATTTTTGATAAGCTAAATCGGTCAAATGTCATCGAAACCTATAGATATAACCCAGTTTTTGACAGCTGTTATAATTTTAAGAATTTTTTTATATAGAAAATTTTTGATGTTAACCAAAGGGTAAGCTTTTATACGCGAAAATATGATTTCCATTGCAAAAAATAAATACCTTTAAATATATGGAAGTTCGATAGCAGTCTCTAGTTTTCACTAATCGAAACTTAAACTAGTTTAGATTCAAATAAAAATTATACGAGAAAAATCGAAGAGTACGTATTTTTTGCTACAGTCGTTTGAAAGTGATCCGGCCATGGTGGTCCATCGCAAATGGACCATTAGCAGAAAACTAACCGACCAAAACTAATTATTACTGAAAACTAGAAGTGATTCAAAGCATATTTTGTGTTCACATTGTCGTTTTACCATCAAATCGTAAAAAGTTATGAGCGTTTCAATCCAAGAAAACTTAAAAAAAATTTCCACTCTTTTGGACGTGGTGATTATCCAGTCTTCAATAGCACCTTGATCTGGTTAGTTTATAAAAATGCAACCTATACGAAGTGTAAAAACACTTATATTTCAAAAATCGAAGGGGACGTCTTTTGAGATATCGACCTTTGAATGTTGCTGGCTCGCGAACATGCAACCCTTAACCAAAACCGTTCCACTATAATAGTACTTTTTGTAACTAGTTGTTCAAACTTACCATAAAAAGAATATAAAAAACTATGTGTTTTCGAAAAAAAACGAGAACGTATTTTGATTTATCGATCTTCAGTGTCGTCATGTTCGCGAGCCAGCAACATTTAAAGGTCGATATCTCAAAAGACGTCCCCTTCGATTTTTGAAATATAAATGTTTTTACATTTCGTATAGGTTACATTTTCATAAACTTACCAGAATAAGGTGCTATTGAAGACTGGATAATCACCACGTCCAAAAGAATGGAAATTTTTAAATTTTCTTGGATTGAAACGCTCATAACTTTTTAGGATTTGATGGTACAACGACATTGTGAACACAAAGTATGCTTTAAAATACTTCTTAAAATACTTTTTAAAACTATTCAGTTTTTGTATGGTTCTTATCTGCTTATGGACCATTTGCGATGGACCACCATGAGTGGGTCATTTTCAAACGGCTGTAGCAAAAAAGACGTACCCTTCGATTTTTCTCGTATAATTTTTCTTTTGTTATTGTTATAAACAACTTCAAGTTTTGAATAATGCAAACTAGAGACTGCTATCGAACTTCCATATATTTATAAGAATTTATTTTTTGCAAAGGAAATCATATTTTTGCTTAAAAAAGTTGACCTTTGGGTAACATCAATTTCTTTCCATATAAAGTTTTTTAGATTAATGTAAGGAATCGAATTATATTTTGAAAGTTAGTTTTGGAGAAAAACTTACAAAGTTCAGGTAGTGGTCCCTTAAAGTACGTGTAAACAGAGATTTACGGAAAAATCATAGTTTATCCTAATAGATAGATAAATTCACGATAAGTTTAACGGTACACAAATTTTACTTTGAAAAAAATTCACTCAAACGCCCTCAGGGCTTCAAAGTCGCTTGGCACAGGTCCAGGAGACTATGGCACAGTGCCAGGAGACTATACTCTGACAGTCTGACCTCACGCTGCGTATCGCTATCAGCTGTTCCGCTGTCAAATCAAATGTTCGTTCGTTTTCCCTTATTTTGTTGTATTTTGTTGTGTTTATTTATGATGTATAATATTGTGTGTTGTTTGTCATGATCATGCTATCGAATAAACGTCGTTTTGCCTTAAGTTCATCGGTGCGCAACGATGAAGCAGCAGCGACGAAATTGTGTTTTTTTCTTGTTTATTACGCTATCGTTCTTTTTGAATACATTATTTGTTTTGATGTGTTTTTTTTCCAGGAGCTTCACATGGACAAACTTTACCTATTCGTCATCAAGAATCATTGTCACATTGTGAACAGGTACGTAAGCGTTGAATTATCTTCTATGAGCTGATGTTGTTGAAACACCAGCGTTGTTGTATTTTGACAATGTGCTTTACTAGCGCTCCGGCGCGCTGTCGCGCGCCTCCGCGCTAGAACATGAATATTAGAAGAATAGAAATTCATACAAGTTTTCTTGTTATGTTCAATACTACTGTTTATCTACAAATTCTTAACATTTTGACGAGTGAAACGAATTATTAAAGTAGAGAAGATTAGTCGATTGATGTATTGATTGCACTGATAAGTATGTTGTCTAGGAGCGGGGTAACAATAATAATAATAACTGGTTTGCAAGTCCTATAGTAAGCTGCCGCGCGCTTCACCTATCAATGTCTATGAAAAGAATAATGTTCTTTTTTCTGAACTTTACTTTTCTATGCTCCTAAAAACTAAATACTAAATGCGCTCAGGCACAAGTCAGCATCGCTCTGATATTAGCCTTCCTCCTTATATCTCTCCCTCTTTCTCCCCTCTCTTCTCGCTCTCTCCTTCCTCTCTTTATCTCTCTGCTTTCTTTTTTTCCTCGTTTTTCTTTTAGTGTTAAAGGCACAGTGGCGACTTATTTCTGTCACAACCTGCCACAACTCTTCATTTTCACACGAGCAAAAATTTGGCCGTGGGATCGAACCGGCGAAGATCGGGGGCCACAATGCAGCGCACATGCTCTGAGCCATGAAGCTATTGACTAAGCGTTGTTCAATTGCGCTTATGTCTCCGACCCCAATTTGCAGTATTGAAGCGTTGGCGGGAAACTCAAATTTTCATCTGAATCCTTGGCAGTGTCAGATTCGAAAGTAACGCAGAATCGTCGTTCTTTCGAAAAAAAATATACAAATGTGTTAGGTTAACATGGTTTTAAAAAATACTCTGTGTCAAATAAGTCGCCATTGTTCCTTTAATGCTACGAAAACAGACAGTTCTCCTTTTCTGCTTCTGCAACATCTTCCCCTCATTAATCTCTTCCTCTTTCTCTTTCTCTCAGGTCTCCTCTCGCACCGTTTTTTTAAACAGAACAATGAAAGCAAAATTGAAACTATCACAACGTGGCTAATCTGCAAAGTGTCATACGAATTGGTTTAGTATGATTAAAGTTATGAACTAATCAAAATTGTAAAAGAAATGCTAAGTACGGCGCGCGCACCTTTTGATAAATTGGCTATATCTTTCTCACATTGTAACCACTCAGGTTGAATTTTACGGGAAAAAAAACTGTTTTTTGAACGTGATTACGGAAAATAAAACAGAGATGTTGCTTATATGAGAAACGTTCGCTGCAGACAGCTACAAATTTAATGGTTTTCGTGGTTTTTCTTCTATAACAAGAGTGAGTAGAGACGTATAAGAAAGTGGACTGCATTCTGTAACACAAATGAAACTTTCTGCAAAGTTTCACGCAAATCGATTCAGTAGAAACGGAGATATTCTTGCGGACACACATGAAAAAGTGAAAAAGTGACCATTTTTGGTAGTATTTTGACCAAAAAGAGAGGTAATAAAAGCAAAATTGAGAACTGTCACAGTATGGACTGCATCACAAGACGTAAACTCAACCATCAGTCAAGTTTCTTGCAAATTGGTTTTGTATGAATCGAGTTATGACCGCGGAAATACTAAAAATCGCAAAAGTGAGGCGAGAGCGCGCGCGGCTCTTGCTAATTTGGCTATATTTTCCTTACACCGTAACCAATGATGATGAAACTTGCAGGTTAGTGACAGAACTATTTGTTGAAAGTAATTACAGAACAAGAAGCGAAACTGTTTCTTAGGTGAGAAGCTTTTGCAGCGGACAGCACCAAAATCGGCGAATTTTGAGGTTTTTCTACCAAATATAGGCAATGAGTGTAATTGGAGAGTAATCACAAAGTGGACTGCATCCTGGAGTACTATGTAAACTTTTCGCAAAGTTTGACGCAAATCGGTTCGGTAGAAACGGAGTTATGCCCGCGGACACACAAGAAAAAGTGCAAAAGTGACCATTTTTGGTGGTTTTTTGACCAAATATGGACGTAGAGGAGGAGTTGAGAGGTGCCTGAATTTTGTTGTCGTCCTTGGAAGAAAACACAACTTTCTACCAAGTTTCATGTGAATCGGTTGAGTTTGAAGCTAGTTATGACTCTGGAATGACGGACACCATAGGACATTTTAGTAGAAAAGGCGACTAGCGGGCCGGAGGCTCGCTTCGCTCGCCTCCGGCCCGCTAGTGGCGGCGGCTTCGCCGCCGCACTGCGCTTCGAGGCTCGCGCGCCTTCGGCGCGCTCGCCTCTCCGCGTCAAATCATCAACACTTCAAATCTGAACTCTACTATGGCTCAAGTACACATCAAAGATCGAAATCTCAAGTTTTATAGTTGTTTACTTGTTTACATGACTTGTAAACACTATACCTTAACTCTCCTTAAGGTTTAGTATCGATTAGTTATCAAAATCAGGAGATTCGGAGTTGTTTACTTTTTTGTTTACTTGTTTACCTAAGTTGTTTACCTTAAAAAAAAATGTAATTATTAACTTGTTACCTGTAGCAAGTATGAACCTTCTACTTCAAAAAATAACAAAGTTATAAATTTTATAACATTTCTGAGTATTAAAAAGGCGGAAATTGAAAAATTAATTAAAATTCAAACATTAATTACAGATCTGAAATAATTTATGAATAAAGGTATGACGGTAGTGATAATTAAATAGGAAAATCCAGGTGTCAACTTTCATCTAGACGAAAGTTACAGGGTCGTAAAGTGAAATTTTAAGTTTATGCTAATTTATCTCAGGTGACAGATGAGAGGCGACAGGTGAGACGGTACCTGGCAGGTACTCAGGACCTAAGGTGTCATTGGTGAAAGGAATGAGAGAATTAAAAATAGTTTTTCTAAGAAGTTGAAACTTGGATCTACTGTATTTTACGTTTTGCATCTTGCCTGATTGATCCTGTCAGCGGTCAATATGCTCAACTGCAAAAATGAGCCACATTTTGTTGAAAATCAAGGTTTTTTGAAAAAGTGAAATCCTTCCACAGTGAAGCGAAAAATCTGAATCTTTGTCAGTAAATATTAGTTTTTGAGTTATGAATTACTGTGCCAAATCCAGGTCTCAACTCTTAGATAGTAAGGGATTGTAGTTGATCTAGTGAATCATGAAATATGATTTTTATTTTCAGTAATAGAGTTGAGCATACGTGTTTGTGTTGATTGTGTCCTAGAGAGTGATTTACCATAAACATTTGAATAATTAATATTGAAAACGAAAGAAGTTATGATCAAAAATGTAAAATTTCTACGAAAATTTGAATATTCATATTTTGAAAACGGAATGAGTATTTCATTTGAAATTGATATGGTGTGAACGGCCGAGTGTCTTCTATCATCAACTGAAGTTTGAAATTTTAGTCTTCAAAACTAACAAAGATATTCAAGGTTTTTGCGTTTTGCATCTTACGTGATTGATCCTGTCAGAAAATGAAAAATGGTGTAAAACTTTTTTGAACTGATATTTGAAAATGAAACTGTAAAACTGTGAATAACATGCATGTTTCTTGTTACTGTGCAAGTTTCATGACAAAATATGAAGTTTGAAGGTAGGTTTACATAGAAGTGGACCGAGTTGTTAGTGAACCCATTTAGGGACCACAATGACATTTTCAGATATTTGGATATAGTATAGCAATTAATTCATTAATGTAGTTTATTTCAAGCTGATTTCAAAAATATATATTGTTCATAGGGTTCATCGTTCACATTGCGCTCAAATTCCGCGCGGCGCGCGCACCCGAGCGCGCGCTCACACAGGGAAAGTGCGACAGAGGGCGGCTAGATCAAAACACTTATGACGTCGCTAATAGTTAAATTATGAATATACTCGTTTATAATAAGTAGTGATACGCTTTGTTTGATTGTAATCGATAAGTACTTGAAGAAAAACGTCTCTTACGACATCATTTTCAATACTCATTTTGTGCAAATGGCGGCTAGATCAAAGAAATATGACGTCATCATATCACTCTTTATCGATTTTCACTACTTTACAGGGTACATGATTCCATAAATAAAATATCGTTGGAATCAGCGCGAAAGGGCGAATCGTTATATGCTAATTAGAGCACATCATGTGTCCAGTGAGAAAATGTTACATGATTCCGCCTCACTCTCTACATCTCACGTTGTGGTCCCTAGAACCCATTTAAGGAAATGAGATAGGAACCTATGCTAATGTGTGTCTGTTAAGAGTGATTAGTTGATCTTAAGTTTGTAGTTTGTGTGTGAAATGTTTCTTCAGTACTGAGTTCTGTCCTTCTGAAATTTTGGAAATTCCATATAAACCTATATAAGGAGTTATCGGAATGAGTCCTAGTGACGTGTGTCAAGTCGATATAGTGTGCTAAGTCTAAGTTTACAGTATGAGACTCACATCTTGAAACATGGACTGAGCATATGGGTTAAAAGTTTTTCAGGCTATGTCAAGTTGTTAGTAAAGTCATACGGTAAGTAGAGGTGTGAGTGTGAAAATGAAACGATTGCATGCGGTCACCATAAGAGTGTTAAGTTTGAAGTATGAGCTGTGTAGGTGTGATAGTCATTGAGCTACATGTTGTGACCGACAAACAAACAAGCACCATAGCAAATTTTATATAGCCCAGCCAGGGCGATTTATGACGTACTGCATATTTACTGGTATATGTAATCAAAATGAATTGCAGTTGTGACTCGCCGGCGTCAATGAAGCACACGGAAGGTGCGCGGGGCTGCGTCGGCCGGCAGACCGAGCCGAGCGGTTCGGCCAACCCGTGAAGAGCAACGTGAGTTTTGTTTTTAACATGATATACTTTGTTTGTTATGTTTTTGTATGGCTGGATACATGTTGTTATACATATTGCACAACCTCCGTTTTGTGATTTAGATAAGCGCCGTGCCTGGTGCAGGGCATCGACTGCGAGTTCGTCCTCGTCGCGCCCCAGGAGCAGCGTCAAGCGTGAGAAGGTACGATACTGATGTTCTCTTGTCGTAGTTGCCGCTTGCCCAGGTATGATAGCTTGTTTCCTAACTGCTCTTTTTATGCAGTACATACGTTTTCAGCTTCTCGGAGCTGCTCCCGGAGTGGCAGCTGTGCCACGCCTGAGGCTGGAAGTGCCCGTACCTGTTCCCGATCCACCCAGAAAGCTTCGCCAACACAAAAAACTCCCCGTAATATTGTTCTGATAAAACATTTAATTACATGATGTGTCATTCTTCTTACGATAAACATTTCAATTGTCATGTTTGTGTTGAATTGTTTTGTTTTTGTTGGTTTCGTTCTTTGAGTTAAAAAGACTCGCTCGACAAACGCAATATCGATCGTTTTGTATGGGTCAGAGTGTAGACAGCGAGAGTGAATGCAAGATCGGTTCGCAATAGAGCTCATGAATCTGTGTTTAGTCGGACTTTAACTGGCTAAATATGCAAATTTCAATGAAATCACCATTACCACTTTGTAAAGGACCCTTTATAACCCCAAACTACGCCCTCAAACACCCTAGGTCCCACATGTCCCAAAAACGTCCGATTCTCTCAGAAATTGCGTGTTATACATATTATATTTACTTTAATGCCATTGCAAACGGGTTGTATTAATCGAACTATTGCAATATTTGTATTAATCCCACAGCATTGGGCGTTGTCGAATCTCTGATACCCAATTATCCCGCATCAACACGATTGTTGGTACTATTGGTACAATACTCCTGTCAACCGCGACCTGATCATTCTAACATTACGTTCTTGAACTGAATAAACCTATATTCTAGACACGTAGCATAAATCTATATATTATTCATTTGTATTTCAACTGTTTGGTGAATTCATTTCAACGACATTAACATCAATTACATCAAATACTCTTTTTTTCAGAACGGTGAGCGTAGACTTTGACGAGAGAACATTTGACAATACTGCTCTAAAGCATCGATTCCTAAACCACAAACTCTGCAAAAGTCCTTATGTGAACATGCAATATTCCTATACACCTTCGTATTGCATAGACCAATATTTATTAGTTATACGTATTGTTGTAAAATTTAGATTTGCTTACTTCGTTAAACATTACAAGTACTGTATTGTTCACCTATTTGCAATCGCACATCATAAACATGTTGAATATACCATTTTTTGTTCATAAACGTATCGTCGTGAACTTGTTGTAGTATCTTAACAGAGAGTCGCTTCGTACCTCATCATCACTCACATATCCACAATCACTCATATCATTAATCGCACATCTTCCCCTTTTCCTCCCACCTGATCACCTCCTCGGGCGGCGTGCCGTTGATGAGCTGGTGAAGAGAGCGGGTGTAGACCTGGGAAAGAGAAGTGAGAGGGAGAGAGAGAGGGAGAGAGAGAGAGAGAAAGACCCTCCCACCTCCACCCCAGCCAGCACCACCGGATCGGAGTGCGTGAGCCGCGCGTCTTCCGCAATGTGCCGTCGCCAACTGAAATACGTTTCAGAATATCAAAGAAGAGGCAGTGCTCACAATATCAGCAATCTCATTACAAAAACGATTTGATTCCATAAATGCATGTCTACCTCTGGAACTCTCGGTCCTTGTAGGCGACTGCGAGTGGGGAGATGCGCATGAGGGCGCCGTTGCTGCGGGAGGAGGCATTGCAGCGGGACACGTTCAGCAGGACCTAGACAATACGTTCATCTGCCGTGATATAACATACAGGGATATATGAACATGGCGATCAGGATAGGACAAGGAGCTGAACCTAGTCTAATTGGTGTGAACAATACACACTACCAAATATAGAAAGAGAAGAAGGGAATGAGGAGACCCACCTGATCGCGAATCGCCTTCTGTTCTTCCACTGATTTGGAGTGCACAGTCGACTCGCACACGTCTACAATGAGTGGGTGTTGGAAGGTGAACGTATAGTACAACTGAAGGCGGTTATATGCTCTGAATCCAGGAAAATGATTTGACTTGAATTAATGCGGTTTCAAAAAAAAACAATGGGTAGGTGCTGACCAGATAGTACGGATAGAGCGGCGGAAGTGGCGTTGCCGATATCGGGGGGACTGGAGTTGCGCCATGCTACGTACGCACAAGCCACCTGAACGAGTGGGTGAGAGAGAGAGAGGGAGAGAGAGAGAGAGGGTGGGGATGAGGCGAGCGCACCTCCTCCTGCTTGTACTCGCCGCTGCGCAGCAGGCATTCCAGCATCGCGCACGCCATCTCACTGTCGTCCGTCACCTCAAACGACATAACATCAGCTACACCTCATACCACACCTCCCTCCCTCCTCACCTGCCCGGGCTTCATGCCGAATGGGCCGCCGCCGCGGATCGGCAGGTGAGTCAACCTGTTCTCATTCACCAGGTCGCGTGCAACCTGCAACGCCATTGGTGAGTCACTCACACATGTCCTCCACCCACCATCGCAGCCACCTCGCCGCCCCTCTTGAATTCGTAGCGCGCACCGAGGGCATCTCCAGTGAGCTGACCGAACAGGCACCCCAGAGAGCGAGCGTCCATACTGAAAGTCATGTTTGCGTATAAGGGCCGCCGAGTCACACTGCACACGTGAATTTCTTATCAATCACGGAACTTGGTTTGACGACGCTGACTCACCTCAGCGCCTTCGACATGTTTAGAGTGGACAGTTGGCGGGAGAAGAACAAACGGAAGCACATCGGTACATGGCAGCCTTGTAAGAAAGCAGAAAGAGAACAAGGACACGATTCGACTAAAAATGGAGTTTCAATGGAGAACTATGTTGAAATCAGCTGATTGCACTACACCTAGTCATGGGAACAAACGACGCTTTGTGACAATAGTTACGAATGGGGCGACCAAATTTCGAAATCGTAAAATTTATTTATTTTAAATAAAATGTTTGGAACCGAACAACATAACAACAACTCTAAATATCATAATCTTCTGAAATCCATGGAAGAAAACAACACGCTTTCAGCGTACATAACGACGTGAGTAAAGAATCAGAACAAGAGAATCTCTCATAGCAAAATTGAGTGTGAGATTGAAAATCAACAAGTAACAAGTAACAACATGTAACAAAACGAATACAACAGTAGGTGCTCTACTCTCTGCCGAACACGAAGCCCCTGCAGTTGTCGGACGCGCAGCGGCACTTGTTCCGCCTGCCCCTCCCCACTGCCGAGTCTGCCTGCGTGTACTTGAACGTCAACGGCTCCCCTCAAACTATACGGTTATTGGGGGAATATGTGCTTGATTGAGTTGTGAAAGGTGTACTAATACAACACGGTTATGCGGAAACATTTCCTTGTTTGAGTAGTGACTTGTGAATCGTACAACACAGCGAGAAAGCGTTGCTTTGATTGATCAATTGAGCCGTACCGATGGCGATGTCCCTTCGGGCGAAGAACGCCATGTGGCAGTAGTAGCTGCCGATGCGATCGACGACCACCGGCACCACACACATGGACGGGTCGCACGCGTGGTTGAAGAAGCTGCACAGATAGTGAGAGGATTGGGGCTGACATGCGTGAATTGACGTACCGCGTGTAGTCTCCCTTGTTGGTGGCGTCGATGATGAGCGAGGGAGAGCCGTCGTCACGAAGCTGAACAAGGAGGGAAGGGGGAGGGAGAGAGAGAGAGAGAGAGAGAGAGAGAGAGAGAGAGAGAGAGAGAGAGAGATGAGTGCCTCTGCATACCCTTTCATGAGAGCACGCGCAAGGAAAGTATGAAAGAAGAGAGGACGTCAAGATAGAGAGAGAAACATGAAAGAATTTGAAGGCGAGGCGATGGAGAGGGTGGGGACACTGACCATCTGGAAGAAGTACGAGTTGTCCTCGCCGACCGCCTCCTCATCCGTCCGCACCTATAACACTCTCTCCCCAAAATACCCCTGAACACCATATCACCTTATCATCCCTTCGAAAACCTCTCCCTCCCTTTCCCACACTCACCTCGCCCAAATACTCTCCGATGTACGTTCCCTTCTCGATGTTCTCGGCTGCCCGCACTCCCCACCCGATGCGCCGGCCCTCGTATGTCACTGCCACCGCCACCCTCCGCCCGTTGTACAGCACCCGATTCCCGCATGTCGCCCGATCACACTCGCAGTCCTCACAGCACTCCACCAACAAGCGCGACTGTAATATAAAACGTGGTAATTATACCTTCAATCCGATAATGTAAAATAAGAACATGTTAGATAGATACTCACCACGGTGCGGCCTTCCTCTTCGGTGAGGAGGTGCGGGTCTGGATCGACGAGGTCGCCGCGCGTGTTGCAGAACCGCAGCCGGTCAGCCACGATCACCAACTGACCACGAGGATACACCACACGGGCCTAGAACTGGCTGGTGGAAGCAGGGGAGAGAGGGGTGAGAGGTGTGTGTGTGTGTGTGAGAGAGAGAGAGAGAAAGAGAATCGCGTGCATACCCTTCCATGAGCGCACGCGCATTGGAAGCGCTCGTAGAGGATTCCCTTGTCGCACTCTGCTTGAATCGCCGCCTCCGCTACCGGGGAGTGAGTCAACATGTTGATGATCTGAAACAATAACAATGATCATTCACCACTACAATATCAATAACTGAAATATCAATAACTTGATCACCCTACTATCTATGCCCCTCACCTCTACTCTGATCTTATTGTGGCTGGACGCTTGTTCATGTCTGTTGTTCTGTGTGCGCCTCTTGGTGCCGAATGGCAGTCGGCAGGTGCGGTCGGTGAGTGTGCGGGGCGGGCGGGAGAGGTCCACCACGAACACCGGAGCCGCGTCGGGGTGCGCGTCCAATTCGATCTGCATTATCCCTTCTAACTCCTTCAACGCCCGAATAGTGAGAAAACAAGAGCAACCTAAAAGCTATAAGAAAGCCGACCTTGTTGATGATCTGCTCTTCCATCATCTGCAGCACGCACTGTGACAGGTGAAAGCACGCTTCCGCCTTCATCCAACCCCAGTCATTCTACAACACACGAGATCACGTCAATCAATCAATGAGGTTCCAGGACACTGACTGGCAGAGGCAGATGGTGCTGGGCGGCTGGCGCCTTCCATCTGTCGGTGCCGGACAGAGCGAGGATCGCAGAGACGGCGGCTGTGCGCTGATCGAAGCGAGACAACTGAACCAAACAGATATCTCCTACTCTCTCTCAAAAAAGGAACCACATGAAACGGAGCCCCGCGACCAACCGCTTCCTGCGAGTCGCAGAGATCGCGCAGATGAACGGGGCTGATCCAGTTGGGATGCGAGTAGACGCCGTCCCACATCACAACGTACCACCCCTGAAATAGTTGGAAACATTTTCATATTTTACTTCGAGGTGCCAGAGAGATTGTTGAAAAAAGGTATTAGGTGAAAGGCGCAGTTACCTTCTTTCCGGGATACTTGGCGATCACATCGAGAACGCTGAACACCTCCCCCGAATCCCAGTCTTTCGCGAACTTCTGAACAATCAATTATCGTCAATGACAACATGACAATATCTCCTCGCAATGCAAATAAACCCACATCGTCGAACACAGTGTGCTTGTCCAGCCCGCAAGCCGCTGCGTACTCCACGATGAGGCGTAGCATCCACAGAGGGTCTTCCGGAATCGCTGAAAACAAACATGAGTTCAATCACATATTTTATAAAATACCTGCCGGAGACTTGCACTTGTTGAACACCTTCTCGAAGTCGACATCCTTGATCCACTCGGCCAACTCGTCGTCGGATGCCGGCAGGCCATGCAGAGAAACAGCGGACGGGGAACGCTCAACACACAATCAGTTAGCCAACTCCGAAAATGATATGTACCGTGTGCGATCGGGACGAGCCGACGCCGCTGTCCCGGCCGACGCTGTCGCGCTCGCCTCGCGCTCGCCCAGCCTTCTACAATGAGATGCGCGCCAAATCAAAATGAGCGAGGACTCACATGGTCCGACTTCTTGATGGCACGGTGGACAGTGTTGTTCGATGCTGAGTTCATGCTGGAAAAGCATATGGTGAGGAGAGAGCAACCACAACGTTATGATAAAGAACTGACCGCGCGGTACAGGTAGCCTCGCAGCGCCTATAGGAACCGGCTGTCTGCTGCCGGCCGGGAGACATTCCCGCTGTAAGAAACATAACAACTACTGTAAAACACATAAACATCAAATTAACTTACAACTTTAATAAGAAAACAACGCGATTGCGCAATAACTTACGTTTCGCGCCAAATTAGAAGTGAGGCGAATAAATCTGAAATCGATTAGCAATCAGTCAATAATACTTAGCATTATTTTTAGAATAGTGAGACTAAATCAGAAATCACCCGACCTATAGTGAGTCCCCCGTTTTCGCGGTAGGCGAATTAGTATATTTTCGAATACAAATTTATCTCAAAACAATTCAATTGAAACAATTCGTTCATAGTAACAAATCAATGCATAAACAATAATACATTTTAAAAATAATCAAAATAATAAAACACTGCAAACTTGTGAGTATAACAATGATCCCAGCTAAGTGAAGTGAAACACGTACGACGTTCAAACCATATTAAAAGCATGTCAAAGTATAGCTAGTCTACTGAACAAACACAACAACATCTATAAAAGTGAGTTGGTCTCAAATCTCAACAACTGATACTTTCTACCACACGTATCCCCTGCACTGGTCGGAACGACAGCGGCAGACGAGGCTGTCCTTCATCACCCTCTTCCCATTCTTCATGCCCACTCCCGAACCAGCTGGCGTATACAGGAACGTGAGCGGCTCGCCTGAACAGAGAGAAGTGAGACAGAGAGAGAGAGAGGGGAGAGGAAGAGGGAAAGGGGAGAGGGAGAGAGAGGAAGAGAGAGAGAGAGAGAGGGATCAAATGTGCAAGATAAATAGAGAGGTTGCGTACCACTGACGACGCGTCTCTTGGTGAAGAACGCGATGTGGTGGTGGAAGTATCCGTCCCTCTCCACTATCACTGGCACCACACACATCGTCGCATCGCACGAGTGGTTGAAGAAGCTGCAAGGCATGTAGTCAAACCAGAACATATCGTCGTTAGAAATCTAAGCTATTGCCTACTCGGTCCTACTATGTTCTGCACTGTATTGGTGAAACAACAGCAACAACAAGAACAGCAAAAGAGGTAATATGAGAAGCAACACGCACCGCGTGTAGTTGCCGGCGTTGGTGGCATCGATGAAGAGCTGCTCGCACGAGTCGTCGCGCATCTGAACATACAAATGGATAGAGTTATACTGTCACCTGCCGATCCCTCTCATCTCCTCGACCACTCACCATATCGAAGAAGTACGTGCTGTCCTCTTCATCGCCCACTTCCGACAGACATCGGACCTACAGGTAGTCAAATGACCTCTTTCCCCCCCCCTCTATCTCTCTCGTCTCCCTCTCTGTCTCCACTCCCACCTCTCCCAGGTACTCTCCCACATATGTCCATGGTGGAATGTCCTCTGCCGCGCGCACTCCCCATCCGAGACGCGGGCCCTCGTACACCAGAGAAATGCACACCCGGCGACCACCCTGACAATACAAACACTTTTTTATATCCGTGAGAAATCGTGATTCGGAAGTTTCGAAACCTTCACCTGCAACACGCGATTCGTGCACGCACTCGCCTTACATCCGCAGCCCTCGTGGCACTCGATCAACACCTACAATAGGGGGCGGGGTCAGAAGGGGCGGGGCCAGGCTCACCTCGTTGATGTGCTCCTCGGGATTGATGAGTTTGCCGCGCGAGTCGCTGTACCACAGACGACCCTCCACAATCACTAGCTGACTCTTGGGTGGGGTGAACTGTGTCTGGAAGAGGTTGCATCAGAGAGAGAGAGAGAGAGAGAGAGAGAGAGAGAGAGAGAGAGAGAGAGAGAGAGAGATTAGAGACGCCAACCTTCCCATGCGCACAACCACATGACACATCCAGTCGACGGCGCTTGTCGGTTGCAGTTCGAATAGCGTTCAAAGCAGCGGGAGAATACTTCATCTCGTTGAGGATCTGAAATGGTGAGTGATTCTGGTTATCCCGCCTTCACCACTTTCATTTCGTCAGTTACGCATAGCCCTAACCACCATAGACTCGCGTCTCACCTTGACTCTCAGGTTGTTCTTGGCGGTGGCCTGTTGCCATGTGGTCTCGGCAGTGCGCGTCTTCACTCCGAATGGCAGTCGGCATGTTCTGTCTGTGAGTGGCTTCGGCTCGCGGAATAGATCGACGACGAATATGGGGGACACGTCAGGGTACGCCGCCTCCTCTATCTAAAAAAGAACTAGGAAAGAGGAAAACGGGAAATATCAATAAGTAAAAACAAAGGAACTTGCGTACTTTGTATAGCAGTTGCTCCTCCATCATCTGTAGTATGCACTGGGTGAGTTGGAAGCACGAGCGAGCGGCCATGTATGCCCATTCGTACTGCAACAAGTAACACTTTCACGATGACTCAAGCTACAGTATTTTACTTCTACTCGCAAAGAAGATCATCAGTTCACTACAACACTAATAACTACGAATCCATTGTAAACGCGTCGCCGACCGACCGGTAGATACTCGCTGGCGGTGGGGACGCGCCACTTGGCAGCGCCGTCGCCGCCCCGAACACGGATGGAGGAGACGGCAGAGGAGCGGGAGTGGAAGAGGGATAGCTGAAACGGGGACGGGTGCATGAACAGACAAATATGCGGCATTCTATTACACGTTATACAGTAGCTGTAGGCGGGACAGCTCAAGTCACATTCTAATTCCACTCACCGCGTCCGGGGAACCTGCGAGATCCTCCTCCTTCACGAGTCGGACCCAGTTGGGGTGGCTGTAGATGCCGTCGCCCCACGCAACCGCGTACCAACCCTGTATGCGCAACACGTTATTAGCGAGAGAGAGAGAGAGAGAGAGAAAGAGAGAGAGAGATTGATTGAAATGATTTATCTCAAATCGTACGGCATTGGGGGAGTTTGGAGTTTATCTTGGGTAGTTGGAAGAGAGAGAGAGAGAGAGAGAGAGAGAGAGAGAGAGAGAGAGTACACACATTTGCTCCTTTCTGCTTGGCTATGACGGCGAGTACAACCCACTCCTTGTCATTGTCGTTCCAGTCGTGCGACAGATTCTGGCAAAGTAGAATTCACATTTCACAAGAACAATAGCTTACAATATGCAGAAATATGTTTTGTAGGCTCGCAGATGAGTTTCATGCTTTTCACAAGAGTGTGGCTAGGGAAAGATCAGAGCCCGTTCAATGAGGTTTTCAAGTTGACAAAACGTGATCGGATCACTCATGCAACCCACATCGTCGAACACTTGGTGCTGCTCCACGCCGAACGCCGCCCCGTACTCGACGATCAGACGGTGCTTCCACAGCAGGTCGTCCGGAATCCCTAGAGTGATGGTTGACGCAAACACGCATAATGAGCGAAAGCAAGGACAATGGAACAATGAGTTCAAGGGGTAGAGTGTTGAATAAAGCCTATCGAAATCTCACATGTTTTTGACGTGTAGCTCCCGTACATCTTCTCCAAATCGACGTCTTGCACATACGGGAAGAGGGGGTCATCTTCTGTCGGGTAGGGAATGACCAGGGAGGGGGAAGGGGAGAGGGCGGGCGAGGCGGACACCGAACGCTGAACAAGTATTCTTTCTGACAAAATCATGGCGCTACTTATAACTGATATATTTGGGGTTTCGTTTGTGAGAGTGCCTAATGCTCTCACTCCCTAATGCTCTCGCGCACTCACACGCGACATAAAACTATGAAGAGCAATTGATATATGTAACACAAGATGTGATTATGGAATAGATGTGATAATGAATGTACCCGCGGGCTGGACCCGAGGCCGCTGTCGGCGCTGCTCTCGCGGTTGTCCGAGATCGACACACTCTGGAGTTGAACAATTAGGATGGGGCACGTTTGTATAGGAAGAGAAAAAATAGAAGAATTAGTAACTCACCTTGCTGATAGTGTCATCCTGCCGCACTCGCCGCTGCGACGACAGCTTCCTCTTCCCGCCCCGACTAGCCGTCATTGGCTAAGTTCAACCTGGAAGAATGAATTCCGAAAGTTATCATCAACATACCATCGAAACAGTAATAAAAAAAATAAAGTTAACGAAATGGCGCGCTTTCCCGCCAAAAATTGTCCGCGAAGCAATTTTCTACTAAATATTGTCAATAGAGCGTGATTTCACTGTGATGAAATTTGAAAAAAAATTATTCAAAACGAAAATAAATCAATAGTGTGGATTAGCCATTGATCAAGTTGCTGAGTTGCGATTGAAGTCAGTTTAATCCGCCAAGTAACAATGAAAATTATCCCGATCAAAACTCTCTCATATCATCTTTTCTCTGAAGAGATATCTTTTTTTTCGACTCAATCAATTCCAAGTGCAATAGCACATGTTACGTGCTTCCTGCATGTGTGGGGCGGAACGTGGTTGTCCGCCCGTCCTTCCTTCCTTCCGGCCGCCACTCGCCCGCCCCCCACTGCCGCCGACTGGTCGCGTGCACACGGAATGCTCTCCCTCCTCCTCCTTCCCCTCCTCCTTCCTCTTCTCGCTGCTATCGCCGTCGTCGCGTGCGGAGGAGGAGTCAGTCTCTCTCTCTCATCGATTGATTGATTATCGACATCCCAGGAGAAGAAATCCGCCAAGAAGCGCGGCCCCGGCAGAGAGTCGACGATCACCGGGGGCAAGTCTATCATGCGATCGGACGACCGGGCGGATGATGGGGTACGGTAGGGATACTGTAGGTCAATCACTGAAGTACTGTAGCCTACAGTAGCCGTTCCAGCCGGCTCCGAATGTGTCGACGCCTCGTAAGGAATCGCAGTCTCGGTCGACGGATATTGGAGGCGCTGAGACAAAGGTGCGCAAATCATTCCAACAACTGAAAACAAAGTGAAAACAAATAGAAATGCGAATGTAAACGCTGTAGGAACCGTCGTCTATCCCGCACACTCCACAGAAGGAGGCATGCCTCGCTGACCAGCTCAACATCAAGGCCCCCGCCGCGGTAGACGAGCCCTCTCTCTCTCTCTCTCTCTCTCTCTCTCTCTCTCTCTCCCCCCTCTCTCTCCTTCTCTCTCTCTCCTCTCTCTCTCTCTCCTCTCTCTCTCTCTCTCTCTCTCTCTCTCTCTCTCTTTCTCTTTCTCTCTCCTTCTCTCTCTCCTCTCTCTCTCTCTCTCTCTCTCTCTCTCTCTCTCTCTTCTTCTTCTTCTTCTTCTTCTTCTTCTTCTTCTTCTTTCTCTCCTTTCATTCTTATTATCTCCTCTCTTACCTTTCTGTCTCTTTCTCTCTCCAACCCATCTCTGTTTCTGTCTCTTTACCTTTCATTGCGTTCCTTTCAGGAAAGCGCGATGACGGATCTGCGCTCTGTGGTGCAGGGCTAAGTCGTCGAACCCCGCCCCCACGAGCCCCGCCCCTTCATTTACAACAAGATATACGATCTTACTACGTACAATTAAAACATATCGCTAACATAACCAATGCGTGCTTACAGAAAGAGAGAATGTGACGTGGATGAATAAACTTATATTGAAATCGTATTCAAAATAAAACAAACAAGAATAAATTAGCGAACCAGTCTACCACAGACTACTGTAGGAAAGGCACATACTACTGTAGGAAGGGGACGCTAGAGGAGAACTTGGGCACATAGAGTTGTTCTTCTCCGGAGAGATCATAGTCGGGATGGAGGGCGGGGACTGGGTGGGCGGAGCGTCGCATGCCGCGCACGTATTCCAGAGGGTAGAACCAGTCGGGATGCGGCAGACGGCGAGGGTAGAACTGGAAGGGACGGGTCGTATTGAAACTATTCTTGGTTTTCGTGTTTAGCTGCTAGCCTAGTATGAATATTAGGATAAGTAAACATATCTCTAATAAGCAGAAAGTTTCTCTGTTAAGATGAACAACGCATATAAGGGTAATAAGCAACATACCTCATCCCTCTGTCCGAGCAGGGTGGACAGGCTGAATGGGTGTTGGTGTAGGTAGACGAGGGGAGAGTAGTTGTCCACGGGAGGGGAGGGACGGCGGCGGAAGAAAGCGGAGCGGGGGTAGGCAGAGGAGGAGGGCGAGGAGGGGGAAGGCTGCAAAGAAGTCTCTTATTGAATAGACACATAATTTTCGGACTACTTGTTTCAAACGCTTCCGATACATGTGGTGTATGCGAGCCGAACAGAATGAGGATTCAAAGGAAACTTCTACAAACCTGTTGGAATGCGATCCAGGGCCAGTTAGCCTCATCCTTGTCGTGCAAGTCAACGGTGTCCTCGTAGTTGGACGAATCTGGAGAGAGACCTCTTTCTCTCTTTCTCTCTTTCTCTCTCTCTCTCTCTCTCTCTCCCTCCCTCCCCACCTTTGACCACCCTGTGCAGTTTGGGCGGCTTGTCAGAAGGGAACTCGTAGTGGAACTCGACCCTCTTCCCGTAGAACTTGGGCTTAGAGTCGGTGGACGAAGAGTGCTGGAATCAGTTCGTTTTCGTATCGATTTTTTTTTGTTTCAGTGTGGAAATAAGGTCACGGTTCGTTGTGTCATAAGTTACTCTCACCTTCATTATCTCCTCCACATTCTCCTCGATTTCCTTGCTGAGATTCGCTTGGCTCTCGGCGACTTTTTCTGAATATGGATGGTGTTTTTGTTGCATAAAAATACGATGTGAATAAACAAACTAACCTTCAACATCAGCCGCTTTCAATGCAACAACGAGAGCAAAAGAGACTAATGCTATTCTCAGCATAGTGATATGTGATACGTGATAGTGAGGCGCGAATGGTTTTATACCCCCTCCGGGAAACTCGTCTGGACTCGCCGCGCGATACTGCAGTAGTGCGATAGTAGAGGAAAAAGTGGGCGAATGACCAGTACACTGCCTTCTTTTCTCACTTGTCAAGGGTGCTATGATATCGCAACACGTTTATTGTTCTATTTACAGACATGTTGTTTTGTACAATTCACACCACGACAACAATCACGAAATAAATTATGAATACACATCAAATAATGATACAAATCGAGATCAATGCATCAATGAAAACCAGTTATGTACACTAATCAATCGAAATTTTCACTGAATCCTGACATAAAATAGAGTTTTGAAGCAGAGGTTGTGGATGGCGTCAACTGATGTTCCTTTGTTGTCTACTGGTTCTTGTTGAGTGTGGGTTCGGGCGGGGTAGCGAGTATCCTTCTGTACGCACTGCCGCGAGACTCGCGCTCGCCTCTGCAATACATGTTAATCCCCTTTCCCCTTTGTTCTTTGGTCTTTCTGAAACTATTATGCAGCTTCTCTATGTGAATACTTTTCCATTCCCCTTCTCCGATGCTCTTTGAACCAGCTTTCTTCTAGAAACATTCAACATCTGTCGCGGACTGTGCGCGACGATTTCCGCGAAGATTTTGCTCCATACTAATGCCAGATATTCAAATGAATGATGAATTGGCCCCGCCGCGATAGCTTTTCGCTACCGTGTTGTCCTAAAACCGTGCAGAATTCAGTCTGCGCGGAAAGCGGCTGGAGGCAGGCTGCTTGATTGCAGTCGACTTCCAGATGAATGGTAGACAAAGTGAATTGAATTGTAATAATTGTAATCTAAAAATGAGAACAAATAACACAACGCGTATAGAACCGAATAGAACGTGAATCTATCCGTGCTGCTACTATTTCTTGTGATTGCGTGTTGTTGAGATAAATTTGTATGAATAGACTTGTGTGGTGTCTGAGTTGAAATTAGTTTTGAATACGGTGGCTTCGTTCCCCTTGCGACAACATCAGTGGTATCACCTCGCATCTCCCCTGTTCTCCGCGCCCCGCCGACTGCCGAATCTGGACTGTGGGGGTTGGGTGGCAGACATGGTGGGTGGACGGGGAGAGCGGGACGTCACCGGACGGACCCCGTCACGGATGTCCTGGTCCTGCAACGGGACCATCACCTTCTCTCTCCCTCCCTCTCTTTCTCCCTCCCTCTCTCTCTCCCTCCCTCTCTCTCTCCCTCCCTCCCTACCCTCTGTTTCCTCCTCGCCAGGAACTTCCTCTCCTCCTTCTGTCTCTCGATCTTCTCCTCTCTCGCCTGCAGCTCGTGATCCTCCATGTTCTCCGGCTGATATTGATCGATTATCGATTGATCAAATGAGATAACATACGTTTGTTTTCTTGCGAACGACATAGCTGCGTATTCTCTTGTTGATTCCGATGGGCCGTGAGTACTTGAGTAGATACATGAGCCTCTCCTGTGGAGACATCGACAGCTCCAGCATCAGGATCACTTGCGCCCACTCAAAGAGTTGTTGTTGTTGTTGTTGTAGTAGTAGTAGTAGTTGTTGTTGTTATTGTTGTTGTTATTGTTGTTGTTGTTGTTGTTGTTGTTGTTGTTGTTGTTGTTGTTGTTGTTTTGTTGTTGTTGTTTTTTTTGTTTTTTTTTGTTTTTTTTGTTTTGTTGTTTTGTTGTTTTGTTGTTGTTGTTTCCATTGTTATTATTTTATTATTGTTGTTGTTGTTGTATATCTAGACGAATATAAACTTTTACTGTATGCAGACAAACATGTCTACCTGTCGCTTATACTCCTTTCTTGTCTGAAATATCGCCTCGTATGTTCGTGTCATCATAGCGATGAGAAGATTGAACTGCAGAATCGAGACGAACAATTCGAAGATCAGAAACGTTGCCTAAATACACAACACTCAATTTCTCAGTTTTCGCCTGTTCCCATTCGAACTAACTTTTCCAATCGTTTTGATGAATTCTGCTCGACACGCAGCGAGTTCCCTACAAACATAGATAGTAATTACATTGAAAGTATGATAAACCATGGAAAATTGTACCTGTAGAGGACAGTGAACTCTCCCACTGTCATGATGAAAGTGCGAATGAATGCGTCAATAGGCGATTGAATGACGTTGTCGAATTCGTACATGGTTTCGTCCTCAAAATGTTTGAAGTCGATTCGACTCCTTTTCCTTGTTTACCTTGCATATTGCTGTTTCGTTCTTCTTTGCGAGCGATAAAATCATTCTCTGGAAAAGGTTTTCTGCATGAATTAATGATTACATTTTCAAGCAATTATCCCTGTTTATAGTTACAGTCGCGATATTTACTACGCTTTCATTATCCTATCGAAAATTCTATAGTTGTAGTAGTAACTATAAAATTTAAGTTTATTATTATTGTATAGTTGCAAAGTCATACAGTATGAAACGCTCTATTAATTAATCCGTACCTTCAGTTCCGGAGTCCTTCCTTCGTACGGATACTTCGTGTTCGCACAATCCTCCAGAAACTGATTCGTAAAGCGCTCGCATGACGTGAAAATGAGGTAAAACGCTGCAACGAGAGAGATAATGCTATAACACGTGCCGCGACTGCGCCGCAATGCGGAGCGGCGCGGTCGCGTTGCGTTCTCACATTGAGAGAATCCCATGAGAAAGATGGAGTAGATGACAAAGAATCGACTGATGTCCGTAGCAATGATTGTGTAAACCATCAACACAAATGGTCCGACGAACTTTATGGCTCTAGAAAAAAAAATTGATTGTCATTCTGTTGTGCTACACAAACCTGCAATAGTACATGAAATGCACAGTGGTGAGAATGACTGCGATATTCGAGAGAACATTGTCCAAGACCAGCAGAGCCGGCGAGATGTAGCAGAAGCCACGGATCTATAAACATGTGAGTACTGACCAGTGTTTGTCACAAACTCACCGGTATAATCGCCAGAACGAAGAGAAACGAGATTTTGTAGAGGATCTTGGAAGGGAAGGCTCTCTGAAATAGGGTGTGGAGGGAGGAATAGAGTATGGCTGACTGACCAGGATGGCCCACCACTTTCCCCTGCCGATGCGCTTGATGTCTTTGAAGTCGAGTGCCATCTGGATGACCACACACACCACGACGATGCACTCACACGCCAGACGGACCTGTAGACAGATACGGGCTAGTGAATATCGATTTTCAGTTCCACTATTCCGCGCGTACACCACCGCATTTGAAAATCCCGCGCGCGCGAATCTTCGCAGTTGAATCAATTCTCAAGCTATTAAATGAATGATAGACATTTATCGCGTGCGAGAAATGTGTGATAAACGATAATAATGTGTGATAAACGAATCCCGCGCTTCACATGCCAACTCACCGTGTTCTGGTTGAACAACGACTTGTTGTGTTCATCTCGGATGGCGAAGTAGTTGCGCAAGTGACACTGGCCATTCGTCATATCATCGGACGATCCTGAACAGAGGAAGAGCGTCAGAGTATACAAAACGGACGGAATGTGGCGAGCAGAAGGCACTATGAGAGTGTCTCGGGGACAGGAGCCTTGACTCACGCTTGTCGTTGAATTTGGGTACTTGGCAGGTGGTGTTGAAGGATCCGAGCACTGGCTTCGTGCATTCCTCGTACACCTGACCCGCGAACGTGATCGAGCCGTTCGTAATCACCTGCAAAATGAACAGAAACCTCGATTTTGACTCTACAAAAACTCACCTCGGTGGTTTCGCTGAACGGTCTGGTCATGAAAGCTGCGAAGAAGACAATGTAGTAGAAGACAAACATGACGAGAGAGAAGGTCCATCTGGAATGGAGAAACTCAAGCAACACATGGTAGTAACTGTGAGAAAGAGAGGGAGTGGGGGTGGGTGAGAGAGAAAGAGAGAGAGAGAGAGAGAGAGAGAGAGAGAGAGAGAGAGAGAGACTGGCGCACCTCTTCCTTCCGAACGCGTTCCACTTGGAGATCATCAGATTGTCGAGCAGCCCATCCAGCAGATCCAAGTGCGCCGTCGACTCCTGAACAGATAAAGATATAAAAAATAGATGTAACAGTTGGAACTGTGCGTTATTTCGCAACCCCAATGAGTGCATCTGGCATGTCGTGTCAGGAGGCGGTGACCTTTCTGCTTGTACTGTACATATTGTATGTACTGCACTCTACATGCAGTTTACTTCCAAATGTCCCGTTCTAACAAGTAATCCGAATTTTCCGTAGCCAGTAACGAGTAAGGACATGATGGCAGAAGTGTACTGTACTGTAGACTTTTCAATCTCCACCCACCCCGTAGACGACGAGAGACAGGGCGCTCTCCTCGTTCATCTCACCCGTAGACTCGTTGATCGTGTCGATCTTAGCCAGAGGGTACGCCGTCTGCAAGAAGAAAGAGTCTCTCTCTCTTTCTCTCCCTCCCCCTCTCTCCCTCTCTCTCTCCCTCTCTCTCCCTCTCCCCCCTCCTCTCTCTCTCCTTACCTGACTCGCTTCTCCGAACACCCACACGCTGTCCCCTTCTAGTTCTAGGATCTCGATGAACATCTAAATCATAGTACTTGTTTATTTAATTGAAAATTTCGAATTTCATTAAAATATTGTAAACGAAATAGATTAGGAATCGAGCCTCGAAATAGCGAGTATATATTATGATTCGATTGAAACGTATTTGTTTTATGATCGGTGCGTTGTCGGTACAGCGGCATGACGTTTCACGTTCCTCACATAATTGATAGATATTTGGTGATGACCAACAGTTTTCGTTCCGTTTTACTCGAGTAATGCGAAGAACAGTTATGTACCTCATTACAAACTGGGTCATCAGAACGCAAAACGAATCATACCAAGGCCAGGAACAAGTGAAGTTTCTGACGTGATATGTTTTCTGTGCTCTCTCTCATTTGTTACAGATAGCTTATAATTCCACCTGTCTCTTTGCCAGCTTGGCAGCTAGAGTGAGCGCGGTGAGCTTCTGTTTGTTCAGGATTCGCAGGTTGCCACCCAATTCCAGCACAAGACGAAGCATCGCCTATAAATTACAAATAATTGTTACTAGTTTTCATAAATGTGATTGCGCCCACCAAGTTCTCGTGAATGACGCACAGATGGAGCACAGTGTTCCCATTGGTGTCCTGCGCGTTGATGTTCGCCTGTGGGGAACAGGAACAAGTTAGTGACTAGTTAACATGTTGTAGTTTATCCGAAGCAATAGCCTGGAATGCTTTGCTGATGGATTGAACACCACACCCATTATCTTATCAAACGCTAGTTTTTATCATAAACTTGTGGTGAAACGTATACGTATCGGAAGATGAATACACCTGAGAAGTTCTAGAGTTGTAATGTAATATGACTTTCTGGCACACTAGACTGGAACTACATTTCGAGTCAAAACGTTAGCTATTTCTATGTGAAAATTACAGCAGCATGTGATAACGAAACTTTTGCAAAAAAACACTAAACTCATCGAACACACGTATTTATGCTGATGCTACAACACAATACGTTAAAAGTGGCATTTTTGTTGTTACAATATTTGCGCAGTGTGCAAGTACGCCTCTGGACAGTTGTCTGCATCGAAGAGGTCTTACTGTTTACAAGTTGAGAACAATGTTGGGATAAAATAGACTATGGCTATGGAATACCTTGTGAGCGACGAGCAGTCGGACACAATCTGCCTGGTTCATGCAGACGGCGAATGAGAGAGGGTACTCACCAAAGTACATGTTCCTGCAGGGGTCTCTCTCTCTCTCTCTCTCTCTCTCTCTCTCTTCCCCTCTCCCTCCCTCTCTCCCCTACCCCGTATAGTTTGTCCTGTCACTCAATTCCACGTATTCGTGTTCCAGTGAGTCGGTGCGCGACGATTTCTGTAAGAAAATGCATTGTCTTCTACCTGTTTTGATTACATATTCCTTATAGTGATTAGTAGACTTGCCCACCTGATCCTCCGCGCAGAAGAATGCCCCGTAGCAGCGCTGGCTCACATCCGCCCCTGTAACATGATACGTTTCACAACTAACGTAAATTTAACAACTACAAAATCTAGAATTGCAATACCGACTGATTACGCTAATCAAGTCAACCTTCAAACGTTTTTTTGCAGTGAATCGTGAAAAATACAATTTTATGAAACCCACCACATCTGAGCAGAATGGCGACAAGATGCGGATCTTGATTGACGATGGCCTGATGGAGTGGCGAGAGACCTGAACCACGCCCACTTCAGCCACACCCATCGAGAGGAAGAGAGAGAGAGAGAGAGAGAGAGAGAGAGAGAGAGATCCCACCATAGTACTCCTCGCTGATGCTGATATCGTTGATCATCTTGGGATAGGCCTTGATCAGCTTCAGTGCCAGCTCATTGTGCATATCAGTGCCCTGAGTATTGATTCATGTTTGGATTGATTATTGCTTTTGCACTCACTTGCAGAAAGCATACTCCGATCAGCGTTTCACCCATGGAACCTGAAAACATTGACATCTTGGTCTGGTTGCTTTTACCTTTTCTTTTCACAGTCGTAACAATAAAATGTGACGACTCGATTGTTTCTGAATGTGTATCGATCGTATACCTCTTTCATCGAGTCTCCATGCCACATCTCTGTACTTGCTCTCCCCCTTCCCGCCCTTCCCTCCACCGTCCAACAGTTTCAGAGCTGGAAACAAGTACACAAAATGAACACATACATAAGCACGATAAACAGTTAGTAAACAAGTGAACGCACCTTTCTTGAGGTCTCCGACGTTCTCTCCTTCCTGATTGAAGTCGTCGAGTACATTCGGCCCGCTCTTCCCCTTTCCCTTCTTCCGCATGAAAGCGCCCAGCATCGCGTTGCGCTCCTGAAAATAGAATTGTTCAGTTTGTATTTGTTTTTGTAACTTTTTGGGGCTGACTACCACTATTTTTCTAATTTATTTTCACCACTTATCCATGTTTATCAGGAAAGTCCCTCAGACCCCGATAATAGTTTTCTGTAAAGTACTTCCTTCACAGCCCATGTGCCTGATAGGTTTAGCACCGTGCGCAAACACAATTATGAGAGTTCGCACAGATTCGTGATATCATTGTGGTGCATGGTGTACATTGATTTGTGGTATCTTTCTTTAAAAGCAATTTGCGTCAGTGAGAGAGTCACACAACACATTTTTCCTCGAATTCGTTTCGTGACGGATTCCAGAATCCTCGCAAATTGTATGATTCCGCGAACACTTTAATATAGGCGCCATGTCTATCCGTATCCATTGGAAACAAGACAAATAGGAATTGTTTGCACCTTCATGCCTATATTGCAATAACAACAATGGGAACGAATTACGGTATGTTGTGGGACAGTAGAAGGGAAAAAGTTATTAGGAATTTCGACTACGATTTTGTATGTGATTTTTGCATGGTAGACACAATTCACATATGATGTGCAAAACATTGAAACTAACTAATTTAACAAACAAAAATAGATAAATTCCACTTATCACCAACCTTGTTCCTTATCTTGACCAATTCCGTGATTGTCACCACCTTTCCCTTCCCTCCGTTGTACATGAACTCTTTCACCTAAAAAGAAAGATTACATACAATTTTCAAAACAGATAAAACCTTCGTTTCGATGTAGGAATCGATTATGGAATGGTCGCCGGTCGACTTGGCATACCTGGAAATCAATAAATGGGCAATTCCAACGATAAAAATCGAATAATCGATACCGCATCCAGGGGATGAGCTCCCCGCCTCCGTGCATATCCACAAGTTTGTAAAGTTTCATGTCCTCGCTGAAAAAAAGGTGTGGAATAAATTGTGGTGAACTATAATTCTTAAAAATAAGTTGAAAAATCGGCCCGAAAAAAACAGTGCACAGTGATGCGGAATCGAAAAAAAAACTGTTCCAATGGTTGTAAGTGAATGAATAAGTAGGAATAGATTTATGTATCCGTTTTACCTGAGCCTGCCCTGCCCGGCCGTCTTATCCTCTGCCGATGCTCCCGCTCCCATCGTGCAAAGAACGAGAAGAACCGTCCTCTTATGTCAGGCACACTTGAGTGTATTATGATAATGCGTGTCGATATATACAAAGATTAGAACCGTCCCGTGCTGAAACAAAAGCGCTATCAGAGAGAACAGAGACAAATTATCAAACGGCGCGCGATTGTGCGATTGTATCATTGTATGTGCGGCTAACCAAAAATGCAATAAAATTAGGGGGGTAGTTTTTGTCCGGAATAGCCCTTTAAAGTAGCATACTGTTCAGAAATTCGTGCATTAACCACGACTCCCACGTGAAACTACATGTAATTGTATCTACTTTTCAGAAATAGACCATATGCTGGGGAAAAAAACGAATCACTCTAGAGGAAGCCACACGACGGTATTCTCATTACGAAATGAAAGCTTCACGATGTTCTGTTAGTTTTTATCAGATAATTGAAAAAGATTGTAGTATTTAGATTTTCTATATTTCTATAACGTGGTACATAGTCACAGTCTCACAGTTTGACAGTTCAATGACGATAATTAGAGTTATATAAAGGGTTTAAAACGATGGCCAATGGTGTGCATATGCAGTAACCTAATTCACGATAGCTCGCGTGCGTGACCAATTGTATCGGCGATTCGAAAGGCGAGGGGTACTTCATGAAAGAAATGTAGCGAGATAGAGAGAGAGAGAGAGAGAGAGAGAGCGAGAGAATGAGAAAGAAAAGAGAGAGAGAGAGAGAGAGAGAGAGAGAGAGAGAGAGAGAGAGAGAGAGAGAGAGAGGGAAAGAGAGACATAGATAGATAGAGAGAGATATTGGAAAAATGTAGTCACCAATCGAGATTACGCAAGTGTAAGTAAACGATCAATTGAACATAGCAATGCACCTTCTATGACTCCACGTCTATAAAACGTAGCTATGGTGAGTTAAGTGAATAACATTGTTTTCGAGGTGCGCTGTGGATATTCTCAGAAAGCAAATTTGTGATAGTGGGACTGGGAACACCTGCCATGTGGAGAGGGGAAAGAGGGTGAGGGGGAGAGGGAGGGAAAGAGGGAAATCCATATATGGTAGAGAAAGTGTAAATCGGAAGAATTACACTTCCTTTTTTCGGACATTGTGGGTATAATTGTATACAAAACCTATATTCTATCATCGACAGTCGATTATCGACACGATATCGAAATATTTTTTTCTTTTTTTTTCTCTTAATCGTTTGCGGATCTGTGAGGGATCCACCAAAAAAAGCGTATAGTCGTATAGAACAAAGTGTGAAGCGAAGTGGTGACAGCCGACAGACCGATCCATCTCCCGACGACTGTCGCAATGAACTTACGAACAATACCTGATTTGCATAGACCTCCTACTTGCATGCCTGTCGGAATGTCTGTGATGATTTGTGTGTGCTTGGAAGGGTCTAGATAAGGCGGACTAAGTAATGACCGGAGCACTCGTCGTTTCCTCACCTGAACAGTCGCCACCCCTCGTCATGGCGGCCTCTGCGGGTATCGAAGCCCGAGGTAGCCACCCGCTCGCTCCGCCCCCTTTGACCCCGCCTCCTTGCAGACCCCCACCAGCCTTCGTTCGACACTGTGGGACTGATCGAGCGTCTCCTCTCAGTGGGAGTGCCCGGTCGCACGCTCACCAAGACCGTGCCCGAGAAAGACCTCATCACCCTATGCGGTACTGAGTGTTACCGTACTCCTACCGTACAGTAGCTACCGTGCCCCTGTTGTTGTTACCGTAGTGTTGCAGAATTGGTGCAGCCGATCTTCAAGGACCAAGGTGCGATGGTGGAGTTGGAGCCGCCGATTCGGGTGTGCGGAGACATTCACGGACAGTACGGAGACCTGCTGCGTATCTTCGCAAGGGTGCGCATCGATCGATTATCGATTGGTTATCGATTGATTCGTAGGGCGGCTTCCCTCCCTCGTCCAACTACCTCTTCCTGGGAGACTACGTGGATCGCGGCCGGCAGAACATCGAGACCATCGCACTTCTATTCGCGTATAAGGTATACGGTACCTTGGCTTGACATTACCGTAACCCAGGAAACGACACCCTATCACCCTAATAATCATCATCACCCAATGTTTATGGGGTACTGTACGTGACCGATGGGGTACTGTACGTGACCGAACCCGTGTTTGCAGATCGTCTACCCGAACAACTTCTTCCTGCTGCGTGGCAATCACGAGTGCAGCCACGTGAACCGCATCTACGGCTTCTATAACGAGTGTCACACCCGCTACTCCGAGCGGATCTACGTACGATTCACGGTACTGTACCTACCGTAACCTACAGTATACCGACCTTACTGTAGGAGGTGTTCGGTATGATGCCGCTGACTGCGTTGATTGGCGAGAAGATTCTGTGCATGCACGGAGGCATCTCACCCAAGCTGCACTCTCTGGAAACCCTCAGATCAATCAACAGGTAGCGATATTATGCACACATAATGATTATGGGTATCCCTGTACTTGCAGACCGACTGACGGGCGGGATCCTACGAGTATTGAGATGGACATTCTCTGGGCCGACCCGGTTAGCTCTCTCTCTCTCTCCTCTCTCTCCCCTCTCTCTCTCCCCTCTCTCTCTCTCACCCCCTCTCTCCCTCAGGTGGCGGGAGCTGTTGGCTGGCAGCCGAACATTCGCGGCGCCAGCTTTGGATTTGGCGAGGAGAAGCTCATCGAGACGTGCAAGAAGCTCGACATTGACCTAGTGGGTTACGGTAGAGTAGAATTGCGGTAATACGATGGGTTACGGTAGGCCCACTATGGTAACCGTACATCTGCAGGTGGCTCGCGCTCACCAAGTGATCCAGGATGGCTACGAGTTCTTCGCCAACCGCCATCTGGTACGGTGTACTGTAGACTACCGTAACGGAACCTACCGTATAGGTGACTCTGTTCTCTGCTCCGCACTACTGTGGACAGTTCGACAACGCGGCTGCGATTATGTGTGTCGACGAGCACTTGATGTGCTCGTTTGACGTGAGTACGGTAGCTACAGTACACCCTTAACTCGTTTACTTCAGATCCTGCGTCCGTCGGTGGCTCCGCCCCCGAAGGCAGTGGCTGCTGCCCCTACCACGCCCGCCGCCCCCGCTGCTCCATCTGCCGATCAGCCAGCACCCGCCAAGTAGACGTCTTACATGATACAAGTAGATTAGAATGCTTAAAACGATTTGTGTTGAATGGATGAAACTATCTGTATAAAGAGAATTTTACACGATTGATGGTTGTGACTGTTGCTGGGGTAATGTTTATGCATGGTAGCTGGTGGCTGTTGCTGTATTTTCCACTGTCCACTGAGTGAATAGGTTTTTACTGCTTGCCAAGACGTACCGATAGCTCAAGCAAACAGAATGCAGAATGTCCGCCACTTTTCTCTTTTTGTTTCCGCGATTCAGAGACGCGTTGTTGGTTCAGAGTACAAGAATAGTGAGAGTGCGTACACACTGCGGTGGGTGTGCACTTGCACTTGGGTGTGCACCATGGACGTATTTGCATATTCTGACCATAGATCCCTGGATTGTAATGATTTTTTTGGGAGTTTGGAGACTGTGGGAAACGGACTGCGCAGTGAGTGGGCACTGTCAGCGTCAGTGGACGGAGCCTCGCCTTGGCTGGGCCGAGAAATACTCACCAGGATTTTACAAGCTGTAAAAAATGAAAGTTCTGATGACTTTTTTCCCACTTTCTCGCTGAAAAGTTCACGCTTTTCCGGTCGGCAAACCCCCCAAAACTGGACCAGCGAAAAGTGGATTTTTTTTTTTTATTTTTGGACAGGATCATTTATTTCTACAGAATTTCTCGTGTTTACGGATTGTACTCTATGTACATACTATAGCCAGGAAAAAAATTCAGTGACTTGGTGAGTTTGAGTTGTAGTTGTAGTTCTTCAAACTGTAAACACTAAAAGTGTAAGTTTCAAATCTATGAATAATTTAATTGCCCTCAGTGTTGTTTTATTTGTGATTATTGATAGATACATCTGCGATACAAAAACATGTATGACTTTGTTTTCCTTTGCTTGTATTCAATAAATCAAACTACCTCAGACAGGTGTGATTGCGTTGTATGCTTTACGACTCGGCGGTGAAAACAATTACATATTCGCAGTTACTACCCGCCGAGTAAATGAGTTGCCGCATTCAAACACTCCTTCTGGAACACTCCTTCTCACGTAGCCGCCTCGCACAGTTCTCACTAGATTACTTTGTTATTCTCACATCCGCATCACATCATTACAAGTGATCGGTGGTGGGTACTGTAGCTTAGTTAGATATCCAACATCAGAATATAAGAAAACAATCACATTATATGTATTTGTAACTCGATGAGAATTTCCCTGGTTGTCAGGTTCCGTTTTACTTTATTACCAGTGTTACTTCCATTCGCTTTCCTATATACTTTCTGTTCTCGTGTAATAGCGCGGAGAGCGCGTTTCGTGTTAATCGTCAACACGCAGCTCCGTATGAGATTGTAGCCAAGCATACATCTACATTCACTCTTCCACTCACATTCCCACTCTCCTCTTTCCATACAGTCATTTCATTGCCATTGCCGTGTACTTATTAATCGAACGCGACACTTTTCGAAACTCATTTCGAAACTCATATATTCTTTGTACTATCGATTATCGATTAGGTATTCTTATTATAGATTCAGAATGGGTTCTGCGGCCTCATCGGAGAGAAACGTCCAGATGGGACGAATCAATGAGGACAGCAAGTAATGAAGAATCAAATACATCGATTTTTCAGATTGTATCGATTTTTTTAGAATTTACAAACTGGTCGATATGCACGGCAGCGGCGAACTAGTGCAGTGGATGCGGTATCGATTTTTCAAAATTGTTTATATTCTTTGTAGATAACATCATAACTCATGAGTTTATCTATTTATCAGATATGCTCGCACTACCGGCGACCATTCATTGATCGATGCGTATATCGAAGCGGATAAGGTGACGTCATCTAGAATCAACAAATCGATGAACTCTCTGTTTAGATCAACAACTTCATGTATCAGAGCGGGAAAGGAAAGGTGGTGGCGGTGACTGAGCTGGTGAAGATCAGAAACAAGGTGCGACCATCATAATCATTTTCCATTTTGAAGTTGTTATAATAATCTTTATCCGCCAAGAGATTATAGTAACACAACAGGAAATGTACAGTGCGCCAAATATGTATTGAGCTGACCCTAGATTATCTGTTGTTTTTTATCTGAAAAAATAGATATGAGTTCATGTGCTGTCAGGAGCGCAACGCGATGCTTGGCGCGTTTCGAGCGAAGAAGGGGAAGGGCAAGAGTGGACCGAACGTCCTGGATGACCTCAACCAGGAGGGAAACAACGTCGGAGACCTCAAGAAAGGTTTGTTTACTTGGTTGTTTGCTTGTTTACATTGTTTACTCGTTTCCAGCTCTGAAACTGTTGGACGGCGGTGGAAAGGGAGGAAAGGGCGAGAGCAAGTACAGGGAGATCGCGTGGAAGCTAGATGAGAGGGGTGAGCGCTCTCTCCCCCTCTCTCTCTCTCTCTTTCTCTCTCTCTCGATTTCTCCCTCTACCACTCAAGCTCTCTCTCTCTCTATTTTTATCTCTCTCTTTCTCTCTCTTTCTCTCTCTATTTCTCCCTCCCTCTCTCTCTCCCTCCTCTCTCTCTCCCCCCCCTCTCTCTCTCTCTATTTATTCCTCTCTATCTCTCTCTCTCTCTCTCCCCCTATCTCTCCTTTCTCTCTCTCTCCCTTTCTCTTTATCTCTCTCTCTCTCTCTCGCTTTCTCTCTCTCTCTCCCTCTCTCTCTCCCTCTCTCTCTCCCCCCCCCCCTCTCTCTCTCTCTCTCTCTCTCTCTCTTTCTCTCGCTCTCTCTCGCTCTCTCTCTCTCTCTCTCTATTTCTCCCTCTTTCACTCAATCTCTCTCTTTTCTCACGCTTTTCTCTCATTTTCTTTCTTCTTCTCCATACTTTGTCGCGAAGTTGAGTCATATGACGGCATAATCGCATAATATCTATTTCAGGTGCGATGGGTGAAACGCTCGTTGGTGCGTGTCTCATGCAGTGTTCCGATGTGGGTTTCCAGTTCTCTCTCCCCCTCTCTCCCTCCCTTCTCTCTCTCTCTCTCTCTCTCTCTCTCTCTCTCTCTCGAACGTGCATGTCAGACGCACAACGACATCGCGCTGAAGCTGATGAAGCTGTATCCGGCGCTCATCAACGATGTGCACGTCAGCGAGGAGTATTATGGTGGGAGAGGGGAGAGGGCGAGGGAGAATGAGAGATGATGAAACAGAATGAGGATGAAAGAGAGACGAAGTCCTCTCCATTTCTCGTGATCTCAATGTGTACGGCAAGTGTCATAATTTCTGAAAAAACCTCGTTTCAAAACAATTCCAGTTAGATTTAGTTCTGTTTATTAGTTTATAGATAAAGTATGAAGAATACTGTTACTATGGTCATGCAATTTATTGTAGTGCCTTTCGTATGGTCGTGAATTTAGTGCGCAATATTGAAGATTTTATGCATGTTGCGAATCAGAAATCACAAATCCTGTGCTCTTTCATTGTATGTATTTTCACACGAGCGTGCATGATGTTAGAAATGAAACTTGTCTCTTTATACCCTAACCAACTGCGTAACTAATACAATATTGTCGGCAGAAAGGAGCAAAAATAAATGTATGTAATCTACCATCTCACGGCATGACTGATGACTACAAACTACAGAATATTACTAAAAACACTCCTGAGCACATTGTCCAGGTTTAGAACGTGACGTTTTTTTCCAGGTCTGTCGCCGCTTCACCAAGCCATCGTCAACGAAGACGTGCGAATGGTGGCTACGCTATTACGAATGGGTGGGTCGTCTACGCTAGCTCGTCTACGAGTTTGGGTCCTACCACGTACATACAACTATGATACATAGTCACTACATACCATGACTGCAACGGGCATTGGAGAATAAGGGTTCGACTCCGAAGAGGGAGCCTGAAAAACGGCTTCATAAGCAATATACGTACACTAGCTTGTGTACGTGTTTGGGACGTGCATACCCACTTTCTTTGTTTTTTTGTTCAGGCGCGGACGTGAACCAGCGCTGCTATGGCGCCTTCTTCGGAACAGATGATCAGGTGAATATTGTTGCGAATACACTGCAGATATGACGGAAGAGACAGACGTTTTGTCAAAGCAGGTGAAAGATAATAAGTTCGTTACTGATAAAACAAAACTGTTAGTGACAAAACAACAAGAAATCAGGTTAGACAGGGTCACCTACGAAACCATTATTCAAACTCGATACTCCAGAAATCGTCGCGAACGGATTCGCTGGAGCACGAATACGTCGAACTGAACGAAGACACCACGTATTCAGGGTGAGCAGAAGATACGTTTCAAGTCACTATGCGATACGTTTCTCGAATATTATGTATCGAACGTCACCTAACACCTAACCTTTTAAAATAACACTTTTTTGCGAATCTCTACTAAACATACACTAGTTAATAAAGAGTATTACCCTAGATTCTACTTCACTGTACACCTCGTTTACCATGACGTTGCACAGTTTGACGTATATCAGTGTAAACCAGACGAGTTCAGGGAGAGAGAGAGAGAGAGAGAGAGAGAGAGAGAGAGAGAGAGAGAGAGAGAGAGAGTCATTTATGAGATCACACCGGCCGCTTTCATACGGCAAAATAGTCAATCACAAATGATCATAGACAAGCAAATGGAATAGTGGCTAGGCTAGACTGACTAACCTCGATACAGCAATCAGCACGTATCTATCATTAGGGACCACAACGAGATTTTCTGATGTTTAATTGTGGTATTAGATTTGAAATAATAGTGTAGATAGTTCCAAGCTGATTTCAAAAATATATAATGTTCATAGGGTTCATTGTTCACGTTGCGCTCTAATTCCGCACGGGGCGCGCACATCCGAGCGCGCGCTCACACAGGGAAAGTGCGACAGAGGGCGGCTAGATCAAAGAACTGATGACGTCATAAACTGTGAAATTATGAATAAAATTGTTACTAACGGTATCAGTAAGATTTCTTTGATTGTAATCAATTAGTACTTGATAAAACACGAATCTTACAACATAGTTTTTCATTACTTGTTTTGGGCGCTGGCGGCTAGATCAAAGAAATATGACGTCATTATATAACATTTACTCAATTTTCACTACTTTACGGGGCACGTTTTCCCATAAATCAAATACCGTTGAAATCAGCGCGGAAGGGCGAATCGTTCTACGCTAATTACAACAAGTAACGTGTTCAGTCAGAAAATGTTACATGATTTCGACAGAAATTCTACGTGTCACGTTGTGGTCCCTAATCTATCATATCAGTCTGCACTTATAAACAACTTTTTTATAGCCTGCGCCAGAGCGATAGTTTTCGATCTACCTCGCTTGCAGTTCGAAATACGGTGCCCTAACCGTCTGCCTCTCTTGTTTTGCGCGCTATTGCCGAGAGCTGACTCTCCGTCTTCCTCTGATCTACCCCACAGCGCGCAACTTATTGCGAGCATCGAACTATACGCTGAATGCGAATATAACCATAACTTTCCCAAAATAGTACTTTGAAGAGATTTGGTAACACACCGAATAGACTACCCTTGAAATGCAAACAACGGCGGCGTGGCGGAATGGTTAGTGAGTTAGGAAATCGGAATTGACGATCGGTGGTTCTATCCTCGCTGCTGCCAGTGCTTTTGGCAGTGTAATATCTCGAGAGCAAAATCTTAACTGTTTTTTTTGTAATCCTGACAACAACAATGTTTTTGCAAAACCATGCAAATGAAGCAATAGAAGTTCTCGCATTTTTTTCATCCTATGAATGAGGCTGTATTCTGTGAGTTTTGCAATACGCTTGACAGTTGACCTTCCCGGATGTTGGAAACAGTACTCGGCGAATTTACATAATTACGTGAAATCTAGTTGTAGTGTATCGTGGCGATGATAAAAACTGCAAAAAAACACTGGCAGCAGCGAAGATAGAACCACCGATCGTCATTTCCGATTTCCTAACTCACTAATCATTCCGCCGCGCCGCTGTTGTTCGACAGATTGTTGTCGAGGGTAGTCTCGGTGCGTGGCCAAATCGTCGTTCAAGTACTATTTTGGGAAAGTTATGGTCATATTCGGATACAGCGTAAAAGTTGTGTATATGTGCTTGAATATATTTAAATCGGCCACGACAAGTGCGTGGGCTGCCCGTGTTAGTCATACTAATCCCGTACCTGTCTGCAGGAACATGTACTTCGGTGAGTACCCCCTCTCATTCGCAGTCTCTCTTTCACAGGAGGAGTGCGTGCGACTACTCGTAGCGAGAAAGGTGCGTGAGCATCTTTGTTTGTTTGTTTTTTGTTACGTTTCACAGCAAAGTATTAGCTACATCATTGTCGAGAACACATACTTGACCAGCAGTTGCCAGAAGAGCCAGAAGTGTTTCTTTGTTCACATTGTAATTGGTACGCTTTCCCTTTCCTTTCCATTTCGACCAAAAACAGATGAGGAAATGCCCCATTCGTTCATTTACTTGCTTTAGTGTTCTTTTTCCTTTCAGGCCCTTATAAACGCACAGGACACCAATGGCAACACTGCGGCCCACATCTGTGTAATTCATGAGAACATTGTGAGTGGTGATTTCGAAAAAATTATATTTAGTTCGACCTACATAATTACACACTTGTGACATTGGGTATGCCCTGAAATTGAATAAGAGGGAGATTGTACTCATGCCAGTCAGCTCCAGTTTTATTGATTGATTAGATTTGTTGCAGGCTATGCTGCGTCTTTGCATCGAACTCGGGGCGTCTCTGCGAATACTCAACAAACAGAAGCTCACCCCACTCACACTAGCTGCGAAGATGGCGAAGAAAAGCGTGAGTAGTAGAAGGAGAGAGAGAGAGAGAGAGCGAGAGAGAGAGAGAGAGAGAGAGAGAGAGAGAGAGCTGTTCAGATGTTCATCGAGCTGCTTGACTTGGCGGGCGAGGAGGTGTGGACGTTCGGTGACGCCTCCCAGGTGGGAGACGGGTGTGCAGTGGTGGAGGAGCGATGGAAATCACATTACACCACACTACAAGTTACTACCCCACATTACTAGCTGCCCTGTAGAAATTCGATGAAAACGGTGGAGTGAAGGTTGATACTTGCACCCTCTACCACACCCGTTCTCTCACGGGGCTCACGGGGGTCACGGAATTTTAAAAGCGGGGATCTCTGACGGGGCTTGAAGTCGGGGGGTCGTGGCGTCTTGAGAATCTATCTGAGGTGTGGAGTGTGGACACTTCTTTCCAGACGGCATACCCGCTGGCCCGCATCGATACGATAGACGAGAACGGGGGTCAGATGGACGAGCAGAGCGCCCTCTCACTCGTGGTCTACGGGGTGGGTTGGGGAGGATACTGTAATATGAATGCATACTGTAATTACAAATTTGTCTTCTGTATTTTTGTTCGGGTTGCAACGCATACGTTTCACAACGTGTATGAAGCAGAATGATCTTTAGCATCACTAATGTCTTTCTGGCCACAACACAACACTAGAGAGATGCAAACATACAATAAGAATGTTACAGGATCAGAATGTTTCAGTAAACTGCAACTGCGGCTGTACAAATACTACATACAATAAAATGGCCGTACTTAAAATGCCGTATCCTTCCGTCTTTCAGGAGACGAAGGAGCACCTCGACCTGCTGGATGGGCTACTCGAGTCGATCGTGCAGGCCAAGTGGGACGCATACGCAAAGAGAGCGTCAGTCTTTATTCTCCATCACCATATTGTCTTTTCTTAATCTACAGTATACACTTTACAATCTTGTTTCAGTTGGATCAAGTCGACTCTTGCTTTCTCCGTCTACTACTTTTTCTTCTTCAATGCGTTCATGATGCGACCTTTCTCGATGACCACATATGTGCGTTTTTCACACATGTCTCTTCTTTGTTTACTTGTTTACATCATCGTTTAACTTACAGGAGATCACATCGGGAATGATAGACGGGTACGGCAAGGAGAGACACAATTTGAGCACAACTCTGCCCGGTCAGAAGCAGACATCCATGGTGTACAACAATACACAGACCGGAGAGGTATACGGTGGGTCAATCGTAGTTAACATATAACAAATTATGCTGAGATGTAACAATATTATCAGTTTAATGGTATCATATCTGTTAAACGTTAAACTTCACTAACTGAGAATTGCGAGTAAAGTATCGAAAACATTTGATACGAAGAACAGTGTGATGAACTTGAATGTCTTGAATGTGCTATTCGAGTCGGAAATAGAGTCGGCAATGTTGTGTGGGTTCAGACGAGAGAATGGCGTGGTGTCATCTGGCCTACCACAGCGACTACGCTGGATCGCCCTGGTACGACTGGCAGGATAGGGTAGGTGAAGGTGGAATAAATAATGATCATTGATACGGTGTACTACATATGTATGTGTTACACTGAAGTAACATGTTGTTAGGCAATGGTTCAAAGTTCAAACATTCTATGTTTGTGTTTCAGTCTCGTATGATCTCGGAGGCTGCTGTTGTGTTGATGATGATCATACAGACTATTCTGGATCTGAAGGACATCCGGGGGATGGGCAGGAAGAAGTGGTTTTACATCATGGTCAGACACATGCTTTCATGTTTTCATGATTTACCTTGGTTCTGTTAACACGGGCAGCCCACGCACTTGTGGTGGCAGATTTTGATGTAATTAAGCACCTATACACAACTTTTTACGATGAATCCGAATATGACCATAACTTTTCCAAAATAGCACTTTGAAGGGGATTTGGCCCCGCACCGAATAGACTACCCTTGAAAACGACCTGTCAAACAACACCAGCGCGGCGGAATGGTTAGTGAGTTAGGAAATCGGAAATGACGGTCGGTGGTTCTATCCTCGTTGCTGCCAGTGTTTTTTGCAGTGTAATTTACCGAGAGCAAAATCATGTTTATTGTAATATGTGGATATGTGGATACTCGCCCTCCGAAGTTCGTGACTCCGGCCGAGTACTGTTTCAAACAAACCGGGAAGGTCAACTGTCATGCGTGCCCTACAGCCTCATTCCTCATTCATAAGATGTCCAAAATGCGAGAACTTCTATTGCTTCGGATGCATAAACAGTTATGATTTTGCTCTCGGTATATTACACTGCAAAAAACACTGGCAACAGCGAGGATAGAACCACCGACCGTCATTTCCAATTTTCTAACTCACTAACTATTCCGCCGCGCTGCTGTTGTTTGGCAGGTCGTTTTCAAGGGTAGTCTATTCGGTGCGGGGCCAAATCCCCTTCAAAGTGCTATTTTGAAAAAGTTATGGTCATATTCGGATTCAGCGTAAAAAGTTGTGTATAGGTGCTTAATTACATCAAAATCTTCCACCACAAGTGCGTGGGCTGTCCGTGTAAGTAGAGGTCAGACTCAACTTTTGGCACAACTCCCTCACAAATCAAGAATCAACCCCCTCAAGAAAAATCTCAGAACGGCCGCGCACTCTCAGAAAGATCCCCAGAAAGATCCTAGAAAGATCTCAGAACGCGCCCCACCCTCAGAAAGTGGTTTTTGTATCATAAAGCGGTTTTTGATACATAATCGAGTCTGACCTCGCCTTTACAAAGTTACGAATTTTAGTTTGAGATATAAGATCGAGTTAAGCGAGTCAATGAACCGCACAATCACATCTTGCTATTCCAGAAATCCTTCCCCGCCAAGTTAATCTACAAGTCGTCGTTCTTCCTGTTTCTCGCGATGGTACCGTGTCGACTGCTATGCGCCACTTCCAGGTACATCCACGTACCTCTCTCTCTCTCTCTCTCTCTCTCTCTCTCTCTCTCGCTCTCTCTCTCTCACAAACCTTCTTATTCTAGGATCTTCCTCATTCTCGATAACACACTGGCTGTCATATCAGTCATTTGTACCACTCTTCATTTTCTCTATTACTGTCGGTGAGTTGATCATTTCTAGTTGTGCGTGAAAAATGTTGTGCTAATCGTACGAGTTAATGAGAACTATCTAAGTAAGTAACTATTAGCGCTGTTTCATCCAGCGACGAGAAATGAATAATGATTGACGCAAAATTATGTATAAAGTGCAAAACCAACATTGCAACATTCTCATGTTTTCATACTCACACAGTGACACGTATCTTCTGACAGAACATTGAACACAAACGTAAACAACTACATACGTATTTCAGTGCGATCAAGTTCATCGGTCCGTTCGTGCTGATGGTCTACCGTATCATCACTGTCGACCTGAGTCGATTCTTCCTCATCTACTCCATTTTCCTCATCGGCTTCTCGCAATGTGAGTTGACAAACAAATAAACAATGAGGGTTTTTCAAAGAAAATAGGAGAACAGATAGTGGAACAAAATAGCTAGACATGCGACGGAATCCTGTTACGAGCTTTCAACCTGCATACAAACAAACAAGCCCCGTGCAGCGTTCAACCTGATCTTCACTGCGTGCGAGCGTGAGGAGAAGCGGCTGAAGGACGCGATCGCAGATCTGGAGGCGCAGGGTCTGCCAGTGCCCGACTCACTCACTTCCGAGGTAGCTTCCTCTAGTTTCTTTTCCTCTCCACTCGCTCTTTCGTTTATTTCTATTCTGTGTTTGACTAGTGGTACGCCCCCAAGATACGAATCAAGATAAATCAAAATGTCAATCGCAATCCCTTTTCCCCTCGTTCTTTCGGCATTCTATAAGCTTTTATCATCCGGATGTACAACAGAAGATTCACAGATTGATTTCCAGCTGCGTAATCCATTCGAGAATATCATCGTGTCTCCGTGGGACGCCATGATTCGCATTTTCATCATGACCATTGGTGGGCGCATTATCTCTCATCTCTAATTTGTTTAGTTTGTTATTCTCATATGTTTCTTGCCATGCACAGAGCGCATTGTCATATTGCAACAATGACATTCGCGGAGTTTTTTTTTTTGTTGAAAATGTTCAATCTTATTTTGTGCAGGCGAGTTCCTGATGCTGTACCGCCAACTCAACGCGTGCCCTTCTCACACGATGCGCGCACTCGGAAAGGTTGGATCCGTGGAGGGTCCGGATTTGAATTACCAGTTAATGAGTTAATCTGATAATCTGTTCAGGCGACGTTCCTGGTGTATGAGATGTGTGTCTCGATTCTGCAGTTCAATCTGCTCATCGCTATGATGACACGAACATACGAGGCTATATTCCAGACACAGAAAGAGTACAAGAGACAGGTGAGAGAAGAAAGGAGAAAATGAGAAAGATACATAATACCATATACCAACATAATACTTACGTTTCGAACAGCTCTCATATAACATAACATGCTTTTCAATGGCACGTATGATGCGTCTTTTTTCACAATACACATGATACATGTTTTTAACGACTTCAGCTCTTCAGCAGAAGAGTTCATTTCAGTGGGCGCAAGTGATTCTGATGCTCGAACTGTCCCTTTCACCCAAGGAGAGACTCATGTATCTACTCAAATACTCCAGACCGGTGCGAGATTGACTCATTTTTTATACAAGAGATGTGTTCTGCATAAAAATAAACATGGCAGATCATTCTCATTCTTCTTTCAGGTTGGCATCAACAAGAGAATGCGGAGTTTCGTGGTCAATCGCAAGCTAGATGTGAATAGATCTCATTTATGTATTATGTTTCGAGTTCTCTCTCTTTCATTCGTTTTTTTTTTGTTTTGTTACCTGTGTTTCCACTATACCGATCCATAAAATCAATCAATAATTACAGCCAAACAACATGGAAGAGCACGACATTCAAAAGAAGGAGGAGAAGAGGAAGAGGCAGATAGAGGAGAAGAAGGCACTGGCCAAGAGGAGGCAGAAGGTAAAAGAGAGAGAGAGAGAGAGAGAGAGAGAGAGAGAGAGAGGGGGGGAGGGAGAGAGAGAGAGAGAGAGAGAGAGGGAGAGAGAGAGAGAGAGAGAAAGAGAGAGAGAGAGAGAGAGAGAGAGAGAGAGAGAGAGAGAGTTGCCTGCAGGACCAGATCCTACTGGGTGTGATTCGTCCGACGACGACTGCTGGTACGATGGGCGAGGACGGTCTGCGGAAGAGGAGCCACCTCCCGACTACCACCATAGAAGCACTCTGATTCAACATTCAAAGACAATCAAAGTGTTCCCACCACTAGTCACCGACCTGTACATTTTGCTTTGATTGTGATGTATTGATCCTATAGCGTTTCTGGATAAACGATTGATTGTGACGTTGGTATTGTGAATAAACTGAACAACCAAGCATCATAGAGTTGGAAAATGTATTGATTGTGTAAGTGACATGGACTAACGACAAAATGGCATGTTTGCGATCGTTTATTCATCATCTGTGTGTAATAATGCAATGTAGATTGAATCATCAGTGTTTGTTCTCGGCAACTAGACGGCGTAAGACGTTTCGGATGGTGCGGAGCTCATCCAGGGACACCAACGGCTTCCCACCCTCGCTGCTGTCGCTGTCCTTCATGAGGTTCTTGAAGAATCTCCCCGGCCGGTGGTTGGGTCGACCGAGGGGCTGAGTCGCCGCCGAGAAACACATAAGACCACACACAACCAGAAGAACGAACAGGAATTTCATCTGAATAGCAAGATTAGATTGATATACAAATAAAGAACAAAATAAGAAATGTGAACGCAGTGCTTGTTGGATGTCTTTTATTGATACTGCATAATGTAAACCGCCTTCTTGCATAATGTGTGTAACGTGTTGGTACACGTGTAGAAATATCGAAAATCGAATGATATTACAAATACAGATGTATTGATACATAGTTGAGATCACATATTCATGAAAAAAATAAAATGAGTATGACCTTATGTCTCAACCCTTTACTATTTTCCATAAAAAAACATATGTCCACGATTCTGTGACCTTATGTTTACAAGGTAGCAAAAAGTCTACTAGGAAAATTACCTAATCAAGGGTATTGCTTATATGAAATATGTCCAAGTTTACATACGCGTAGTTTAGTCCGCATGTGTTAAACGGTCTTGAGCCACGTTCTTGTAATTAAAGTCGACTTGTCAGATATTGTTCTACACAGTATAGAGTGTACTACACGAATAGTTCTACACGGCGAGACTGGAAGAGCACTGGGTGCAACACGGTGCTGGTGTGTAGAAAATGAGTTCACATTCCTACACAGTGTGTAGCATGTAGGTTTCTTGGACTGATTCTCGAATTGAGGCCGTTTACTGTAAGGCGATTGGGCGACGCCAAATAAGCATGTTGGAAGAGCACTAATGGGCGACGCGCGGATTCTCGATTGGAGGAAAAGAAGTCACAAAGCGAAAGCGAATTGAAGATTGAACGGCAAGACCCAAGACCGGAAGATAAGTACGTCACTGTTATCGATATCTGGAGCCGTTCACTGTGAGACAATGAGGAAGAGCCGAATAAGCCTGTTGGAAGTGCACTAGTGGGAAAATCGCGGATTTCACGGATGGTGCATGGTGGATAAACCAGATTTCACGGATGGTGGATAAACCATTACTATTACATCTATGGATAAACCATTATTATTCATCCTAATGGATCGACCGGGAGCAAGTTAATGGACGCGAGAAGTTTAAAAACGTTAGACGATAGAGGCAACGTGGTCCATGAGGCTCACGCGTTCGAAGATGGATCAAGGCCGCATACTCTATATGGAAAAAAAGAAGATTTTCGAAAGATGCTACCCACCGGATAAGGTTTTGCTACGTGATGGGATTGTCCCCGGTCTGCGCGCACACTCCGCGAGTGTGCGCGCAGACCGGGTGCAATCCCATACACTACGAAATTTACGAACACCTATTTTACATATTCTGTTCATTTTCAGCATACAGTATATTTATGAAAAGAGATTGTATTTCATATAATTTTACGTGCTAGTTGTAGTTTACACACAAAATTTAGAGTGGTGTGTTCCTTTAATATGAAATAATTTTCATGAAAGTCATGTTGGAAGAAGTTGAGATGTTCCACTCCGAGACAACAAAAACCACTATTACCACTCGAAAAAAAACAATATTGTTTTATTATACATGATCTTTTAGAGAGAAAAATCTATGAGGCATGTTTCGAGATTTTGGCAATCAAAATCAAATTATCTCGAAAAACTGCTGAAAAACGATTTTTTGAACACGTAGTCTTCGGCGACAACAAAAATGGAATATACTATTAGACAGTACGCAATTGGTTGAATAGATGAGCTTAATTTGAGACAATTCGATGGGGGCATGATTTGAGATCTTCGGGATCGAATTTCGATGAAAAGCATATAATAGCCAAGATCTCAAAACATGCCCCCATCGATTTTTCTCTGAAAGATCATATAGACTAAAACAATATTGTTTTTTTTCGAATGGTAATAGTGGTTTTTGTTGTCTCGGAGTGGATTCATGTTTTCATTTCATACTTCTTCCAACATGACTTTCATGATAATCATTTCATATTAAAGGTAAGTAGTGTACTCTCTGAATCCTATATTATCACGAATGTATTTGTAATGCCTTTTAGAAATATTTTCATGCCAATTGTGGTTGTTTGTGATAAAAAATAATGAAATTGAAACTTATAAAAAATTCATTTAAATCCATTATGTTACGCATATTTACGCAACTTTTTTTTAACAGAACTTACTCCGTTTAGGAGATCATTTTTCTATCAGCTGTTCCCGCCAAATTCGTAAAAGAAACACATATTAAAAATGTTATCCAAAATAAGAATGACAAAAGAAACAATATAAACACATGGAAATAAATTGTCGTTAATGAAACAGCCGATAGTGGGGTCAAACTGTGTAACTTCGTGCAAGATTCTACGATTTCTCACTCCAATTTTCAAATGATTTTTCAAAACTAATTTGTTTCAGAATGCATATTTGCATTATCATAATATACTCATTGTATCGTGAACAATGACATGTTATATCTACGCATACACCCAGATTCAGAGGGTACACTACCTTTAAAAGTGTCTTTAAATTGTATGAGGAATCGAACGAGCACCTATTTTCTAACTTTCACATATTTGAGGTCATGGTCCCTTAATTAGCATAATTTGCATACTTGAAGATGAAGCGCAGTGTTTATCAGTTGTACTTGATGATGTGTCGTTCCATCTCGGTTCTGTTGTACTTGCCGATAATGGCTGTGTTGAGTGGGGATCGCAGCCAGTGATAATCTTCCGGATCCGATCGCCAGCCCACCCCGTAGCTGGCCTAAACACATACAGCGTTTTAAAGATCACAACGACAATATGTTCTAAATATTGAATCACAAGTACGAAATAAATCATTTTGGTCTCACAACGACGGGACTGATGAGAAACGAGGGGTATGTGCATTGATGTGCTTCTATTCTTTACTCTAGCAAGTTTCGTACTTACTTCTAGAATGGGCTCGACGTCGCAGGGTACGATGAATAGGTGTCCGAGGAGGTCGCCGGAGCAGAATGAGGTGACGGTGGGATAGTACCACCTCACCCGCGTTCCCCCTACAGGCACATCCAGACCGGCCGTGTAGCTGCGACGACCCTGCACAGAATGGACACAATGTGGATGCATGTATGCACCTCTGTGTGAGAGAAGAACATATCCAATCCAACGTCGCCCATCTCAAACTTCCACTCGAGACCGTCAGCCGGCTGAGATTGAACAATTTTGTTATCACTATGATATTATGGCATTACGATGTTATCAGTATGAGTGACGACTCACGTTTTCATATGAATAGGTGAGGGTGGCTGTTTGGAAGTGCATGTTCTCTGTTGCATTGTGGAACACGTCGCTATAAGCGGACGAATCCACTATCATATCCATATCGTTAGTGGTGGGAATGATGGTGCACTCGCGATACCATCCTGAACGATTATTCGCATAGCAATAGATATGAATCGTTTTTACCGAGCAATGTGCCGAATGCGAGTGCGGGATAGGCTCCGATGGAATAGAGCTCGTTGCGCCACTCGGCCACTCTTCGCATGTTAGACGGGGTGGACATGGATGAGGCCGTGATGAACGGATTACGTCTGCGAACAAACACGAGCGATTGGGAGATTGACTAGAAAAACAACTCACTTCATATCGATGCGAGCACACTTCCTCAACTCTGAATGCGAATAGAGACGAAGGAATCGAGGAATATGCACAGGAATCGACAAATTGCCGCCGAGATCACGAAATTGAAACCTGAAGGGTACCGCGGATTGTCAACATCACTCAGTTTCGTTACTTGAGAATTCCTCTCGCCACTCGGTCTCTGAGGATGTGATAGTCAGTGGAGGGATTGTTCTCATAGAAGAGAATATCGAGGTGCGGATAGTTGTCAGGTGAAATTGGCTCGCTGAAAAGAGGAATGAAGACGAACAAGGCATTACACGGACATGAAGTTGACTGCAATTCGGATGCGTGGAGGGATGTTGAGACGAGATGATGAGGGCGATGAGAGCTCGGAGAGGAGAAGTACGTCTATGAGAAGAGAGGAACGAGGAAACGGCAGCTGCTCCAGGGGAAGCAGCCTCTCGCGGTATGAAGACAGGGGAGGGCTCTGAAACGGGCATTGAAACGCCACTGGAACAGTGAAACTCACCCAAACGTCTCGTAAAACTGGTTCATTCACATTTACAGAAGTTGTAAATGTAATGACAAGAAAACTGAGGGAAACAGCGAAAAAGAGCAGTAGCAGAAATCGGAGACGTGTTCGCATAGCTATGATCGATATTGGAACATTTCGACTTGTACTTGGTCTGTGTGATATCTCGACTAAACGATCACTGATAACAGATAAGGATGTTTTAAGATAAAATATGCGGTGAGAGATAGGTGTATCGCGAACCGGGGACAGGGGAGGGACACCCTATTAGTGTGTTGCTGTCTAATTCAGACAAACATATATTCATATTCTCATGTAGCGCTTTCACTTATTCAAAACAGAACGTAAGTAGTTTCGCGGAAGAAGTTTCCCATTTCGGGATGATAATATAGTGGTGGCCAGTCGAACAAAATGAACACAAAGCTCTTTCTCGGCTCTCCGTTGAGCTACAGAATTCTAGTTTAGAATCGAATGCTCTATGAGCGATCTACCCAAATACATAGTTTGTTCCAGCTAAACATTTTTCAAAATGCTTTCTTATGTACCCTCGATTTCAACACCTGTGAAGCGGCAAGACGCGCTAACGAATAGGGGAAACCAGCGGAACAGTTTCTGGATGAAAATGTTCACTAAAAGATTACAGATTACACTAACTGGCTGATATCGATTGTTATCGATGAACTCGTGATCTAGAAAAAACACCGATAATCTAATTGCCCAATCTCACTCGCTGCTCGCGTGAATATGCAAATGAGAATCCGCGTCACAGGAACAAAATGAAAAGTACGAAAAAAATCACTTGAAACATTTTCAACTGAAACAAACTATGCAGTTGGATAGATCACTCGTTGAGCATTCGATTCTAAACTAGAACTATGTACATAGCTCAACGGAGACCCGAGAAAGGGCTTTGTGTCCATTTCGTCCAAATTCGGGTTTTTAGGTCACAGGGAGTCTTTGTGGTTTCGCGTCATGAACTCCATCTGATGACGTGTCAATGATCCACTGTCGTCTACATTCGTCTTTAAACCTAATGGATTATGGAAATGAAATCGAATGATTATCGACTGATGATCGAAATACTACATACTTCTTTGACTGTCAGAGTCAGCATAGAGAAATACAATACCAAAGGCATACGAACTGATATTACTAGATACCGGGTTGATGAATGATAAATCATAAGCAATAGAACGGGAACAGCGGCGTATAATATGGGAGGTTCCATAAAAGAGATGCCCACAGCAGGGATCGATCCTGCGACCTTCTGTTTACAAAACAGACGTTCTGCCACTGAGCTATATGGGCGTTGTTTTATGAAGCAATACGCGGGGAGAAGGTTCCGTTTGCAAACACAATCTGAAACAAACATACTTTTTCGAAAATTTAAAAGCGATAATTCATGGTATTATTGAACACTACAAATCATAATTTTATAATGCACGAATACATGAGCACACAATATTATGTACAAACAATGTGAAATAGACAACAACATTGGGAGAAAAGGCAAGTGAATGTCATAGCAACATTTCGATAGTAAAGCGGCAGTGACAATACTTATCCATAAATACTTTTCAAATCACCGGCGTTCAACTGCATACGAAAGACATCCTGACTATCCGTCAATCAAAACAATTATCATATACCGTAATGCAAGTACCATAGGGGGCGAAGCTAGCAAGGGGCGGGGTCTAAGTGGGCGGGGCGTGGGGTTGAGATCATTGCAGCAATTCGTCCACGCGAACAGTGTTCAGTTGGAATTTCGAACAAACCGGAAGGTCACTGTCACATGCCTGAAAAGAAAAGAAAATGACACATTTTGATGGAAACAGAAAACAATAAGAGAAAGTGGTGAACATGTTGTATCATTGACAATCTATGGTATGTACATGACATAAAAAAGGAGTATGAAACATACCTCGGCCTCGGATGCTCGACCGAGACACGGCGACCCTCCGTCAACTGGGCCGATGCACGAACGGACTCTGAACAGGGAGGTTGTGACGAGGGTGTACTGTAGCACGGTTACTGTAGCCTGTACCTGGTGCGCAGTCCAGTGCCGCAGTTGTCGACACAAGAAGACCACTCCGCCCACTCTGCCCACTCACCGTCCTCACTCTCTGCAAGGAACTCTCTCCCTCTCTCTCTCCCTCTCTCTCTCTCTCTCTCTCTCTCTCTCTATCCACTGAAACCCGTGACAGCGTGAAACAATAGAAGCGTGACAGAGTTCTGCTAGTGAACCTCTCTTTCTGTCGTGAAAAGTGTGAAATGACTGTACGTTCGCATTCATCGGCGTAGCACATCGTGGTCTCGTGCGCGGATCCGGTGCATTGCTGGCCGACTGGCGCGGAACAAGTGCGCTGACGCGACTGCAGTGCGAATCCGCACTGATCGGGACACTCACTCCAAGAGGACCACGAGGTCCATTCTGGGTCGGTGGAGAGGGCTGAAAGGGTGTGGAGGGTGCATGTGGGTGGAGGAACAGAACCATGCACATGCAGAGTGAAATCAATCAATAGTCGATCGATACTCACAGATCGCTCGACACTTGGCCTCGTCTCGACAAGGCTGCAGCTCGAAGTCCGCCCCGAAACAAGGCGTGCCGCCTGGAAAACGAGTGTTGCATTTTTGATAACTCTTATCATCAAATGAGACTGTGGAGTTAAACACATTTTACATATACTTGTTTTTAGGCAAACAATGAAACGTATGGTGCACGTACCAGCTTGCGGTCGGGGGCTGTCGCAGTATCGGGTGCGGCTCCTCTGTCCGTTCTTGCATGGATGGCTGCACTGTCCCCACTCACTCCACACACCCCAGCCACCGTCCCGACGCACACCACACGGCTGGAATGAAGGGGACAATCGATACGTTTCACAATTGATACGTCAATTGATACGCAGTTTGATACGTTACGGCTGGAATCGCGAACGAGAGGTTACTATTGATACGTTTCACACAAGGGATATAGTGGTATGCTTCCATTGCTGCAAATGAGAGATTGACAAGTTGCAGAAAGCTTACAGGCTTTGTTAGGGTCAGCTTTCACTGGATATTGATGTCATCATAATCAGTGGTATGTTTTTTTTTTAATTAATTTCTCTCGAAAATAGAGGTCATTGTGAATTATACTTATACGCACAACCGCGAGAACCGTTTTGCACTGCTTATAACAGTTGACAATATATCAGTCACTATATCACTTGCGCGAAACGAATCTTCGAACGTACCTCTCGACTGACGCACGCGCGCTGTTCGAAGGAGTAGCCAGCACAGTAGGAGCCTCTGGAAGACAACGAGAGGTGGTTGCATGGAGAAGAATCACATTGCTTTTGAGTTTAAAGAGCGAGAGCTCTTCTCACCTGTTCTCCGGAAGTGGATCGGCGCACATTCGATTCCTGATCTGGTGGCCAGTGCCCTGAAAGATCTTCCTTTAAGTTCACTTTGTAAAAAACATTAAAAATTTGCCTACTTACCACCTCGTTATTATGTCTGTTCCATCTATATCCCTCCCTCCCTCTCCCTCTTTCTCTTTCTCTCTCTCTCCCTCCCTCTCCCCCCTCTCCCTCCCTCCCTCCCCCTCTCTCTCCCCCTCTCCCTCCCCCCCCCCACCTGGCAGTCCTTGCTGCACCTGCTCCACTCCGCCCACTCGCTCCACGCGCCCGGCTGTGGTGCGCACTGTGACGGCTGGCACCCACGCGTCTCGATGATCGAACCCGAACAGAAGCCCTGGAAGGTATACTCCGTTTGAACTTAGCTCCGCATTTTCGAGCGAAAAATTATCGCGCTTTATCTGGCAACTGGAGTGCCTCATGGTTTCTTAGATCATAGATCCACATCCTCTCAACTCATAAAGTTTCAAAGTGACCTGATCAAAAACCGGCAAGGAACAGATGTCATATATTTGGACATTGCGAAGGCATTCGATACAGTGAACCATCGTAGATTGTTGGACATCATGTGTGCTTATGGGATCAGTAGAGAAATTGTGAATTGGATAAAAGTATATCTAAATGGTCGACATCAAATGGTGAGAGTGAATGAATCTGTCTCCCAACCAACAATAGTGGGAAGCGGAGTGCCTCAAGGATCAGTCCTGGGGCCTCTTCTTTTCAACATTTACCTGAATGATCTTGAAAAATGCATACAACACTCAAAAACACTGATGTATGCAGATGATACTAAATTTTATATAAGTAGAAGTATTCCAGACTATTTAACAAAGCTTCAAACTGATATGAACTCAGCTTTTGATTGGTTCTCTAATCGGCAATTAAAAATTTCAATTGGCAAGTGCGCTGTATTGTGTACGAATACTGGAAGACAGAAACGCCATAATTCGTGTTATTCTATTGGCGGAATACAGCTGCAACAAAAAGACCATATCCGAGATCTTGGAGTTGAAATATCAAGTGATCTTAAACCTCGAATTCACTTACTACAGCAAGCTCGTAAGGCAGGTGCAATTATGAATAATATGTTCAGAGCCTTCAGTTTTAACAAGAAAGGCTTTATGACGCTCTTTAATGCTAAGGTTTTACCTATTTTGGAATACAATACTGAGTGCCTCATTGATATAAAGAAAACTTACTGGGATCCAGTTGAGAAAATTCAAAGAAAGTTTACAAAACGTTTTTGTCCGAATCTTGAGTATGATCAAAGACTGAAAGAACTTGATCTCAAACCTCTTTCATTGCGCAGAACAATCAAAGATGTTTGTACTGCACACAAGTATGTGTATGGTCAAGTTTGGGTGGACAAAGAAGACAATCCGATTGTATTGTACTCGAAAGAATCTACAATTCAGTCAAGGAGTAGAGGAAATGGACTGAAAATCTTCTCAAAATCAACCACTGCTCTCGAACAATCTTTCCTCTCACAGAGTTTGCACTGTTTGGAATCAGTTACCAACTTCCATCGTTTGTGAAGACAATTCCAAAATATTCAAAACAAATCTGACGAACTATCTCATGAAAAATGTTCTGAAATCATATACAGCGAACTAGTATACTGACTGCACTTTACCGCGCAATGCTGCGCGTCTTCCTCAATTACAGTTAGCGGCACTACTCCACTATGTGGTAGCCACTCCACTCTGGGGGCGGTGCCGGGGTAGGCATCGGGGGCGCGGGTGCGGTCACTCTACTGCGGTCTGTCTCCCACGGCAGCAGCATCTATCCACCCATATATTACGGTAGCATGTACTGTACATTGTTGCTTTTGCATCTTCGTTATTTATTGCTCCCGTGTATACCTATCCTAGTCGATTACGATAAACATTACATTACATTACAACGCAATGCCAATTAGAGCACGATAATTTTTTGTTGCTTATTTGCAGCAATGCCGGTGTTTGCACTGCACACATATTTTTCCCTCACACATGACCTCGTGGCGTATTGGTAACACTCACGTTTTGAAGTAGGTTGAACCGTGGTTCGATACTCTCTACTCACAGAAAGTTTTGCCGAAAAGAAACTATTGTTCAACATGCGCTGATCTTTTTCTAACCACCCAAATTCTCTTCGAAGAAAGAGGCAAACTCGTGTGCGGCTCCACTATAGACATTACTTGTAGCCACATCCACGATGAAGGCGTTGAGTCATAATTCATAAAAAAGACTACGTATATTTCATTTTTCGGTTTCAATGTCTTTCACATTAATATGTTTATAGTGAAGATACGTAGGGAGAGTGGGGTAAGGGGGCGGTACCTGAAGGGCGGGGTCTCGGATGGTGCAGAATCGGCGGCGACTGGCGGTGAGTGTGTAGCAGCTGCAGGCACTCCAGTCAGACCATGATGACCACACAGGCACCAGCTTCTCCGACGCCTGGCAAATATTGGCATGCGTTTCATGGTAGACATATACACATATATGACGAACAATATACAATTCGTGGTAAACACACATTACTCAATATGAAACACTTTTAAGAAATATACTGGACTGTTATGATAAGAGTAACCCCACCTGATTTGCGGCGTCTCTCTCGTGCACTCGGCAGTGCTCCGGACGCTCGCAGCGCCTCTCCTGCAAAGGAAGATCACACTCTGCGAAAACGCTTCTCAAGTGTGTCGGGGGGTGAATCTTCCGGGAGTTAGAAGAGAGAGAGAAAGAGAGAGAGAGAGAGAGAGAGAGAGAGAGAGAGAGAGTGGCGGTGTGGTCTCGTACCTGTCTGGTGGGGGCGAGGCACTGGAAGAAGAAGAAGGCGGTGCACCTGCGTGTCCTCGTCTGGCTTCCTCCCTCCCCGCACCCCGAGGGACACGGGGTCCACGCCGACCACGCAGAGAAGTTCGGATCTGAATGGAGGGGAATAGATTATTCATAATCTTTCAATTAATTACTGACACGACATGTGCTATCGAGAAAGTATGTTTGTGAAACGTATGGTACTGTATGTTTGTATCCACTGGGATTGTTCAGGCAAAAGTTGAACAGTCGAAATGGATTGATTGCATTCACGAGTAGGATATTTCAATTCTGGCATAATGAACGAGTGGCTACTGGCTACCTTTCTCGCAGGCGTCCGTTCCGCATTCCTCCCTCTGCGACTCGAACTGCGTGGGCGGACAGCGGCCGGAGAGACAGATGCGCGAACGCTTGCGCTCACCTGAACAGAGAGAGAGGTTGAGAGGGAGGAAGAGAAAGAGAGGTTGAGAGGGAGGGAGAGAAAGAGAGAGAGGGGGAGAGAGAGAGAGAGAGCACTCGCACCTCCGTCGCAGGTGGCGGAGCACTGTGTCCACTCGTTCCACTCTGCCCACTCCGCTCCTCCCTCTGTCGCCGGTCGAACACGGCTGCCGTGTGCTCTGTAATCGATTATTGATCGGTGTGGTTTGAAACTCGATTCTAAACTATCTACGTATTGCAGTTAAAGTACAATTTTCAAGGAACTCCGCTGCCCACCGCTGCCGTACTCGCGGTTTCCCGCCAAATCTGGTTCCGGGCGCGCTAATGTTTTTGGCCGGTGACTCTTTCCCCGGAGTTCTTCTTTAATAGTTCCGTGACACACACAGTTGGCCGCTTTCTTCGCCGTTTTCTGATTCTCCCCCCACCCACTTCTTCCTCTTGCCTCCTCCGTCCAGTCTGCATGTCTCGTCGCACCCCCGCCTCTCCTCTCCCGTCCCTTCACACTCGATCGGCTGACTGTCGTCCATCTGAGACGCCGTGCAGAAGCGACGACGCGTTGACGTCTCCGAACTCAAAGTAATTCGTAATTCGTCTGTTCTTGCGGTTCATTATGCAGAGTTTTCAGCTATAAATCTTAATAGTCGGATGAAAAGTACTCATAAATCATCACACAAGTCCTCTTGGTTTTACATACACGATCACAGCTTCAGAACCAATGAAAACCCGGAAAAACTCTTCTGACCTGTCGCACGTGAGGCACTCGCTCCACGTCTGCCAGTCGGTCCAGGAGGGACACGGACGAAGCACACAGCGTCTGGAGAAGCAACATATTGCACTGCTGGCTAATTTTTGATAACATGATAACTATCATCATTGAGATAACTGCGTTGAGATAATTGCGTTGACATATTGCCACCACATGAAAACAATTCGGTGTATGTTGTTGTTGGAACGTAGTGGCCGTAGTGGGTTTCTGACATTCTGACATTATAATTCCCTGTGCTGAACATGAAAGAGAGAAACTTACCTCTCCTCCGACAGTTGCTTGCTGGGACACTCTCCGCTCTCGCACTCTCTGGTTCTCGTCTGCTGTCCCTGTCCACAGGTGGATGAACAAGGGGACCACCCAGTCCAGGAGGACCACGAGTACGCGGGGGTGGAGGAGCACGGCTGAAATCACGTAGAGTAGTACACTACACAAGCTTTTGAAGTGTTAACATAGATGACTCACATGTTCATTACACGTTCTCGCCTGTCGATTCGCAGTGGCGCAGAGGATACCGTCACACAAACGCTCCCTGACAAGTAGTTTATTGATTATCAATCAATAAATCGATACTGTCTGATACCTTATCTGGAATCCGACACCGCAGCTGACGGAACACGGTAGCCAGTCACCCCAAGCCTCCACAAAGCATTTCTGCAACTTACACTTTCATAAATTGTCCAATTTGCTACACGCGATTGGTGCGTGTTTATGCCATCCAAGATATGGGATGGCTGAAACGTATCTTCCCCTTGCATACCTCAGCATTGCACTCCTCTGTCTCTGTCACGTCGCCATCGCAGTGAGCAGCCACGCACTCCCTGCTCCTGCTCCTGCTCCCTCCTCCACAAGTGGCGGAGCAGACAGACCAAGGGGACCATTCCCGCCAGCACGGACCCTGAGAAAGAGAGAGAGTGTAAAGAGTCCACCACTTAGCTCAGGATAGTTAACGGGTATTATCCAACGACAGTGGAATACTACTACATAATTAGATCTAGGCTGGACTATGTAAGTTGTCGTACCTCATTGCACGGCTGTGCCTGTTGCAGTACGTGGTTGCATGCCGGTTGGAGGCACGTCCTCTCCCTCCTCCTCCTTCCGCCCCCGCACTCTCGGTCGCACTCCGTCCAGTCTGTCCACTCACTCACAGCGGGGCACGCGGGCGCCGAATCGCAAGCGCGCTCCTCCGCCAATACAGTACACTGGTGGCCGGGCTGAACAGGTATCATTGAATTCACGAACAAAATATATATATGTTGAATAAGTGTTTGTTATTGTTCATACCTTGCACTCCCTTCTCCTGATTTGTCTGCCATTGGGTCCACAACTCGCACTGCACTCACTCCAAGGGGACCACTCCCCATGCGGGTCACCCAACAAGTGGTCCCTAGCTGGACAGTCGGACGCTGTCTCCACAACTGCCTTTCCAGCACACGACATCGCCTGAATGACGCAAAGGTGACGCAAGGCTGACGCAGAGTGTGACGCACCAGACAGCTGCCGCCGATGCAGTACTTTCCCCTGCCGCAGGGCGATCCGTCGGGGTACTGTCCCTTGTTGCGGATCAGCTCCGAATCGACCAGATGGCACCACACCTTGCACGGCTGAGTCGAGTCTGCCAAGGAGTTTATGAATGAAAATGAGAAAAGAGAACGCATTGCTGTATAATATGTTTGTTTCCAATATACGGTTCTGGAGAAACGTATGTATGCATCGAATCGAGTTCATTCACGCGAAATGAAACACACTCACGATCGAAGCTCTCTCCAGTGAGTTGAGTGTCGGGCTTGATAGGATCATTTTTGATGTTCCGACACACGCGGTTCGCGAAATCATCTCTGAAAAGATCGTCCGTTTGTACAACAGTTCTGCACACATTAGTATGTCCCACGTATAATCATCAAAATCAGTAGCGAGTGAAGCGTGCCTTGACAGTCCTTTGCAGTTCGACTTGGGATTTCCACAGACCAGACCACGAATCGAAGAGCCCGTGCACGGAAGACCACCGTTGTTCGGACTGAACAGTTTTTGAATGTGCTATAAGACAGTGGGGTTCATTATGTTCATCACAACTCCCTCAATATACGATCTCTCTGAAACGTGACTCACGCGGGTTGAATGCATGCTCTATGCTGGCTCTTGAGTTGGATGGATCCAGTGATCTGACACTGTGCCACTGGACACAGCTTCTCCCCGGAAGACCACTGAGACCAGCCACCGTCGATCACCTGAACAGGCAAGTGAGTGGCGGCAAGTGGCGCCGCGCCGCGTACCTGCGGCGGCGTGCCGTGCGGCCACGAGCGGCAACGACCCTCGATGCACCAGCTGCAACAAGATAACAATATAGAGGTATAATAGATGCACTATTATAGTGCATACCGTTGTCCTCCGCACCAACTGCCTTCTAGTGCTGGATGGGCAGTGGAGATGGTAGATCCACTGTTGCCACACCAAAGAATGCGACAGATGTCCTGCAAAGACTCTCTTTCTCTCTCGATCCTATCTCTCTCTCTCTCTCTCTCTCTCTCTCTCTCTCTCTCTCTCTCTCTCTCTCTCTCTCTCTCTTTTATCTCTCTCACATCCATATTCCTTCCTGCAGGTATCTCCACTTGATAGTCTCGTCCCCAGAAATAACTGCATTGCTGATCGGCTGTGAATCTGAAAAGAAAGTAAACTCTAATTCTAATTTATTCCATCCGAAAATAATAATTTTCAAAAATCTCAAAAACCACCACAAAGTATGATATTCCAATTTGCACAACAACACAGAAGTAGCTTAAACTTTACTCTATGCAGCAAAAATGTGGGCCGAACCGGTGATCGAAACCGGGACCTCTCGCACCCAAAGCGAGAATCATACCACTAGACCATTCGGCCGCCGATTTTATTGTAACGTGAAGGTGTCTCGCCATAACATTTTCGCGAAACTATGCACTCAAAAGAAATGCCCACAGCAGGGATCGATCCTGCGACCTTCTGTTTACAAGACAGACGCTCTGCCACTGAGCTATACGGGCGATGTTTCCCGATTTCCCACAAGCCGTGTCGGGTGTGCACAAATTGCAATTTTCAGAATGGACAAGATACTATTTGGATGAGCAAACAAGACAAACATGCGAAACATTGAAACAATTACACAACGGTTTTCGTTTTGTTGCATTGTATGTAGTAACAAACCTCTGTCCCGGCAGTCTGCCGTCTGATAGATGGTTTACAGTGGAGAGACCGGGAGACGGGTCACGGAGACAGTTGCCACGCCCCGACTCACTGCAAACACATGTCAACAAACAAATAAACAAACAACACACAAACAAGACTGACTCTAGCTGCATGAGAAAGGCGTTGAACTCTCTGACGGAGCACTCGCTCCACGTCGTCTTGCCCGCGCCGTTGACAGCCGACATGAGACAGCAGCTGCGGCCGCACTGGTTCTGCACTCCGTCGTGCACCATGCCCATGCTGGAATAGGAAATCGACTGGTGAACATGAACCGAGTTATTCAAGATACTAAGTAGAGCTACAATATCGGACCACTGGCGACCATGCACCTTCAATCTACCTCGAGTACGTTACGGGAATCAATTCTTTGTTAGGATCTTTACGCTTTCTACACTCTCTTTCTACACTCTCTTTCTACACACATCTTGAATATTCTTACTCTCTTCAGTGATAGCCGCACTCACTTGTGTCCCATTTCGTGTGCGAGTACGAACGACCTTCCTAGATGTAGTCCCTCGACGAGTGAACACGCGAACAGAGGGTCGCACATCCGCGCCACCGGAGCCACGCCAGCCACCGACGCCGTCGTGTGGTAGATGTCGTACCTGTTGTTGTTGTTGTTGTTGTTTTTGTTGTTTGTTTGTTTGTTCCTGTAGTTTGTTGTGTTGTTTACCCCACCCAGTGAGCAGCACTCCATGGTCCCAGTGTCCAGTATCCGTCAGATCGCTTCCGGGATTGATTGCCGACTGAATTGTATTATGTGATGTGAGAACAGGGTCCATAATGATAATGTCGGTGATAAGCAGCAGTTTGTTATGAACAACTATCGAAACGTACTGTGGTATTCATCTACTGTGGTATTCATCAATAAAACTCGATGGAGCAACGGAATGAGGTGGTACCTGATGTCTGCAGAAGCCGTCCAGAAGACTCTGTGCCTGTCCGTTCTTGTGAAGGGCAGTCGCCAGATTGCGAGGCTGCGTCTTCCACAATTCATATCTAAAGAAAAACAGGTATGATATATGATTGAAGGGAAATAGTCTATTACTATCGAGAGGTGAATAAATAAAAAAAAGTTCACCTGACAATGACAATGTCGAGGTTGGGGGAGAGAGTGGGCTGTTGGTAGAGGACATGCACGTTGTTGATCAACGCGAGAGAGAAGTCGAGAAGGTGCTGCTCTGCTTCTCTGAAGATCTCTCTCTCCCTCTCCCTTTCTCCCTCCCTCCCTAACTCTCTCCCTCCCTACCTTGTAAACTCTCTTTGGAAGTGCTCGTAGAGCTTGGAATCGAGGAAGAGTCCTGAAACAGACGATACGTTTCAAGTGAGTTGTAAATAAATTGCACGATTTTCAGTGACAATTGTACAATTGGATCTTTTCTCATTCAATAACAAAATAAATACAAGTAACCACAAGTACCAATTTCTAGTGTGATAGGATCGAGTTGCGGGAAGATGAATGGTGATCCCAACTGAGCCTCCGATGGTACAGTGTAGTTCAATTGAAGGAGGTCGTCGGCTGAAAGATCCTTGTTTATTATCTTTACACGTATAAAAGAATACATACTGTCACCGATAACCAATAGACATACACATTTCATCACATTCTATACGATCTTGATGTTTTTCTTTGATTGAGCAGCATTGTGTGATATCAATCAAGTTATCTTGCAACGTGTGGTTTGACGGATGATGACTGGATATATCTCGAGACTATCTCCTATTAGCCCATCTCTCTGTCTCTTAGCCTCCCTTCTTCTCTTTCTCTCTCGATGTGACATAACACACAACCGGATCAGGCCTGGCCTGTGTTGTTGGATTGTTGCAGGCAATGTGGGAACATCTTGTGTCTTCTGACCACAGATCAAACCTCTCGCTTGCATAGCGTGCGTAGCTTTGCACAACTCGCCACACTTGCATACGAAGCTTTAGTTTGTATGGGTTTTTTCTAGCGGTGCAGCATGATAATAGCTTCACACTGCTCACTCGATGCAATCACTCACTCAGTGCTAATCGGTAAACGTGCCATTCACTCATGCAGTGTATATTCTACAGTTTAGTAAACATAAACAAGCATGAACAAGCACTAACACTAACATCACAGCACACGACAGATAGAAGGAAGGAAGTGATAGGAACTGATACTCAGATGAAGGTGATTCTCGCTGTTTCTACCATGTGCACTTCCTTCCCACTATCGACACGACATCAAAACACACAACACACAACACAAAACACACAAGCGGAAAGCGGAAAGCAAAGCACCTGTGGTGACCCTCGGTCGGCCGTCCACATACTCCACTACGGGTCCGTCGTGCGAAGCACCTGAGCTCTCTCTCCCTCTCTCTCTCTCTCTCTCCCTCCCTCTATCCACTCTCTCACTATCCCTCCTTCCCTCTCTCCATCCCTCCCTCCCTACCTACCTCCCTCTCACTCTCTCTCCCCCACTCACTGAGGTCGCAGAATCCGTCGTCGATTTCGTTGACCCGTATCTCCTCTGCTATATCGTGGAATGACTGTTCGAATGGAGTGAGAAGGGAAGCTGCTCGCTTGAACACCAAATGCTCCGCATCCTGAATTGATATCAATTTGATTGTTTATGACTGTTTATAAATCAATGATCATCACATAAAACCAATTATCACTTGAACCGAACGCTGAAACGTATCATAACTCGAATTCCACGTACCGTATCCCTTCTGTGTCTGTCGGGCACTGTCTGTAGTACGAGGAAGTGTTCGTCTAGTACGAGTGTGCCCATCAGATGTCGACAGTCCGAGATGGCGACTGGCGCGTCCGCGTGGCTAATTACACGACCCTGCGAACATGAGGATACATTCATGATTTCGGCTTTTCTAGACGTAGTAGGATTTGTTATGTACGATACTTATCCAATCGATACGAGAGGAACAGATCCCCACAAAGCGTGAATCATTGTTTCGAGAAGCTATTCTGCAGTGGCAAGCGATGCTCGACGGGAGATTGGGAAGAAGACGAGAAAGTGAAAGTCGGCAGAGTGACTCATCCATCTCACACAGATTCATGCGATTAGCAAAACAAGCAAGTGACTAATTCACACGTACAATGACAAATGAATGTGCGAGTGTATCTAACCTGATAGTGGCAATTCGTGTCGAGAGGAATTCCCTCATGCCGAGTCTCATTGTGCTCGTCGCGAATCTGCAATTTCAAGGTAGTACCATCACAACTCGACAAGGAACAGTACTTACTAGTCTACAATCTCACAGTACAAGTTACTTGGTTACTAGAGTAGAATCAACGGATCGGAGAGCATATAAGCCCAGCTCACCACAGTGACGATGTGGGGGCTGATGATCCTCCGATTCGGCTTCAGATCCAGGTCGTACGTCGTGTTCCAGGCACTTGAAAAAAACATAAATATTGTGTAATCGTATTTCTCCACACGTAGCTAATCCTTCATTTGTCCATTCATTGAGATAAAAATGACAGTTCGTATCGTTTATACATATTTGTGTTTCTCCACACATCACTAATCATTCGTGTTTGATTACTTCAATGTTTCAATATTCATTCCACAATCCCATTACATTCAGAAAATGATCGACCCTCATGCAAACGTCGTGAAACGTACCAGCGAATAAGTATGCAAGTGAAGTGAAACGTACTCGAATCTCAACCGCAGTTTTCCTCCGTCCTCCCGTATTCTCCTCGTCTTGATGACTGTGTATTCGGGTACATGGTGCACCTGGTATCGATCGAATATTGATTAATTATTGATTTATCGATTACCTCATCGACTCCAAACACACTTTGCAACTCGCGTTTTGAGAGGCGTTTGTGGAGACACTAAAATGTAAAAATATATCATCATACTTTCGTGAAACACTTTCATAGTTTTTTTTCTTCCAAACTACGATGTCTCACGTCTGCACCTTGATCATGGGATTTCGTTTTCGTTTGAATGTGATGTGATGTTAGATGGAACCGCCGAGTTTGGGAGAAAAACTGCTATCACTTTCATTGAATGCGTTGATGTGTTCCGGGAACTTGGATGTTCAATGCCAAATCCATTCCAGATCCGATGACTCGGACACGTCTCACTCCAGGTTATCCGAAAAAGCCGCTGCTGCGTACTTGATATCTATCCATGTGATTGTGTAATCAACAAATCCGTTCTGATTCGTTTTCTACGGTTTGAAAACCCCGATCCGAAATGATTGATGGAATAGCGTGGAAAAAGAGTGCGCAAATGATTTCCAGAAGGCGAAAGAAGAGTGGATTTCGGCAAACCATACTGGAGAACTGCGATCGAAAAAGTGGAATCCAGTTGTAATGGCTATCCCCTTCCACTTTTTCATGCGCATTTCACTTCAAACAACTTTCGATGTTGTACAACCTACAACCAAGAAGGAGCGAATTCAAAGTAACAAAGGCAATGGAACCAAGAAGTCTCACCAGAATTTGCGGCAGCACGACCGCTATACAAAATAGAAGCCGCATGGCTCCTCGAAAGTACTGTAGAGAATAAAGTAGATCAATGCATGCGTAGAGGTTCGCCCAAATCAGATTCCTAGAATTCCGCTCGCCCTGGAAAACTGAATTGTAATTAATTAGGTAAACACATTGGCATGGGAGGAAGGATAGGGGAAGGAAGGAAGGAAGGATCGATGGATCGGACGGCATTTCTCGATAAGGATCGAAGCTGGATGGAAGCTGCAAGAAACGCCGCGACCGGGCAGCAACCACACAACACCCAAATGCGAATCACGCAAGAGAAGAAAGGATACGAGAACGTACGTATAGTAGGTATATGAGAACGTACGGATACTTACAGACTTACAGTGTTCATATAGAAACAACGTACATATGTCAACTAAAGCCGCATACTAGTATAGAGGGATTACAAAAACTAGCACGGTATCGGAGATAGCCCGCGGCAATGTAGCGAACTAGAAGGATTTGTCACACTAGGGCTATCAAATTCAGGCGAGCCGAGAGAGAGGAGAGAGAGAGAAACATGAATGCAATGACACGATGTTTCACACTTGTAGACACACACCGGATGATAGCCACCGGGAGAGAGAGGAGAGAGAGAGAGAGAGAGAGAGAGAGGGAGAGAGAGAGAGAGAGAGAGAGAGACGCATGGCGATCCGGTTGCGCGAGCCGCCTGCTGCCGACTGGAGACCGCCTCGAATGTGGCAAGATCAGATAAGTCACACTCATGCCCGTGCAAGCCTGGGATTTAGTCATCTCTCTCTCTCTCCCTCTCTCTCTCTCTCTCTCTCTCTCCCTTTCTCTCTCTCTCTCCCGGTCACGGCTAGCGGTTACGGATTTACACCCACAGATCATATCGTCTCAATTTTGGACACCTATGCGTTGTTAATTAATTGTAAGAAAAACTAGTAATAAACACAAAACTCGTAAAAGATTGAGGGATGGTGTGAAAGTGAGATGGGCGCCCGCTGCAGAACTGGTCAGCTTACGGCGGGGGCATCACTCCTCTCTCCCTCTCTCTCTCTCTCTCTCTCTCTCTCTCTCTCTCTCTCTCTCTCTCTCTCTCTCTTTCTCTCTCTCTCTCTCTCATAGACAGTGAAAAATCGCCTGAGGGGCGGATAAACGAAATCGCCTCTCCTTGTCTCATCGCCGCACACAAAGAATCTGAGGAGAGTCCATAAACGGCTGGAAACGAGGGTCAGGTGGACATGGGATGATGAATTGTGACGACGGAAACAGGTTGAAGGAGGAATAGAGGAATAACAAATTCCTGCAAACCATACTATTCAAAATTCAGCAGACAACACTACTGAGTGCACTGCTGAGTGCACTGACTGAGTGGTGGGGGAGTGGAGTGGAGGGTCCACGAGAACAGGACAACATCAAGAACATTCGAGGAGGAGGAGGAGGAGGAGGAGGAGATGGGGTCAGACGAATAGTGACACTGTACCGGGGACGACAACCCATCATCATATGCTAATACCCCGCCGGGTGATTCCAGTATTTTTGGCGATGCACTGCGTTTCCAGTTTCAGAGAGAGAGGGAGAGAGGGATCGGGGTCAGAGAGGATCAGTGGGAGAGGGAGGAAGGGTGGGAGGGAGGGGAGTGACCATATGCCGTAACGCGTCGGCCGGAACCAGTCTGCATCTCTGGATCTGTCCGACCGACTAGACAATACTCGACAATTACACCACCAAACTGGCAGCGATGAGGGAAGGAGTTCAGTCCTCACAGTTCACTCGAGCTAAACAGCTAAACTATCCGGAATAGGTGGGGAGTATGCAATCATGAGAGATATTTCACGTGGCAAGCTATCGCACCTCCATTGTTGCATTTAAATCACTATGATTATGTCACAGGCGTGAAACGTAACACGAGAATTAGATATAATATATAATATGCATTTACGAACTCTGCTACTACATGTCTGAATGGTATTCCAGAGTTCTAGTCCTTGAAAACCAGAGAGTGCAATCATAAGAGTAAGGAGTGGAATTCGTGTAATTGTACTGATCAAACGCACGTACCTCACAGGTGAAACGTATGACAAAAGTATCACAGAGAAGAATACCCTTCCGGTGGGTGTTACGTGTTGTTACCACGCACAAATCGAGTCAAGTGGGTATCGCCCATCCCCCCCCCTCTCTCTCTCTCTCCCCCCCCTCTCTCTCTCCCCTCTCTCCTATATTGCCCCGGGTGACGCGTCATTGTGGCCACATTTGCATACGGGCGCCGTCCGGCGGATGTACTATTCTAGAGTACGGATCGAGTTTCAGATGGAGGCGATTGAGGCGATCGAAATCGCGCGGGCCGAGATCAGAGATCGAGGGATCAGCAAACCGAATATGCACTTTTGACTTTTTATTGGTTATAAGACGATAGACCAGCAACAATTAACATGCAATAACACAGGTCTTGTTTAGCGTGACAGTGAAACATATGAGGAAAAACCTGGCAACGTGTCGAGTATGTTTCAATAATGACGTTACAAATTAACAAATTCGAATGAGTAAGAGTAGGTATCAGTTGTCAGTATCAGTAACCGGTATAAACGGTATACGCAATCGCGAATAGCGTTCGAAATCCCGCGCATACGCAATCATACGTTGTTTGTACAGTTCGAATTGCGCGCATTGAATGAATGTGAGAGGGTGAGAGTACAACACCTATGGTCATCCCGTTCCTTTCCCCCCCTACCAAGAATAGCCCCCACAAAACCGCCTCTTCTTCACACATATATACGTTTTATTAGCAGCACAGAAAAAGGAAGAACACACACACACATTGCACAACACAACACTATACCAGTCAAGAGGTCAGCAGGAGGCAGGAGGTACAACTAGCATAGGCTAGTGGGGGAAAGGGGGTGGGGTTCCTAGTTGGATTCACGAGTTTTGTTACTCTGTGGTAAAATATGAGGAGCAGAGAGAGGTTAATAATGGGGGTTAATAGGGTGAGGGTCAAAACAGTAATAAAAAACACCCCGGACAGGGCGGATGAGTAAATATTAGCATATTAAGTGTTTACAAGACTCCGAAGAAGTTGGCGACCGAAGTGAGAATAGCACGCTGGACGGGCGGCATGTTCTGCTCAACCTGGGAAGAGGAAGGGGTGAGGAGAGAGAGAGAGAGAGAGAGAGAGAGAGAGAGAGAGGGAGGGAGGGAGGGGGAGAGAGAGAGAGAGGGGGGGGAGAGGGGGGGAACGTACCTCTTCGGGGCTGGGAATGTCGGGTAGCTTGGGTAGTTCTCCGAGTGGCGGCAGGGTGGGCAGAGCTGGCAGCTGTTCAGGCTGCTGCTGCAAAATGTTCAGTTCGTTTGGCATACGTTTCACGCATATTGCGAAAGCGGATGGCTGGCAGAAATCGACAATATCAGGAAGATACTAGTGTAATAATACAAGTACAGCTGCACACCGACCGTCTGTGTGTATTGTGTCTGTTGCTGTGGCTGGTACTGCTGTTGACCCTGCTGGTACTGACCAGTCGACTGCTGCTGCTGCTGCGACTGCATCATCTGCTCCACGCCTGTAAACAGCATACATATCGCTGGTTCACGTCTAATTGTGTCGTTTAGTTAAAAGTGTGTTCGGTGAATGTGGTTTGAACACCTACCGTTTCCATATCCCTGCTGTGACTGAGGCTGGATGGTAGCAGCGTTCTGCTGGCTTTGAGCATACACCGGCTGAACAATCATTATTTCTGTTACAGTACATAGGAGAGGAGCTACAGTACCCCAGCATGTACAGTACCCACCTGCTGTTGTTGCTGAGTGTTGTATTGCTGTGTCTGCTGGTAGAAGCCAGGGGCAGCAGCCTGCTGAGGCACCTAGACAAGGGTTATGTTATGTACAAATGTGCAAGGCATACGTTTAACACATGACCTAAAAACAATGAACACATAAACGCTTCAATCGTCATCAGCCATTTCCCAGAATGATAATGATGATTACGTGAAGCTGTCCGTCGTTTTTGATCAGTAATCGGGGTGTGAAGGAACTTTGGAAATGGAGAATGGACTGCGACCCACCTGCTGTGCGTACTGCTGTGTCTGGTCCTGTGCCCCGAATGCCTGCTGGGGCTGCTGCGGAGGAGGCGCGAATAGGTTCGGCAGCTGCTGAAACACATGTCACATATAGATCTAATCTGATTTGTCTAGTGAATCTGAGGTTTGAAGTTTGAACAGTGGTGTTTTGATCGATAAAATATCATTTTGCTGTTAGTCATCCGCTTTTGGATGTGTTGTCAGTTGAGATAGCAGAGTACCGATTGAAAATTATCGTCGATGAACGTTATATGAACTCGATGTGAAACGTACCCCTCTAATTACCCTCTCATTTTCTCTCTCTCACCATTGCGGGCGGGTTCTTGAAGAGCTCAGCCAGGGGATTCGAACCGAACAGAGCAGTCATAGGGTCGACAGTCGTCTGAATAGAGAGGTATCAATAGTAAGTTCACTGTTAGCATTTAGAGATGAAGGCAGAGAGGGGGGAGAGAGAGAGGGGGGGAGAGAGAGAGAGTAGAGAGAGGGGGAGAGAGGGAGAGAGAGGAGTGGGCAAGAGAAATATGAGAGAGGAGAGAGGGAGAGAGAGGAGATTGAACAAGAGAAATATGAAAGAGAAGAGAGAGAGAGAGAGAGAGAGAGAGAGAGAGAGAGAGAAAGAGAGGGGAAAGAGAGAGAAGAAGAGAGACAGAGAGATCCTCTCCCCACCTGCTGTTGCTGGTAGTAGTTCTGGTAGCCGTTGTTGATCTGCTGCTGCTGCGTGTTGTAGCCGGACTAAAAAATCATTTAATAACTGATAATGTTGTTGTTATCACGTCGAAAAACATTCTATTATTCATGTGGTAACGTGTCCGCTTTTGTTGCAGGTGTGTAACGTAAGTGAGAAGAATAGTGGGTTGCTACATCCATGTATCAGTCACAAATTGTCAACCTCCGCCAGCGTGCGCTTCACGCAGCGCGTGAAACGTACGCGACAGAGAGACTCGCCAGTGCGTGTCTCTATCCCGTCCCGTCCCCTCACCTGCTGTCCCTGCTGTCCTTCCTGCTGTCCTCCCTGGCTGGGCTGTGCTGTCTGCTGGACTGCGTACTGACTGATCGTCTGCGGCACGGGAGACGGAGTGGGCGAAGGCTGAAAAGAAGATATCACATATTGATATTGACACATCCTGCATAATATACATGTGTGTGCCATCTTCGCATTACTAGCACTAGAAACGCCCCAACCCCCCTGTTGCTGGTGCCTTCTTGTGACCCATGCAATGAGACACTTTAATTTCCCGTTACCATTTTCCCAGCTGCCATTCGGTGAATATGTGTGTGGCACCAAAACATGAACTGCGTGATTTCAATCGATGGCATATTCTCAATGCAACCCTGCACCCAGCGACCCAGCCCGCATTGTGAACTTGTGCAACTACTACGTACTACGTGTGATTTGTAGATGTGCTTCCCAATCCCAATCTCATTGCACATCTCCCTCACATCCACGTTCCAGTAACAGTTGCACCAGTTGCGATACGGCTGGTATGCGGTTGTCGTCTCAAACTAGGAGAGATTGGAAACGTGAAATTGCGAGGAGACATCCATTTTAATCTTGAAACGTACATCCCACAGTTTCCACAATTCCGTTGCTACTACCTGCGGCGGAGGTGTCTGGGGAAGAGGCTGGAGGGGGAGGGGCTGCTGGGGAGAGAGAGGCACGCCCGCCACGCGACGATGCACAGCCTGGAGAGAGGGAGGGTGAGAGAGACGGAGGGAGAGAGAGAGAGAGAGAGAGAGAGGACGGACCTCGATGTTCTGCACAGACTGGTCCTCTGGCTGCGTTCCGCCGACGATCGCGTTTTCATCCACCAGATCGTCTGAAAATGATTACTTTTTTTTCAAAACAATGAAACAACTTTTCGATTTAAATACGTTTCACTGTTGTCGCAAATAGAGTTTAAACTCTTTTCCTAATCACTCGCTATCCTTTTGTCGGATATAAAAAAACAATGACAATGACAATCCTTGAATACGTTTCAGTGTCGTTACAAATGGAATGCAGACTCGTTTTAGTAATTCCGTGGTGAGAGCTATATAAATTCAAATGTATACGAGAAAAGAATAGATTAGAATGGAATTTGAAAGGGAAAATGGTAGACTGACGTGTGGGTTCGTCGAAGCAGGGCATGCGGCGGATGCTCACAGAGTACGATACACTGAAAAGGAGATTGATATAGAAATATAGACATAATTAGTAAGTTACTATAATACTACACAAAATGAGAGGAAACTCGTGGCAGCGGCATTTGTTGTTTCATTAATTATTTATGATTGCACATCGCGATTTGCACAAATTATCGGTTTAACAGTGACCACACATGAAACGTTGTGAACAAATGTTTCACGTCTGATCTGTTCTACCTGTGTTATGTAAGTGTGTTCAATTGATCCGAAACTAATAATAAATGACCCACGTTCCGTTGTCTGCGACCTCCTTGACCATGTCGGAAATGTAGTCAAAGGCCACGACGCGGCCGTGCTGAGTCACCTGGAAGAGAACGCGTGTTGATTCCGACAGCTAATGATCAAACGAATTGCTTCATCAGTTTCTGTTCCACTACCCTCGAGTGTGAGGGAGTAGGGAGAGAGAGAGAGAGAGTAAGAGAGAGAGAGAAGAGAAAGAGAGAGACAGAAACGGAGAGAGACAGAGAGAGACAGAGAGAGAGAAATCCATTCTCCTCACCTCTCCTCCCACAACCAGCTGTCCATTGTGAACGGTGGCGATTCCGCGGTCCTCAGTCTCGAATAGACCCTCGTAGCGACAGCAACGCTTCAGAACACTGCAAACAGGGAAAAATAGAGAGAGACAGAGAGAGAGAGAGAGAGAGAGAGAGAGAGAGAGAGAGAGAGAAAGAGAGAAAGAGAGAGAGAGAGAGACAGAAAGAGAGAGAGAGAGAGAGAGAGAGAGAAAGAGAGAAAGAGAGAGAGAGAGAAAAAAAGAGAGAAAGAGAGAGAGAGAGAGACAGAAAGAGAGAGAGAGAGAGAGAGAGAGAGAGAGAGAGTCGCCCACGTCTTGCTGCCAATGTCCGTGACGGGCGCGAGTCCACCGAGCCACTCTCCACTCTCGCACGACGAAGTGCGATACGCGGCATCACACTCCTACAAATACGGGTTTTCGAATCATTTTCTGGCGTCTAAAACACTACTAACATCTATTTCAGTTTTGAAAAATGAATATATGTAACGTTTAACCCACCGCGATCTGATTTCTGACCACCGGCTGCGCTGGTGCGGACAGCTCATCCGAGCGACGCATGTACCCGTCCTCCTTCCCTGAATTCGTTTTGTTTTGTTTTTTCTTCATTTTTTAATCTTTTATATTATATAAATAGAGTGAAAGATAGAATGAAGTTATAGATTTAGTGAAAAGAGAGAGGAAACGTATAGTGTATAGAATGACAACGAGAATCCGCGCACCGTTGACCCTGTAGAACTGTGCGGTGTCGTTTGCTCTCTGTCCGTCGATGGTCCATCCGAAGCAGCGCGGGCGCGCACAGCCGAGCACAGGGTAGCCCGCGCGCAGCACCTGACAACACAGGTAACAGGTTGTCATGTTTTGACCGACAACGCATGTTATGTTATGTTTGAGGAGATTGCACAGAATTATGAAACGCATAAAACGTGCCTGGAAAGTGAAGGGCACAGCTGACTGTCCGCAGAAGGAAGCAGCTGCGACTACGAGAAGGGATGAGGCGACTAGCACGAATCGCATGCTGAAACAACTCACATCACAGAGACAAGAACGAACAGTGGCGAGTCGCGAGATTGCAACACTCAATTCAAATGGAATCCGCGCGGGTCCATCATCCCATTAGCCGAAAATCGACGAGGATGAAAATCGAAAGTCGCGCCTGTGGCCAGATCTCGCGTCTCCATCATTGCCGGTTCGAGAAAGCGAGAGTGGCCGAAACCAGCAGGTTCCTCTCTTATACCCACCCCCTATCCAGGCATCTATCACGCAATCGCACCTTCACACAAAAACCGATACCACCCGCCACCCAAGAATCCGCCATCGCAAGAAACGAGAACGTATCGAGATCGAATAGATTGAACAGGAGATTAGATTATGTAAACGTTTGCGCACTCTGGATACATCTGGTAACACCGTCGTAAAAAAACGAGTTGCATGAACCTGACATCATCGCAGTGCAATAGCAACGAACGATGTGTGGAATACAGAACCCGCCAACCAAGAATCCGAGAGAGAGAGAGAGAGAGAGAGAGAGAGAGAGAGAGAGAGAGAGCATACAATGTGAGCGCCTCCGGCGATTGGAACGGCTAATCGGGTGATGAAAGAGAGAAGGTGGAATCAGAATGGAAAGTAGAGCGGAGTGACCCCAAAAGCCGGCGGCTACCTACTGCATAACCGATATCCGCCTATCACACAATACATTTCCATATCCCCCTATCATACAAAAAAGGAAATCGGCTTCCCGCCGCGAACCAAAACACGGACTCGAAAAAACTTGATCAGAAAAGGCAGTGCGAGTGGCGAGAAAATGTAGCTTTCACTTCGACTAGAAGAAAGAGAAGAAGGGAGAGAGAGAGGAACCAAAACGGCTTAGCCTCTCCCACAACTGTCACTTTCAATCACATAGAGGAAAAATCCTGCGAAAACCTAGAAACCCGTCCTTTCTTCTAATACTAATCCAGAAAGTGAAAGGTCAGTAAAGTCCACTTGCGATCTGGATCCCAGACAGTAAACTCTCACTCTCACTCGTCGCTCGCGCGGGGAGAAAATCTTCATCCCCTCTCAATCCCCCAACCTCACTCGTCAAACCTTCGAATAATTGACTGTTGACCAGTGGCCCGTTCCTTCCTTCCTTCCTCCCATCCGGTTATCCCACCCTCTTCTCTCTCTCTTTCTTCCCGATTAGCCTGACCCTTCCACATATCAATTTCCTATTCCATACCCACTAGACGAGATCGTCACAGGGAAAGGTGTTTGGTCGGCAGTTCAAAACCATAAATCTCTTTCGCTTTCCCTATTTCAATCCAGTCTCTCTTTAATTAACACTTCATTCACCGTATAATTACACATGCACAAAATATGCGATTCACCGGTCACCAGTATATACGCATCGAAAGAAAGAGAGTAACTTTGAATAAATTAACTCTATCAAACTACCGTAGGACGGGACAATTTACAGTAGTACAGTATACAGACTCGTGCTACAAATGGGTCACCAGTGTCGAGTACAAGTCACCGGCGGGGGATAGACACAGTGAGGTTCAAGAGGGTAACATGCAGAGAGAGGGGCGGAGCGAGCGGAGGCGGGGCTTACGCCTTCGACTTGAGATGGTCCTTGTTCGAGCGCTGCTGCGCCTTCTCGAGAGCCTGAAATATGAACATAACATCATTCTACCAAATCAGTCAGAACAATAGAAGTACACTACAGTAATCATATAAGTCGGGTTCAATTGATTTTTTCGCAAAGTTATAGAGAACTTTGAAACTGACAACTAATGCGACTGAAATTGCAAAACTGTCTATGGTAGATATTTAACAACTTATGATGCGAAATCGCTCTTGAAATTCTGTGAATGAATTGTAAAATAGTTCAAAAATGAAACGAACTATTAATTTCCAAGTGTTCTGTCTTTGCATTGTAAAATAGGCCCATGGACAGCCCATGGACAACTTTGCAGAAGTGCAGCGAGAACTCATCTGCAGAATCGGCCCTGGGCCGATTTAGCAGACGAAATTCAGACAGCCTGTAAAATCAGCCCAGGGCCGATTTTACAGACGAATCGCAGACAAAGCGGGCAGAACCATCTGCATTATCGGCCCTCGGCCGATTTTGCAGACAGACCTGATAGCTTGTCTTGGCAAAACATTCGCCGAGCGCGGGACTCGATCCCAAGAAGCGAGCGCGCTGATTGCACAACGATACCACTAGGCCATCCACGCTTGCGCTGCTCTCTCTCTAAGACGGGAGACAATGCGCTGCGTTCAAAGAGACGAGACTTGATGATTCTTACTTTGTGAATGTAATTGTTTCGAAACCAAAGAACTAATCTTTTGGAAACATTGCATTTGATATTTGAATGTTCACTCTCACACAATTAGCAGTAGCTGTCACAATACTTTTTTCGAGGTGCGCGCTGTCGACTATTAGTTAATGCAGCACGCAACATGTGCCAGCGTAGTGTAGTGGTGTAGCACCGCGAACATTGATCTTATCTCGCGAGTTCGAACCTCGCGCTCGGCGAATGTTTTGCCAAGACAAGCTATCAGGTCTGTCTGCAAAATCGGCCGAGGGCCGATAATGCAGATGGTTCTGCCCGCTTTGTCTGCGATTCGTCTGTAAAATCGGCCCTGGGCTGATTTTACAGGCTGTCTGAATGTCGTCTGCAAAATCGGCCCAGGGCCGATTCTGCAGATGAGTTCTCGCTGCACTTCTGCAAAGTTGTCCATGGGCTGTCCATGGGCCTATTTTACAATGCAAAGACAGAATGTTTTGGATTTTCAGAAACTTTTACTATTTGAAAACGTGATTTGCATTTTTTAATGATGGTATGAATTTGCAAACTTTAGTCGCAATATTTACCTATTTCATAGTTTTCCATATTATTGCGAAAAAATCAATTGAACCCGACTTATATACTGTACCCCTCCCCCCGACCTGTTCGACGAGGGGCACTAGCTTTCCCTCCTTGGCCAGTATCTTCATCAGCTCCACAATGAAGGGGATGTAGTTGTGCCGGCGGCGCTCGTTCTCCTTCGCGTACTTGGCCATCTACAAACACACACTATCAAATCAATCTTTCAAGAAAAACAACTCAACCAAATTGCAGACACATCCACATTCTTACTATCAACAGACGTCGAAACATATCTCATACAATAAACAACTTCGAACTGCATTACATTCACAATACAAGTCTAGGAAACCCCCTCCCTCAACCCTCCTCTCCCCCCCCCCTCTCCCACCTTGTGCTCCTCCTCCTCAATGAGCTGCTGCAGGTTGCAGATCTCCTCCGCCACATCCGCCGTGTCCATGCCAGACTGAAGCAGACACGACAATATACAATACACAATTCAAAATGACCCCCAGATAATGAAATCAATCCCCACCCACCTCGCTAATGTCGGCCAGCCTCTGCAGGTATCCCTGCTTCTTGTCGCGGATGACAGCCATCAGGTTGAAGTGGATCTCACCCTCGCTGTACCTGCAACACGCCACGCCCCTCCAGATTCCGCCCCCACGTCGACTCACTTCTGGATGCGCTGCTGGATGATGGGGCGGACAGTGTCGAGCCAGTCCCCGCCCTCCTTGATCTCGCCGAGATCGAGCGGCGCGTCCCGCAGACCATCCAGCTCGTACACCTGCAAGGCACAGTCCACGCCCGCCTACTCTAGCTCCGCCTCCGCTCCCGACTCACGCGTCCGCGGATCGGCATGTAGGTGACAAAGTGGTAGTTGTCTTCCTTCTCACCACCCTGAAACCATAATATGAGTCAAATTACAAGCATTCACATCATACAGTACTTTCAATCCACAGTACACCGTACCTTGATGTCTAGTTCGAAGAGTGTCTGTCGGGAGAAGCTGTTGTGCAGGTTGCGGATCGGCTCCGAGTTGGACAGGCACAGACCGCGCGACTCAAAACAAAAACATATTCCAACTAGATCAAATAAGTTTCACGCCAACAACGTATACATTTGCGAAACAACGGTTGTTAATACGTTTACTCCAAAACCTCTCACCACGATATATTTGGTTCCATTAATTATCTGAAGTCATGCGTTTCCCCCACCACAAATAAGGCCGTTTGTCACCCAAGAGCAATAACTTCTCTCAATTTTTTTCTTCCACCTCCCCCCCCTCTCTGCCCACACTCACGGCGGGGTCGATGTCCTTGGTGAATCCCTTGAACTCTGTGAGGATGTCTCCCAGCTGGATCGAAGGGTCCTCGCAGTTGAGCAGCATGTTCACGATAGCCTGCGTCGCACACGCGTTCGTGATCACCTGCAATCAGGTGATTGATGATACATAGTGAAAAAACACGAAAAGATATAAGCATGACAGTTTCACACAGTTTCAAGCTCTACACGCAAGTACGAGTGTACGCAACCATGACAAGCTCACCTGCTGTGCAAAGTAGACGTTGCTCTCGTCGTATGCGAGGGTGCCGATCGGCTCATCCCCCGGACGCCACTTGAACAGGAACACCAGACCGTGCACAGGGCTGCAACATCAAATCCCTCACAAACTGACGACAATAAGTTGCACCGAACTGCCAAACCAAAAATTTCATGATAATGCTAATACATACTTCATATCGACTGGGCTTATGTCAAAAGATCACACCAACACATCACACAACACAAATCTATTCATGCAGTAGCTGATCCTGTCCGTTCTATCCAACCCCTCCCTTTCTTCTGTCTCCTCCTCTCCCCCCTCCCGTCCCCTCACCGCATGTTGCTGAACTCTGCCTCGTCGAGTGAGTACAGCTCCTCCACCTGCACTCCCTGCACACCGAAACCCTAAACACACAAGTATACTTCAACTGCATACACTACGTTTCCACAGTCATACATCAACGGTCACCGAAATAGTGAAATAATACTGCGTCAAGACGATTCAGTTTCACAGAACAGAAAAATCATTTACAATACTTCTCATCAATTATTCAGGCATCATGATCGCTAAAAAGTGTGGGACTTAGTTGATACCTTAATGAGCTCGGTGAAGACTCCCGGGTCAGACTCGATCAGGCACCAGTTTCCGGACATCTCAAAAAAAAAGAGTAAGTACACGGGACAAAATGATACGATATAAACGTAAACGCACAAAGTGGCAAAAATATATAATAGCATAGTACGCCAGATATAACACTGTTTCAGCAACAGATTGCAAAAGCATCATCAATCATACACACAGAAAAGTATTTCAATATTTTATACCGGTGTTATACACACAACAAAACGCAATCATGTTGTAACAATCAATCACAAAATCAGACATAAACGAGTGAGAACACTTAACTGATATTCGATAGTGTAGCTTATCTGCTTATTTCACAAATACAAAACTCTCTCACTTCTCCTCACCTCCCACGGGGTATGTCTCTCTACTCGCCCCTGCCTCCGCGGCTGCCGCTCCCCTCCTTCTCCTCCCTCCTCTCCCTCTCCAACTCCATCTCGTTCAGCTTCTCCGCTGTCGCCACCCCGTCCTTCTCAGCACGCGCCCTGCAAACAATCAATACACTTGCTTTCCATTTGCATACTCCATATGCATGCCACTCTCACTCACTTCTTTGCCTTGTCCGGGCACTGTTTCCTGTGCTTCCTGCAGTGGTGGTGTCTGAGGTGGTGTCCGCACCGTGTCGTGTGTGGCTTCTTCGGCTGCGAGCTCCCGTCCCGACCGTCACGGTCAGCTACACGCTTGCGGTCGCGGTCACGGCTGAAAAAATTACAATTATAAAAGATTCAAAGTAAGCGCAACTGCGCAACAAGTAGATGCCATAAACGAACACATTCCCTGACTCACTCGTCGTTGAACCCCTCCTTGTCTGCTTGCAGCTGGTACTGCGACAGCTCGCGGAACCTCGCGTCCAGCTCCTTCTGAAAACAGGACAGAGTACACCCTTCCAGTCCATACAACACGCACCTGAATGGGCACGGGGATCCTGGGGAAGAGTGTGCCGTACCAGTCGAGCTTGGTGATCATCATGCGCACCATCTGCCCGAACATCATCGGCTCTCCGCCGCCCGAACGAGGGTCCACCTCGCTGTCCTCTTCCTGACACACAACACACATTATAGGTTGCACAACATATTGAACACCATAGGCGGAATTCATCACCAATCGGGTACACAGTGGAAATTCGATGATGAATAGAACTGACAAGATATGGCTCGAACCAGGTCCAGTGGTCGGTGGGTGGCTGGCAGTAGCGGATGTAGAGGAAGCCCATCCCACGCAGGTACTGCGACGACGCGTGGTTGATCATGCCCACTAGCTGGCGCCTGGAATAGAAACACTTGAACACCCAGCAAAATACGATGTCGATGAACCCGTGGGAAATCAGACTCACTGTCTCGTGCGTACCTGGTGAGACGGATTTCGAACATGCGGTAGAGGAGACAGAACGCTGACGTCACCACACCACCGGCGCCCACTCCACGCACCTGGAAAGGCAATACTGTTGCGATATAACAAACCGTATACTCATTTTATGTTTGTATCCTACCTAGGATACTTAAAACGCTCGAAAACAACTCACTCCTCCGCACATTCCCGTCATACCCTGTGTCTTACGAGTGCCCTTCTCCCACGGCTCCAGGTGCTTCACCTACAACAATTCGATCGATATGCAAATCGATAAATCGATAATCCGACTCATCACTCACGTGTACGAACACTTCATCGGCGAGCTGCTGGTAGGTGGTGCACTCGGTGAGCACATTCTTGTAGTAGTAGCTCTCGCGGATGTTCTCCAGCACAATCGGGTTCATGTTCATCGTGCGCTGATTGCCCCAGATAGGCAGAATGTTGTTCTTCTTCGTCACTTTCTGCAAGGTATGAAGTGGTGGTACGGTGGGTAACGGAAATGACGTAATCGACTGCCTCTTGTTACAGTTTCCGCTATTTATATTTCAAATATTGCCATTGGTCACAGTAGAGTTTGCGCTTCAATAAGATATCCGAACATGTGGGCACGTGGGCACGTGGTTTAATTTGTTTACCGGTTGTTCAAAACAAGGTGTTCACCTGGATGTCGGGAATCGAGTTGTCGGTCTCGTCGTCCTCGTAGAGCATATCCGGGTCTACACCCGCCATCCCCATCATCGCAGCACTCGCTGGCATCATCTTGCCGCCTCAAAATTCACAAAATAATTACGAAAATAAAACAAAATTTACAAAATAAACAGTCCACCGCTCGTGATGATGACGAGAATAATAAAAAGAGAAGAATTCGAAAATTTGAGTCACTTCACACATGCTCACGTAGTTATGTACACACAGTGAGCGGATTATTTAACAAATCAGCTGTTTGATATTTTGATCAAACATCGCGTTGTGTTGATTTTGATGCAGTGTGTCGTGTAGTCGATCGTTTCTACTGATTACTGCATCCGCTACACTCTTCTCAAATGTTTTTAACTGTAGGTGATATCGCAGACCGGGATCTCCGATCGATTGCGAAGTCGGTCATCCCTAGAATAGAAAATGGCTGCGATGCTGCGCTACTATAAGGACTACGCAGTGGCCGCTATTGCCTATCTGGCCAGCAGGTGAGTGTTATGGTTCCTGGTCCGTGTCTGTGCCACGGCCAGAACAGACTCCTCTTATCACAACCTGTCATGTCATTTCCAGTCTCTCATTGCGAACAAGACAACTAGTTTCTCCGAGTTCTTCGCACCTTGTTCTCATACTGTCCGTTACAATCGACCGATTCCTTCTAGTACGATGTCTCGCGCCAAGCCGTCCCTGCAGCACGTGGAGCCCAGCCTGAAGCTGTCGGAGAGGGTGCATCGCATCCTCGGACACAACCCCGGACCCTTCACCCTCAAGGGGACCAACACCTACCTCGTCGGCACCGGACCCAAGTGAGTGTATTCATTGATTGGTGAATGATGGATTGATTTATTTATTTCAGGAAGATTCTGATCGACACTGGCGACAAGGGCGTTTCCAACTACATCAACGAGTTGAAGGCGGCACTGGGAGTGAGTATTCGGAAGGGAATATTGATAAGTTTCACTGATGTTGTCTATATTGTTTATTGATAATAACTTGTCGGAATCCACGTCAGAATATGCACCTTTCACTCGAATCGATTGCAGGGCTGTGAGATCGAGTCGATCGTGTGCACTCACTGGCACGGAGACCACGTGGGTGGCATACCCGACGTCGTACGTGACGTCATCGGACACGACGTGGGTGGTCTGGCCTCTCTCTCTCTCTCTCTTTCTCTTTCTCTCTTTCTCTCTCTCTCTCTCTCTCTCTCTCTCTCTCTCTTCCTCTCACCCCTCCCGTCCAGGTGCCCATCTACAAGGTTCGTCGTCCGGAGGTGTCCTCCGAGACTGGCTTCCACTACGTGGAGGACGGCCAGCAGCTGAAGACCGAGGGAGCCACGCTCAAGTCTGTCTCTTTTTTAAATACTAATTCGATTGACAACTTTTTGAAGGTCTCGTATTTTACTAGACACTTGTTTAGTGGTTGAAAATTATATTGTGTGGAACTACAATCTTAATTGGTCAATATTGTATGATTTGTATCATACTGTAATGTGATGATGTGCAGGTTCGTGTTCACCCCTGGCCACACTTCGGATCACACGTGTCTCTGGCTGGAAGAGGAACAAGCTCTCTTCGCGGGTACGGTAGGGGGTCACGGATACTGTATTGATGTACTGTAGTTGGGCTATACTGCTGTATGGTTACCGATCGGTGTATTGTTGCACCACTCGCCTCATGTAACTCTACTTCTGTGTCAGCCAAGGGACTGTATAACCAGTAGGAGTTACCTTACTCTCGATTACTGTATGTACCGTGTGCAGGCGACTGTATTCTGGGCGAGGGGACGACAGTGTTCGAGGACCTCTACACATACATGTACAGTCTGGAGAGGATCCGACAGATGAAACCCGCGAGGATCTATCCAGGTGGGTTCGAAGAGTCACAGTAGTGGTAGTGGTCTGGCGCTGAGTGAGTGAGTACTGATTGCATTGCATTTGCATTATACACTTAACACTTTACAAAATGCATATTGCGGTAATCAGTGTGGTTGTAGAAGAAAGTGAATATAATTGTTACTGATTACTGATTACGAATTCATGTTCCGACCTCCGGTACGATAGTATGCGGTATTGGTTTACCGATTTCGATGTTACCGTATCCTTACCGTACCTCATGTAGTTGTAATTACTTACCGCACCTCATTCAGGTCACGGAAACGTGGTGGAAGAGGGTCTGGCGAAAGTTGAAGAGTACATCGAGCATAGGAACAAGAGGGAGGAACAGGTGAGAGAGAGAGAACGAGAGAGAAAGAGAGAGAGAGAGAGGAAGGGAGCGAGAGAGAGAAGGTATAATATCCTACATAAGAGGTCGTATAAAATAAGTTGACAATAGCTTTCTGTCGTTGGCTATATGTGTTCTCCAGGTGATGTCCGTTCTGGAATTGGGTGGTCCGCAGACCAGCATGGACATCACGAATGCCGTGTATCAGGTGGGGAGACGCATCTCTCTTTCTCTCTCTCTCTCTCTCTCTCTCTCTCTCTCAGCTATCTCTCTCTTCCTCCTGTGTGTTATTATGGTTATTGTGCAAATGATGTTGTTTCTACAGTCGACATAATTTTGTTCTGTGTGAAACCGGAACAAAATAACTAACAATGATGATTGTATAGTTTGTACGAATACTATTTGAGAACTACCCACTTGCTGTGAAGCTGGCTGCCCTGCAGAATGTCAAGCACCACCTGTCCAAGCTGGTCAAGGAGGTCGGTCGACTCTCTCTCTCTCTCTCTCTCTCTCTCTCTCTCTCTCTTTCTTTCTTTCTCTCTCTCTCCCTTTCTCTCTCCCTTTCTCTCTCTCTCTTCTCTCTCTCTCCCTCTCTCTCTCCACCTCTCTCTATCTCTCTCTCCTCTCCCTCTCTCTCTCTCTCTCCACCTCTCTCTCTCTCTCCCCGGTCCCTCGCCTCCCCACATCACTCTGTCTTTCAGGACCGCATCGTCTCTGTGGGTGGTGAGATGTATGAGATCAAGACTACTGGCCCCAAGCTCTGAATCGATTATTGTTTTTTTTTGATTCCACATATATTTTATAGAATCAGTTATTTAATTTTCTTACTAACCCTTTGTTGTGATTTGTATAATATTGTGTATTTGCCTAGTCGATACGAGTTATAAACGTGCCGAATGTTTTAATAAATATACTTTTGATTCGTGTGTTTTGCCACTCCACACCTAGTTTATGTAGTGGAATCGCTCTCAATCATGCTTCGTAGATTCGATTCTCGGTAATTTTGCAAAATGTCATAATGACAACACAGGGCGAAACTGATTTGCGAGCCTACTCTATTGGGATGATAGTTTTGAATAAACGGATGGAATGCAAGTAATATTATTATGGAAAACAGGCAGATATACGGAGAGACAAGATATAGATATCAATACCACAAACGATCTGCCAGACAGTAATTATTTTGACAAACTTTGCCTCACTCGTCGAGAGAAGCGATTTTTCTCTGACTTCTATCACCAAACATGACTTTCATGACTTTCTAGTCCAATCTTTTGATTTCTCTGATCAAATTGTTGTGTGATGGGAGTGTAGCCTGGCCGGCTAAGGTTAGTCGGGGGCAGGTTATGCGTGGCGGCCATTGGATTGCTGTCCGTCCGGTCCATCCCCTGCCAAATCGCCCCCTCCCACCCGCACTCTCTCACATACACACACTCTCCCCCCCCCCCCTCTCTCCACCTCGCAACTCGAATCCCGCATAGCCACTTGTTGATTGCCCACCACACAATTCGGATCGTAGCATTATTCACGTTATCTTCTTCTGCCATGGTTTTCCTTTTAAGTGGTTGGTTGGTCTTGCAAAAAACGACTGTGCGCATCAAAATGTTTCCCATCTTTGAGCGGAAGTGTTAGTATTTGAGAGAATAGAATAGATGGAACTCGTGCAATCCCTCTGCAAAATGTGTAGATACTCATTCCTCGCTCGTTATTTCATTCGAATAGAACTGGATTGGGAGTGAAGTGAGGGGCTAGAGAATGGTTGGGTTGACCCCTCTTCTATTTCTTACTTTCTTTCAATCTCTCTCCCCCCCTCTCTCTCTCCCTCTCTCTTTCTCCCTCTCTCTCTTTCTCTCTCTCTCTCTCTCTCTCTCTCTCTCTCTCTTTGTCTAGCGAGAGTACTTTGAAGCGATTTGCTCTCTCTCATTGCAATACGTGTGATAGACTGTTTCTTCCGCGATCCAGTGAGAACAAATTGATACTACAAGAAGATCTCTCCGTTGAAATTGCACGGATCACTGTTTGCTTGTCAGTTCCACTTCTCTCTCTCTTTCTCTTTCTCTCTCTCTCTTTCTCTCTCTCTCTCTCTCTCTTCTCTCTCCCTCTCTCTCTCTCTCCGTTTTTCTCCCTTCCGGGGTGGTCTGATTGGATCATTGAATTCGAGTGTGATTCTGACTCGCCGCCCCCTTGACTCGCCCCCTCTCTTTACCTGTACAAAAACGGTCATGTTTGGAGTTTGGACGACCCGTTTATGTAGACGGCATGCGAATACCTCGTCATTCGTCATCTTCCAAACCTCCCACCACCTTCCAAATAACATGCCCATTTTCTATTCCATTCAAAATTCACATCTTTCCGATTCTACGGCTTTTCCATAGCCATTCACTTTCCCTTCCACAGATCGCACAATGTGATATCTGCGTTCTGTGTTCATGAATTCATCACATAGGTTCTTTTGTGTTGCCCGGATTGTTTTCTCTTGTTTCTTTCCCGCCGAATGGACTGTATCCCATAGTATTCTCTCGCACGCGCTATCCTGTCATCCATGGTACCATAGTGTTACGCAATCGACACGTAGCTTATTCTTATTCAACTATTCGTTTTCCACCTTCTTTTTTCAGTGATGAGAATAGCTGTGATAGGCGCGGGCGCTTCGGGGCTACCAGCTATCAAGAGTGTCCTGGAAGCGGGATGCGAGGTAAACTTGATTAAATGACGTCATACATCCAAACTATTGTAGGTGATCTGCTACGAGAAGTCTGGTGACATCGGCGGTCTATGGCGGTTCAAGCCCACTCCCTGCCCCGGTCAGTCCAGCCACTCAACTTCCAAAGTGTTCTTCCCTTTCTTTGCGCGGACTGGCTAGGTGGCTAGGTCGCTTTTAGTGCCTGATTGCATTATCCATTCTTTCATGCACACAGCACGATTTTTGCGTGTTCGACGAACCGAGACTGCACGGTTTTGGGATAGGGAGAGAGAGAGGAGAGAGAGAGAGAGAGAGAGAGAGAGAGAGAGAGAGAGACGTGAGGTTTCGGTGAACAGTTTCAATGTCAGTCAAACTGGCCGGATCAAAGTTGGCTCAACACATGGTCACAATACACTTGCGACACTCTTTTTGATAGACCTGTTCACGTGGTTTCATGCAGTCTCACAAAGAGAAGATATACCATTGAAACACGTAACCGTAGTCCGAATCCAGCTATATAGTCACTATCCTATCTGCGAAGTTTGCACGTTTGCACGTCTCACACATTAGATCAGAAAGTTGGACGGGAATTCTCCGTAACCGATTCGATTCTACCGTAGAAAAATCTTTCAACCCATCATACACGTAGAGACTACAGCCACCAAGAACTGTACGTGAGAGTCTTCCTATTGCAAGGGTGTGATTCTGAGATACTGATATGATAGGTGCGAGAAAAATGCGTTCACATCAAACGGGCCGTAACGGAATAAATAAAACAATCACCAAGCAATCATACCTTTTGAAAACAAAAAAAATACAGTTTACACTAACAGTAAAGGAACAAGAAAAACGACACAGTCATTTTAATCCAAGGCTTGTCTGGTTTTCGGCTGAGAACAATTGATACGGCTATATCCTTGTTACTCATCTATGAGTAGTGAGATAAACGATGCCAACAATAAAAAATCAACAACAACAAAGTGGTTTGCAGGTGAGGGCACAGTAATGAAGACTACTGTCATCAATACATCCAAAGAGATGACTGCTTACTCGGACTTCCCTCCTCCCAAGGTACATGTTCTAAAATGTACATATATACTGCATTTCGAAACTTTCAGAAACATTTATTTTCCTTTTTAATTGAGCCATGTAATTGAGTTTCAATTGTCAAAATCCCATTTGTGAAAACTTATGAAACGTATGTGTTCAGGAGATGGCGAACTTTATGCACAACAGTCAGCTACTCAAGTACTTCCGACTATACGCTGAACAGTGAGGGGTTATATTGGAGGATTTGTTCACTTCAAATCAAATAAAATGTTTATTCGGAAACGCGGACATGATTATGACACGTACAAAACGGAAAGAACCTAAGATGGTCTAGGTTGCTCCTGGAAGATGGTTCACTAATCGGGCTCTTGCAATTGTGTCCACCCTTTAGCTTCGATCTCCTCCAACACATCCGCTTCGGACACGCGGTGCAGGGAATCAGAAGGACGGAGAAACACGCGGAGACAGGACAGTGGGAGGTGACAGTGTTCGACGAGAAGTGGGTGGAGGAAGAGGGAAAGAGAGAGAGAGGGAGAGAGAGAGGGGGGGGGGAGGGAGGGAGGGAGAGAGAGAGAGAGAGAGAGAGAGAGAGAGAGAGAGAGAGAGAGAGAGAGAGAGGGAGGGAGGGAGGGAGGGAGGGGGAGGGGGAGAGAGGGGGAGAGAGGGGGAGAGAGAGGGAGGGAGGGAAGAGAAAGAGAGAGTGAGAGAGAGGGGGGGAGGGAGAGAGGGCAAGGGGGTGGAGAGGGAGTTTCTCTTTCAGCACGAACAACACTGAGTCTGTGGTGTTCGACGGAGTGATGGTGTGCACAGGACACCACACAGAGCCGCACTGGCCCAAGCCATTCGAGGTGGGTCAAATCTGACTAGACTGCTCACACAATATGCACAATTTTTTACCTGCAATACAAATCAGTATATACAGTGAAGTTTTCAGTGAAGTTTTTTTTTAAATGATAGTGACTAGAGCAATAGTGAGAGGAGTGATCGAATGACGCCGTCACTCCCGTTCTTCTTGCAGGGTCAATCCGACTTCACAGGCCGCATCATCCACAGTCATGACTACAAGGATCACAAGGTAAGTTTCTTGAATATCAATGAATATCAATGAATATCTATGAAAGGACTCAAAAAAATTCATCTGTTCAGGGTTTCGAAGATCTGAACGTGGTTGTTGTGGGAATCGGGAACAGCGGGGCAGACATCGCTGTGGAACTGAGCAAGATCAGCAAGAAGGTACGACTCTATGTCTCTTTATCTCTCTCTCTCTTCCTCCCTCCCTCTCTCTCTCTTTCTCTTTCCTTTTCCCTCCCTCCCTCCCTCTCTCCCTCCCTCTCTCTCTCCTCCCTCCCTCCGTCCCTCTCCCTCTCTCTCCCTCTTTCTCTCCTCTCTCTCTCTCTCTCTCCCTCTCTCTCAACCACTCTCTCTAGGTCTCTCTGGTTACCCGATCGGGCTCATGGATCATGAACAGAGTGGGCGACTTCGGGCAGCCGGCCGATCTCGCGTACCTCAACAGGTATCTTCAATATAAAACGTATATGGTATACGTTTCCGAAACATGTGAATGTGAATATTTTCTTAATACTTCAAATAACAAAAGATATTCAAGAAATATAAGAAAGAGTATCTGCTTCTGAGTTTCCTTGTTTTCAGGCTGACATTCTCGATTCGCAAGTGCGTTCCATGGAGCACGCAGAACTGGATCATGGAGAGGAAGATGAATGCGAGGTGAGCACACCTCTCTCTCTCCCTCTCTCTCCCCTCTTTCTCTCTCCTTTTCCCTCTCTCTCTGCCTCTCACCCTCCCCCCTCTAGGTTCGACCACGGCCGTTTCGGTCTGCTTCCCTCGCACCGCGCCCTGGCTGCCCATGTGACCATCAACGACGAACTTCCGAACAGGATAGCCGCCGGCACTGTCGTAGTGAGTTTCATTACTGTACTGGTTACTGGTTCTCGAGATCAACCCTTTCGTATGATCTCTTAATCAGATATAGTCGGTTGATTAAACAGAAACAGTTTCAATACGACTGGGACTATAGTTCAATGCTCGCAATAAGTTGCGCGCGGTGGGGTAGATCAGTGGAAGACGGAGACGTAGCTCTCGGCAATAGCGCGCAAAACAAGAGAGGCAGACGGTTATGGTACCATATTTTGAACTACAAGCGAGGTAGATCGAAAACGATATCGATCTGGCGCAGACTATAGCATGCCTTTTTAGGTGCGTCCGAACATCGGTCGCTTCACTTCCACTGGTGTGGTGTACGAGGATGGAACAGAGGAGGAAAACGTCGATGGCGTCATCTTCGCTACTGGTAATTTTTTGTATTTTTTTTGTAATTGTCAGAACTTTTCCTTACGTCT
>CAWZYM010000158.1:315000-430000 GCA_963966185.1 Rhabditoides inermis
TTATGTGTCTGGTTAGATCACGGTCCGCTATCCAATAACATGTTTCGGTTAGCTGTGTGAGGTCTGATGAGGTAAGTATGTTTTTTTCTCTTTTAATTGAGTTCTATCAATTAAATCCAGACACATGACAAAATCACTTGTGATTCGTGAGGAATAGTAATTCATACATCACATTTTTGTCGTAATGCGTGAGAGTGGGAGGGAGTGTTTTTGAAGAGTGCACGCACACTTTAAAGGCGTGGTCAGTCTCTCCAAACTACTTCAAACTACCCCCGAAATGCCTTGCAACTACTCCCAAAATGCCTTGCAAAACGCCTTCAAAACACTTCCAAAATGCCTCCCAACTACCCCCAAAATGCCTTGCGAATAGATTCTCCCTTCAGAAATGCCCTCCGAAATGCCCTCGGAAATGCGCTGTTCAGAAATGAGGCACTCAAGAGTGTGACACGGCATAATTTAAAAATCAGCGTGTCCTCCATTGCTCAGGCGGTAGAGTGTCCGCCTGTCAACCAAACGGTCCTGGGTTCGGATCCCGTTCCTGCCAAAACATTTTGTTCACTCTGACAACCGGCTGTCATCGAAATGATGACTCTTCGACGACGGCTGTATGACTTGGCCGTTTGATTCAAATTCATCTTCTCTTTGCTACCTCTCGAACGCGTTATTGGTCCTACTGAGGGTGTGGCAGGTGTACTACGTGTCGTACATGGACGGCCTCGCATCCCTGCTCGGGTGTCGGCCACGCCTACTATCCAGATGCATCACTGATCCGAGACTCGCATACAACATGATGTTCCAGGGACTCGTGCCGTACCAGTACAGACTCGATGTGAGACTCTTTCTCTCTCTTTCTCTCTCTCTCTCTTTCTTTCTCTCTCTTACTCTCTCTCTATCATTCTCTCTTCAGGGTCCGCATGCTTGGTCCGGGGCTAGGGAAGCGATTTTGTCTGTACAGCAGAGGGTATTCGAAGCCACGAGGACAAGGAGGACACAGGAGACGCTCAATGTAAAGAGAGAGATGGAGAGAGAGAGAGAGAGAGAGATTCTCCTTTCAGGCCAAGCCGCGCAGTCCGTTGGGCTACGCCTTTAGATTGCTGTCCGCTTGATCATCTCCTGTTTCCTCCATTCGTTTCCTCTCTGCAGGTGTCGTCTACTCTCTCTTTCTTTCTTCCCTCCGTCAATGTCCGTATATCATCCCACAACCTCCTTCCTTCTCTTCTCCTATCTCAACAGAATTCTATCCAAGTTATGTGCCTGTCTTTCTCTCTTGACGACCACTTTGTGTGTAATTAGCTGTGTCCCGAATTTTATGCAACAAATACAATGAAAGTGAATTGTTGTCGTGTTTCCGATTGCTAAAAAAAGAAAGTATTATGCTTCTACAACACAATTTTTATTTATAATATTAACTGCTAACAATTGATGAGGGTCTGTGTTGATCACCAGAACGTCTCTATAGTGTGGTAGACGGCTGAATGGAGGAAACAGCTGGAGGCGGCCACATTATATCTCCCCTGTGAACGACGATACTACTGCGAACTACCTGAAATGTCGCAATATATTTTATGTAATACTTCAGTTTCAATGAAATAGGTGTAAGAAGGCTGTGTGCATCTGATATCATGGAAATGATGCACTGCTCCGACCTCATCGTTGAGATCGATATGGAAGTGGTCGTCGTTGCCCATTGAGAGGAGGAGCTTGGTGATGTCGTTGGCATAGAGGGTGGACGACTGGGTGGGCAGTCTGAGAGAGCGGGGGTGAGAGAGAGAGAGAGAGAGAGAGAGAGAGAGAGAGAGAGAAGGAGAGAGATTGGAAGCGGGGGAAGGTACCTGTGCCCTACTGATCCTCGGTACGCAGTCCATCGCAAAAACCGTCATCTTCACGTCTTTCAATTGACCAATCAACAAAATTAAGATGAATGTTTCTGTGATATCCTTTCATTTACAGACCTGTGTGTTCTGTGCCGGAAATAAGAACGAGAATAGGTGACTATCCTATCGGAACAGTGGCATCTCACATGTGATCGGGGCACGCACCTGGGAGTCGACTGCTTATACATTTCCCTACTTCCTGTTTGTAGAACATCTTCGATGAACATACGTACTTTGAGCACAACATTCGAGTGGAACGCAGTGGGGCGGTCGACAATCGTTGCACCTACCTGAAAAGTAGAATTTCTTTCGATTAGGACAAGGTCCCGTTGTCCGCCCGCTGGTAGTGGAATGACAGAGTACATGTGGTCGACTGGCCTTCTCGTACTCTTCATTTGGGAACTGTGCGTGTTCTCCTGCCGCAGCCTCGACCCGCACCCTCCATCCCCTCTTCACCAGACCCGCCGCCGCCGACGGAGTCAGAGCAACCCGACGCTCGCCTACATACCCGATATCGATTAATTGATCGATTCGATGCTGGTTATAGTATGTTATGTGTCTGGTTAGATCACGGTCCGCTATCCAATAACATGTTTCGGTTAGCTGTGTGAGGTCTGATGAGGTAAGTATGTTTTTTTCTCTTTTAATTGAGTTCTATCAATTAAATCCAGACACATGACAAAATCACTTGTGATTCGTGAGGAATAGTAATTCATACATCACATTTTTGTCGTAATGCGTGAGAGTGGGAGGGAGTGTTTTTGAAGAGTGCACGCACACTTTAAAGGCGTGGTCAGTCTCTCCAAACTACTTCAAACTACCCCCGAAATGCCTTGCAACTACTCCCAAAATGCCTTGCAAAACGCCTTCAAAACACTTCCAAAATGCCTCCCAACTACCCCCAAAATGCCTTGCGAATAGATTCTCCCTTCAGAAATGCCCTCCGAAATGCCCTCGGAAATGCGCTGTTCAGAAATGAGGCACTCAAGAGTGTGACACGGCATAATTTAAAAATCAGCGTGTCCTCCATTGCTCAGGCGGTAGAGTGTCCGCCTGTCAACCAAACGGTCCTGGGTTCGGATCCCGTTCCTGCCAAAACATTTTGTTCACTCTGACACAATGTCAGAAGGATAGTGAATGGGTTTTGAGCACACATAAAAGTGCTCGCGGTAGTGTTGTGGCTATGATGGAGTGGACAAGCCGCGGGATTTACAAAATAGATTATTGGTCTTTCTCTTCACTCCTCTTGATGTGAGTGAGAGTGAGGAAGTGACATCACCTTTGTGGATCTCCTTGACAGCTGCTACGGTGAGGTCCTTGTATGGTCTGCCGGAGGAGAGGCGTCGGGAGAAGGCGGGGTAGAAGGAGGAGGGGGAGCAGCGCCAAGCAGGCCACATCACGCGACCGCCACTGCACACCGAATACGGAGCTGTGAGCGCGGGTATCGCCTGATAACACTCCATCTGCACACTTCAAAACAACCAACACAACACATCTCTTTCTCTTCGGACAAAGTGTGATGTGTGATGTGATGGAATAAGGGGAAGATGGAGAAGATGGAGAAATGGAGAAAAAGAGCCGGGAAGATAGGGAAACAGCGGCGGCGGCAACACATCACAGGTACGACATCTAACACACGACTGCGTCGGTGGCGGGATTGGCTCCGGTGGCGCGGATGTGCGACCCTCTGTTCGCGTGTTCACTCGTCGAGGGACTACATCTGGGAAGGTCATTCGTACTCGCACACGAAATGGGACACAAGTGAGTGCGGCTATCACTGAACTTGTAGTAAGTGTATAGACAGGTCTAAAACGTCACACATACCACACACGTCATTAACGAAGTCTTATTAATCTCCTACCGTAATGTAAAGGGTGAGCCAAAAATCGAATTATTCTCCTATACCGAAATGAAAATACAAGTGCCGTTTATTCTTTCTCTCCCTTTTCCCTCCTTCGATGTCCGTATATCACCCACAACCTCCTTCCTTCTCTTCTCTTCTCCTATCTCAACAGAATTCTATCCAAGTCTTTCTCTATTGACGTAATTAGTTGTGTCACGAATTTTATGCAACAAGTTTCTGAAAGTGAATTGTTCTGGTATTTGTCCGCTTCCCTGCGTGTTGCGATGCATAGAGCGTCGCCCGTATAGCTCAGTGGCAGAGCGTCTGTCTTGTAAACAGAAGGTCGCAGGATCGATCCCTGCTGTGGGCATCTCTTTTGAGTGCATATTTTCGCAAAAATGTTATTGCAAAACACCTTCACATAACGATAAATTTGGCGGCCGAATGGTCTAGTGGTATGATTCTCGCTTTGGGTGCGAGAGGTCCCGGTTTCGATCACCGGTTCGGCCCATATTTTTGCAGACATATTTTTTTCAAAAGTTAGATAGCTGTTGGTGTACTGTACAACCTATTTTTTCCATAAAATAGTGAAATGTGAACCATAAACTCTCGAAAAAAAAGTGGACAACACAACAACCGACTATCTTTAAAAAGGACTGGCGTAAAAGTAGAGTTTGTGTTATTGTTTATTCGACGTAATGCAACAAAAGCTCATGCATTATTCTATCAGTCGAAGTAGTCAACAAACCTGCTCTTTCTGCATTGAAATGTAGGAGAGCAATTATGTTACATCTCCGTATTAACGTTGAGACATCGACTATAGACTATATCTGGTTCAACGATTCGAGCAGGTTTGTGTACTATTTCGACTGATAGAATAATGCATGAGCTTTTGTTGCATTACGTCGAATAAACAATAACACAAACTCTACCTTTACGCCAGTTCTTTTTAAAGATAATGAATGCACTTTTATTGAATTTCGTGGAAATATAATTACTTTTTTCCACAAAATCAACATCTCACTCCTCTTGTTTACTCCAAAATCGTGTAAATTTTGCAAAAAAAGTGTTTAGTTAACGTTGGTAAGGAAGTTTACCATTCCAATGTCAATTCACTGTAGAACCATATAGTACAAAAACTTTGCCACCACCCGGAGTCGAACTCAAGCCTGGAGAATTAATGGGCGCAATCGCTAACAACAACACCACAGTGCACACCGGCCGTGAAGCAAATCGAGAGATATCAGTGCGACCCACAGGCAGTGCAGGAAAATGCACCTCGCTGACTGCAGGGAGCGAAAGTGCGCGGATTCTAGCGCGGGTATTCTTAACACAAACCAACCACCGCTGCGCGCTGGTTTAATTGTTTTCTCACTTGTTTTCTCTGCGAAATCTTTATTAAATAAATATATAAACAATTTTAATGTCATAAAAAATAATATATAGATTTCTCACATCACAATTTGAGCAATATTACAGGCATGACTGGATCAGAAGACAAAAAAGTCGGAAGAAAAATATAGAGACCTGCGAAAAATAGGAAATAGTACTCTTTTGAGGTTTTCTTTTGGAATGTGGTGAGCAAAAACAAGACGATGATATCATTATGAGAGAGGGAATTATACGGATGCCTAGTGAGTGCGGCGGTGTCGCACAAGGCTGCACGAAGTGACACTACGAGCTGATTAGGGCGACTTCTCTTCGAGGCCCTTGGTCGCAGCGTCGGTCTCCTCTTCCTCCGTGCGGCGAACAGACTGAAACAAAACACTATAATTTTGAACATCACAAATATAAAACATCTGACGAAGAGTCGATAAAAGACAGATGGGTGCATGCCACCGGGTGGATCACACAATATGTTGCATTCACAAACATCAAAACATGGGAAGTATACGTTTTATAAATTTGAATAGAAGAAAAACGTACCAGCTTGACGTCTGCGATGGGGACGACCTGTTGCTGAGCCGCGGCGAGCAGGCGGGACGACGGCATCTGCAAAGGGAGGCATCATACAACACAAACACATGGTACGTATTATATACAGTATAATAACGATTCAAATTGTAAATAGAGACTGTGTAAGAACAATTAATAAGCGTAAAGTGTGAAATGCATTATACAGTATAATAATTAATAACTATTCAAACTGTAAGTAGATATGGTGTACTAACAGTGACAGCGGAGCTGCTGGGGAGTGCGTATGCGGGATGGGAGAAGGCGGTAGACTGGAAGGCTGACGGCTCGGGGGCTGCAAAGGGACTCGGTAAAAAAGCACTTCAATCGAAAAGCAGATGGCACAGCCACGCCACACATCACCACTACAGGTTAGATGCTAGTAGCTAGTCTTCCTATTCCATTCTCCCTCTTGTTTGTTTTGTTTATCAGCCTGATTCCGACATGTACATACAATGGTAGCATGATGGGTTATCTGGAAGCACACACAATCCTACGGTGGGGTATTGGGGCTCCTTGGCTGGAACAGTGCGGCGCGAGTCCTGACTGTTCATGGTAGATGGGCGTGAACATCGCGAAGTGACCAGTTCCGGATGCGAGGCGTGGTAGAAGATCTTGAAAGACTGCCGCCGCCGATGGTAGGGCTCTCGGAGGGTGAGAGTGGGTTCACGCGCCCCACCGGGAGGTAGTGAAATTCGGCAGAACAATTGCCCGCGAGGGGAATCGAACCAGCGACCGTTTACTTAGCAAGCTGTGACGCTATCCACTTGGCCAACCCGGCCCCATTCTCCCTCTCCCTCTATCAATCTCTCTCTCTCCCTCCCACTCTCCCTTCTCTCTCTCTCTCCCTCTCCCTCTGCCTCCCTTCTTTTCTCTCCCTCTCCCTCCCTCCTTCTCTCTCCCTCCCTCTCACCTTGTGCCAGCAGCCCTCCACTCCATTCGCTGCCTCGCGGGAACGCAGCCAGCACGTTCACGTTCGGACTGCAATTAGTTGGTACGATCAGAACGCTGTATAATTGTCATGGCATACGTATATAACGTATCCACAGTGAACAAAGTGATAAAGATAAAAACTACAGAACTAGTAGACAATAGTACTCACTTGTACGCGTCGTTGAGCTGCACCTGTGGGAGGGTCGATGTGTACGAGCCGGTGTACGCGTTGCCTGAACAACAACAGTCTGATAGGCTACTCCACGTCTAGGTTATTGTTGTTGGATTGTTAGATTATTAGATTGTTTCAGATGCATTGTAATGTACTCAAGGCGCAGGTTAGTGTTGTTAGAGTGTTAGAGTGTTAGTAGACTAGCATTTGAGTTGCAGTGCTAACCCACCATATCCACGTCAAAGTATCTGAATAGAAGAATTGGCAATGTTGAATTTGTAGAACGTATAATGATTCCGGCTAAATATTTGACTCTGCCTCTGACTGTGCACGCACCCCTGTCGACTGTGCTGGTAGTTGCATAGGCGGTGGACGGTCCCGGCTCGCTCCTCCGCTTCTTCGAAGAACCCTCCGCACTCTTCGGCTTGCTGCAAGTTGAAAGTAAAAGACAAGTAGTAAAGAGAACACATTCGAAAACTCCGTGTTCGTATGTTCGTCTTAATATCTTAATCTTCCCGATTTACAGAACGCACCCTAGTAATGTAAAACCCCTACTTTTCCGGATTGCCGGATATGGGTGTGCATCGCTTGTATAATCTTTCAAACATTTATTTCATAACTCTTTTGTTTTCCTCAGTTCGAAAAATCTGGAATTTGGTTTGTGATAGAGCGGAATGTTCTGAATAGCCCTTACCGTTTTCTGGTCTGCAGGGTGCCTTCCTTGCGCATGCTCATAGGACGCTTCACACTGTGCAGCTTGTAGTAGAGACCACAGGCACTGCAAGAGAGATGGTGAGAGAGAGAGAGAGAGAGAGATGGGGAGAAAGAGAGAGAGAGAGAAAGCTGACTTGCACACGGGTTCTCCCTCCGCGTTCCTCCTCCACAGAGTTGTGTTAGTTCCATTGCAGTTGGAGCAGACCATGCCCTGACGACGCTGCTGACCCTGGAAGAGAAGGGATAGGGCAGAGAGAGAGAGACAGAGAGAGAGAGAGAGAGAGAGAGAGAGAGAGAGAGAGTGAGAGACGGGGGAATAGAGAAAGAGAGAACGTACCACAGCACTGGCGGGTGGTTTCTTTGGCTGTCCCCTCTGCTTTGACTGGGGTGGTGACCTGCGAGGAGCGTCGATGGAAGAAGACGCGACAGAAGACGAGCCGTACACCTGCAAACAGAATGTGTACAACAACAACAAAACAAACAAACAAACAACAAACAAACAAACAAACAAACAAACAAACAAACAAACAAACAAACAAACAAACAAACAAACAAACAAACAAACAAACAAACAAACAAACAAACAAACAAACAAACAAACAAACAAACAAACAAACAAACAAACAAACAAACAAACAAACAAACAAACAAACAAACAAACAAACAAACAAACAAACAAACAAACAAACAAACAAACAAACAAACAAACAAACAAACAAACAAACAAACAAACAAACAAACAAACAAACAAACAAACAAACAAACAAACAAACAAACAAACAAACAAACAAACGAACGAACGAACAAACAAACAAACAAACAAACAAACAAACAAACAAACAAACAAACAAACAAACAAACAAACAAACAACAACTCACATCATGCGCAGCGTGAAGGGCGGACTGCTGTAGCTGCGACTGCTGTAACTGGAGGTGGCTGGCGTAGCAGTTGCTACACAGCGTGTGCGTCTCTGCAGGATACTGTAAGCCGAACCAATCGCGGCGGGACCCACCTCCACTCTCCAGCTGCCTGCTCACCGCCGGCTGCATCCCGCACTGCATGCACTCGTACTGCTGCGCTGATACCGACTGGTACTGTAGCTGAAAGAGGGGGGTACGGTAAGTGGAAAAGGTACAGTATACAGAAAGCACTCACGCTGACGTTACTGTTGTACAGTTCGCTGACGTTCCCAAAGTCTGTGGTGGGAGCGACGGAAGCGGATGTCATGTATGAAGGGTAGTTGCTGTACTGGCTGAAAATTTAATACCAGTGATTGATGTGATTACAGCAAGCGTGCAGGACACAAAATGATAGTGATGATAGTCACTTTTCTGCTCAAACTGATTTGTAAAAGCGAACCAGTTAGGATTAGAGATTAGTGTGATAAGCGTTTAACGAATTAGTGATACAAACGAACTACATGTTGCTGATATCAACCGCCTACGCAGCGAAAGACTGCGCAAAAGAGTCGGATGAACGTGCAAAAATAGAAGACACCAATGACTGACTTGACATTGAGTGGGGCGGAGTTGACGGCGTTGACTCCGAACTGGAGCATGGGTTGGGTGTTGGAGTAGGGATTCTGGAGACCCAACTGCACCGCGTACCCTCCTACAACCAACACATCGGTCAGACCAGCAGAGTAAGGAGACGTGTCAAATCATGATTCCTACAATACAAAGTGCACTATATGATTCGATCAAATCCAATGATTCAAAAGCCTGATAGTGTTTCGAATAAATATGACAGAATGAAGGCAGTTCGATGCGACTAACATCAGAAAACAGCATTATGATTATCGATGGGTGTGTTATGGCAAAGCGGATCAAGAGATTTGAAAGAAGAGGGGAGAGAGAGGGGGAGAGGGAAAGGGAGAGAGAGAGAGAGGGAGAGAGGAGGGAGGGAGAGAGAGGGGGGGAGATAGAGAGAGAGCTCACCCATGGGCATTGCGTAGTTTGGCGCGAAGAACATGGCGGCGTCGGTGGATCCAGGAATGGCCGACTGGGAGAAGTCAGACATCTGGTAGTTGGTAGCTGCAAAACAAGGATGTGAGGAAGTTAGCCTTTAGCTATCAAAATGAAGGAAGTTCACATGAATTGATTTGCCGGTTTGCGATTGTGCCGAGTGATCGAAGAATAGTGTGAGTCAGTAGAGTAGGTGAACAAAGTATGTGTTCAAAAAGTCAGCGCGGGTCCGACAGAAGGCTTATTCAAGCCTCCGAAATGCCTTCTTATCCCCCATAGGCGCATTTGCATTTCCTGTGTCCTGTCGACAAACGAGCTACTCTGCACATCCTATCATTGACATGAATCGTTTTTGGTTTGATCATAGTTTTTAATTTGTTAGTAATACTACCTGGGTGTTTTTTATTTATCACATGTGGAATAAAGCAAACATGAGCAGCGTCACGTTGAGTAATACGCTAATATGTGCCTATTCACGCGCAAATATATTTACGTATATCTTCAACTGGCAGTTCATTTCCGACAGAGAAGAGGACGAGAATGCTGATGCGTGCGACTGCGCATTGCTCACCGGGTTGCATGGTGGTCATCTGTGAGAGTTGAATGGGTGGGGCGGAGACAGACGGCAGCTGACCCGCAGCCGAAGCTACTCCCACACTCTGCACACTCTGCAACCCAACTGTCACTCTGCCCAATCTGACATGCCTTTTCTGAACTCGAATGTAGTCCAAATACACACAGAGAGAGAGAGTGAGAGAGAGAGAGAAAAAGGGGAAATTCATACCTGTAGTGGTAGTGTCTGTTGTGGTGTCTGCGTGGGCGCGGTGACTGGAGGCAGGGTGGCCGGCTTTCCCTCGGCTGATGACTCGATCACCGACTGACGCACCTTGTCCGTCTCGATCTTCACTGAAACGCATCACTCTGTTGAAACGTATCATGAACCGCATACTGTATAATGTTAACTAGTTTAGTTGTAACGTACCGCGCAGTAAAGTGTTGAGATGGAACATATTTCTCCATACAACTAGTGAAGAATAGGGATGAGCAAAAAATGAACACTTTTATAGTGTGAAATATTCTGCGCACGACGGGCTACACAATGACTACACACACGTCTTTTTGTATTTAAATAATCTATTTTAGTGATTTTAGTGGAATGCTGACTCTAATTTTGGGTCGCTGTGCGTCAAGATTAGATTATGCTATTTTCGGTGAAAGCGAGGGTGGATGGGGAATATACTTTGACTGCGTGCACATATTACTTACAATAATGAAATGGATTGCTACAGATAGTGCTTTTATCACTAACGATGACTTTCGAAAATTAACAGATTGCTGCAAGATAAAAAAAAAAGAACGAGATCAGTGAATCATCAAAACAAACCTTTTTGTAATGCAATATCGAGAGTTTCGAGAATCACAGCACAGTTGGAGAACATTTGGAAAATATGGGTGCGAATTCTCCTTTAAAAAAGTGTTTCCTTCCATTTCAAATCCCACAAAGATGTTGAAAGAATGTGAGAAAGAGCACTCGAAAATAAGCCATTATATTGCAATACATTAGCCAGATAAGACATTTAGATTTGGAAAATTGAAAAGAATTTGCGAAACAAAAAGTGGACTCCAGGGCATGTTTAATATTATATACGTAGCAGAGTAAGCAGAGTATTTCTAGAGTAGGGCACAAAACACAAAAAAGAGGAACATTGTATACATCCGGAATCATCCGGATCAGAGACTGTACGATCTCATAAATACTTCAGAACCTCTTGTTATGTGATTTGATCCGTCATGTTCACTTGTTTAATTTTGACAATGATCATGTGTTCATTGATGAATAATAGGAGAGAGAAGCGTCGCATCTTGCAAATACTCGCAGCACTGAACAAAAACGTCAGAAAAGAAGTGCGCACTTTTAAAATAGAATACGTTTTCAGTGAGGAATACGACATGCTCGTGAAAGAAGTAATATACATAAGTGTGAAATGTGACGTGAGTACTCACCATCGGGGCTCTTTTCTGCCAGTCCATTGCCATTGCTGATCGGAAGCTGCAGTCCTCCCATCGGCTGGGTATCAGACCAGTACTCACTGTTCAGCTTCTCCATACTACTAAAGTGAAAATATGAAAGACTTTGTGGATACAACATAGTAATTAATTAGCAGCAAAATCGAGAAAGTGATCGCTTTTCGGCGCGGGGTGGCCTTATAAGCCTGTTCAATCGATACGCCCCGCCCCCTCCTGCTGCGCCGGCCAATCGGCGAGCTACAGTACTCGATCGATACTCGAGAACTATTGACATATCGATTGTACATGGCACCGGAAGTGATAGTGTGATATACATATTGTGATAGGCTATCGTTGTATATCAGCAGCATATCTGATTTCGATTGAGTGTTTCTATCAGGGGTGCGAGGGAGGACGATAACCTATCGAGCTCTGCTATCACCCAATGGAGAAGGAGTGAAGAAGTGGAATGACTGACACTGCACTGATTGAGACTATCACTGATATGCAGAGTGACCGATGAGGGCTACTCTTTTCACGAAAGTCGCTTCCGGTATGGCTGTTGGACACTATTTCAACTATTTCAACATCCCGTCTGGCAATTACGAAATTCTTATCATATTTATCATGCGACTTTTTAGATAATTTTCCGCATTTCAAAAAAAATTATATCGGACAATAACCTTAAAGAGTGACGATATAGAGTGAGGATGAAAGAAACGATTATATCTTATATCGATATGTCAAAAAAGTAAAAGTGGGAATATGAGGAACATGGAGTTCGGACACCTGGGCAGAAAAATGATATAGTCAATACTAAACGCAAACGGTCAATAATATGAGTACTCGGTCTATATGGACATATGAGTTTCGAGTGAACCCTGGGATTACTTTCTGCGAACGCGTTCGGAACACACACGCATTTATCTAATCAATACACCTGCATGTGTGCTGATATTGAATGACCAGAGATAGCGGGTCGATTAAATAGTGAGTAATGTGTTGCTTGTATTTAAATGCATATGAAATTGACAAGATACAGTAATGTAATTGTTCTCACTTTTTCAAAAGGCTAGGCGCTAGGATAAGCTTATACACAGAATGATTTCCAGTCGTGATCGTGATACTACGGTAAGAATTCCTTTTTTTGTCATTCCTTTGTCATTATTCATTCTCCTCATTTCTCAACAGTCCTCGATCTCTTTCTGGGAACACGTCATAGAGTGTAGCGGGGCGATCGATGTGCACTTACAGTAACCCGGGTGCTGCCTCGCCACCGCGGCGCCCGCCACTACGAGTCCTCCCCTTATCAGGCAGACAGAGAGCAGACACTGTGTGATTAGAAGAGAGTGTGATCGTCATTTGATGAGAGAGTGTGTGCAGTGAGAGAGCGGGACAAGCGGTCGTCCGTCCCAATATGGTGTGATTAGATAAGACGGAGGTCTGTCGGTCGGTGGAAGGAAACGAGAGGCCAACGCACGGACAGCGAATTACCGAGAAACTAAAGGGGATCGATCTTATAACATCAATGGTAAATGTTAAATACGCACCTGAAAGTGAAATCATTTGAGCCATATTTGAGCTTGTGAGGTCGGATCTGTCGAATTGTGGTGCATTGGTATCTGGTGCTCACGGTGTGACTGATAGTGGATAACATATCACATCACAGATAGGTTCTGATAAAAAAGTATTATATATATATGGCGTTGTTTGAAGACAGCTCGAAACTGTGAAATGGAACAATACGGTTACATGTTTACACGAATACGTATATGATGTAATAAACATTAGCAACCGAGAAACTAATATTAATAGTTGATGAAAAGGTATAATAACAGAAATTGAACAACTTTTGGATAACCATTATAAATAAGTATCTATAGTAAATTAGAGTTTTTAGAAGACAGTTCCAGAAGAGGAGCATGCCGATTAGAGTCTTTGCGGATAGATTAATCTCTTTGTGTAGTTTGTCACGTAGCATCTATATGGAAAAATTGATGTAGAGTTATAAAAAGACAGTTCTTTTGTTGTATTAAGAGTTGATCCTTTAATAATTTATAAATCTTTTCAATATTTTGCCCCTGAATGATTACTTTGCTCTATTACCAATTTCTCTCGTTCTCTCGGCTCTCTCTTCTCCAAATGCCCTCTCGTGTTTTGGGCGCCAACCTGGCAAATCGGCGTACGTTTTCGTTGATTTTACGTTTCTATTGCGTTCCTATTGATTGTACAATGACTTCCTTGCAGGCAAGCAAACCAACACCAACTATGCGCGTAAAGATGTGAGTTATTTGTGATTCTGTAAAGATTTGTTCACTGTCTATGAAAACGACAATTTTACGTTATAAATTACGTTGAAGATGTCTTTAGTTTTACAACATCGTAAAATACAAGTACTTAAACGTTTTTTTAGCAAGCGTAACGAGGAGGAGGCTCGTCGCGACCTGTTCGAGTCAGCCCTCGCCAATGCAGCCAACACCAGCGGGTGAGTCACCAATCTTTTGGTCATGTTCAAAATTACATCATCATTGTTATATCACTGATATTCAGCTATGTGGAGACTCCCGCCGAGATTCCGTGGTGCGAGTTGTCCGAGACGAGACTCCTCAGCAAGATCATCGAGCACAAACCGGCCGGTACGTTACGTTGTTTTACTGTTTATTTATTTAATTTTCTTCATTTGTAAATTCCAGGATTCGCTCGTCACTACCATCTGATGATGCTCTACGAGTACATGCACAACATCTTCGAGGTGGGTCTTCTATGGAAGCATGGTTCCTGGTTCAGTGATAAGATAACGTCATCACACCATTGTTCACCTCTCCTGTTTGCAGGACGAGGACTGCGAATTTGACGAGTATCTCTCCGTCGAGGACCTGGCTATCTACATGGTGGGTGAAGTTTAATGATGACGTCATGAATCGTGTTTCAGTCGCGCCGTATGGACAAGGACAAGGAGGACGTGTACATCTTCACACCCAAGTACAAGATCCGACCCACACCCGAGCAGGTGGGATTAAGAGAGATTGTATTAGTATGAGTATCCGACACGCAAATTACAAAGAAAATGTTCCCTAAATTATTATATCTCGATACTGAAACTTTTTTTGTAGAAGAAAAAAAAGTTAAATCATTTTGTTCGCTGTTCACTCAAAGTTTATGTGAAACGTATTGTTTGTGATATCATTGTCTATCTGTGATTATTGCAGATCATGGCGAAGCTGGAGACGTGGTGGGACATGAGCGTCATCGAGCTGAACGAGTACCTCCCCGAGGTGAGCCTGATTATCGATTTGTATATTTATTGATTGGTATCACAGGCTTTCTTGAACATGAGGAAAAAGTGCTAGTAAAACTGTCCTCCATCGTGAGTGTTTCAGTCTCTGGACAAGAAGTGTGACTTCTTCCTTCCGGATGGCGACTTTGGTGAGCTGGTGCGCAGGAAGGAGGAGACCACTCCCGGTGGGTGTTTTTTTTCTTTTTTTTATTGATAAATTCACTTTGATACTTATACGCTGATAAATGTGTTAAGAGTAACGTTTCAGCGGCGGCTCCCCCGGTGGCTGTGGTGTCTGGCCCGGCTCGCAAGCGACGTCGCGCCGGCAGCCCCGACTCTACCATATCCAGGGCCAGCACCCCCAGGCACTAGAAGCTCCATCGCCCACACCTGCCCCTTCCACCTACCATCACTGAGCGACACGCAGACAGTAGTCTACTACACGCCTCACATCAGTTACCCTCCCGAGCAGAATAGAGTTGTCATGTTGTTCATTGTTATTCCATCCTGTTTTCCCCACCACCTTCTTTTTCTTCTCTCCTACTCTTGCGTTGTATGACCCGATACTCATTACGTGTATATAAATTGTTTTTGTTGATCTGGTGTTTGTTTTCGACATTGAAAACATCGGTTACAGCACCTTGCGATATCTGAAAATGTTTATTTGTAACAATTACTCATCGATACCGTATTCTGCGTCGTTTTGTAGACATCTGCAAGTGGTTGTGTGAGAGTGGAAAAGGAGAGTGATGCTTACCGGAAGAGAATGAAGCAGATCGACAACAAAATAGTGATGAATAGGCAGGCGACAGCGAATTTTGTGAGCAAATCGAAGGTTTCTTCTGCGAATTGGTCCATAGATAGAATAGGAAGGAGTTATGAGAGGAGACTGAAACTGATTGTGAGTCGCGCGCACTTTTAGAGACCGATCTCGAAAGTGAGAATGAGTGCAGCTGCAGCGAGTGAGGGAGAATGAGACAATGGATAGGCGTGTTGTGAACACACTCGCCGTGAGGTCTCTCGCCCTATCTCTGTGTAGACTGATGATCTGTTTACTCACTTTCTCACTCGCGGGGTGATCCGTCTAGGAATGGGTGATAGCGAGGGGATCAATATGATCTGTGATCTTTTGACATTGCAATCAGAATTATGAGATCTTGTTTCAGATGGGCGACTTTTCCGCGAAGCGCATGATCACTTTTGTCGTGGCGCTTCTAGGGTGAGCGCTACTGTATTTTTCGACGAATTCTACAAACGCTTTCTGCGTCGATGTGACCAACAGTCTGTTAGAGAGCAGGCGTTTCGAATGTAGTGCTTGACACACGTCGAACCTCGCCCTTTCAGCTTCTCTATTCTCGTGTTGGTGGTGGAGGAATACGCGGAGGAGATCAACTCGGAGGGCGGCTTCGAACTCAAGGAGATCAAGAAGTGGACACATAGTGAGTCACTATCGATTGATGAACAATTGAATATCGATTGATTTCAGATGAATCGGAGGAGAAGCCGTTGAAGCCGGTCGAGCAGTCGGAGAAGAAGGAAAACGAAAAAGAGAAGGTGAGATTCAGAAAGAAGAGCATTGAGCAGACATATGAAAAATGGCGTTGCTGCGTTGCTAATTCGTTGTTTAGGTAATTGCATTGAAACGTATGTGCGGAGAGAGAGAGGAGAGGGGGAGAGAGGAAGAGAGAGAGAGAGAGAGAGAGAGAGAGAGAGAGAGAGACTCATTCATCGTTTGCAGGCTGATGTGGTGTCTGGCACGTCGGACAAGTGCTGGCTGAAGGAGCCTTTCCACGTGGTCGAGCGATGCCGGCCCTGCACTGACTTCGAGAGGAACGCCCTCAAGGAAGGTAGGCAGACCCTTCTATCTGCTGTCCGGTTGACTTATGTGATAACGTTGTTCAAATAATGAGTACCGGAAATATTTTGTAGCTTATTTACTTGTGTGCTCATATATCGGATTGCAGAGCACTGCGTGCCCACCGGTCTGTTCGATCGTGTCAACTGCACCACCAGCAATAGAATGGCAGTCAAGCCATGCACAGAGAACAAGCAGTGAGTGGAGAGAGAGAGGGGAAAGAAAGAAGAGAAGAGAGAGAGAGAAGCCCTTCCCTTTCTAGGGCGCAGTTCCACTCGGTCGTCCGCTTCCTTCTAGCGTGCCTTCTAATTGGAGGCGTCACTTTCTTCATAGCCAAATCCCGTCGCGATCACCTCACCCGAATGGGATACCAGAGGGTGCAACAGATGCTCGATCGATAAATACCATATTCATTGATAACATCTATTGAGATTAATAATTATGTACAGTCTGCTAACTAACACCGGGTTGTGAATTGTTGATGCGATGTGATAAATTTTTATTTTTAATCGAATATTACCTCATATGAGTGAAGTTACATTCAAAATCAGCAAAACTCTAGTCAGCATAAACCGTTATCGAAAATGTCAGGCACAACAAAATAAATTTATCTTATCCACTTCTCACACACACACATACCTCGTCAACAGCAATAACAATACAAACAACGCTTTCTAAAGCCTTTACAACAAAACAATAACTAGAAACTAGACAGTCATACCATTGTAAACATATCATATCATATCTCCGTCTTCCTACTGCCACGAAAACTTCTTCTTCTCGAGGAGGCTCTGAAAGTGGTCAGAACATGAAGGACATCAATGCACAAACTACAGTCTCCCGGTTCGCACCTTGATGTCCCTGTTGGCGACTGCCTTGTCGAGTCTGTCGTACGAGTGGAGGGCGGACAGCTCTCCGTATCCCACCAGAGAAGGCTTCCCGGCCAGCATTCGCTCCGCCACGCGCACAATGTCAGACGACGTCACCCCGTCTGCAAGGGACACGGGGTGGGTGGGAGGGGGGACAGGGACGACTCACCGATGAGCTGCATGTACTCGTACGGACTGCGCCGGCGGCCGTGACCCATCACCTAGAATGACACGGTAACTCTCCTCTCCCTCCCTCCCTCCCTCTCTCAGTCCTCCTTCTCTCTTCCTCCCAAATTTTTCGATATAAGTCGAGCTCAATTGTCTTTTTCGCAATAATATGGAAAACTATGAAATAGGTAAATATTGCGACTAAAGTTTGCAAATTCATACTATCATTAAAAAAATGCAAATCACGTTTTCAAATAGTAAAAATTTCTGAAAATCCAAAACATTCTGTCTTTGCATTGTAAAATAGGCCCATGGACAACTTTGCAGACGTGCAGCGAGAACTCATCTGCAGAATCGGCCCTGGGCCGAATTTGCAGACGAAATTCAGACAGTCTGTAAAATCAGCCCAGGGCCGATTTTACAGACGAATCGCAGACAAAGAGGGCAGAACCATCTGCATTATCGGCCCTCGGCCGATTTTGCAGACAGACCTGATAGCTTGTCTTGGCAAAACATTCGCCGGGGGGTCTGTCTGCAAAATCGGCCGAGGGCCGATAATGCAGATGGTTCTGCCCTCTTTGTCTGCGATTCGTCTGTAAAATCGGACCTGGGCTGATTTTACAGACTGTCTGAATTTCGTCTGCAAAATCGGCCCAGGGCCGATTCTGCAGATGAGTTCTCGCTGTACTTCTGCAAAGTTGTCCATGGGCTGTCCATGGGCCTATTTTACAATGCAAAGACAGAACACTTGGAAATTGATAGTTCGTTTCATTTTTGAACTATTTTACAATTCATTCACAGAATTTCAAGAGCGATTTTGCATCATAAGTTGTTAAATATCTACCATAGACAGTTTTGCAATTTCAGTCGCATTAGTTGTCAGTTTCAAAGTTCTCTATAACTTTGCGAAAAAAATCAATTGAACCCGACTTATATGCTACCTTCTCCTCAACTGACCAAAAGTAGTCTACTATCCGGTCGATGAATGTTATTTTCCCCACAGCGGGTCCCTCTCACACTCGCTAGCCGGAAAGTAGTCTACTTTTGACAGGAAGGAAACCCTCCTCTGAAAGTGAGAAAAGTGAGAAAAACGTAGCAACACGAAATTTAAAACTAATTGCACTTGAAATTAGATATGCTCGATAAATTACGATTGCACCTGTTAAGTGTATCTATAAATTACATTTTTTGAAAACCCGTGACACCTCGCATGCTGCTGGTGCATATAGAAAATTGTCAACGGTGTTGTCGGTTTAGTTACCCAAGTTTGGGAAAATTTCAAAATTCAAGTGTTGAATTATGGAATTGATCACAACTAACGATACGTATGTAACAACCACATTCTTTAGTATACGTTATGGGATTCATACGTTTCTTTACAGTTTTAGAAACGTATGATTACGTGTACAAAAGTCGAAATGTTGGATGGCAAAACTTTTGCCTGAGACCAGAATCGAACCATAGACCTCGATGCCGCTTGGTATTATCTTTGAAATCTATAGAACGGCGTCGGTTCAATTAGCTAGGTTTGGGGTAATTTCAAAAATCATAAAAAAAATCATGGGGTTGTTAGGATGGTGAACAGAACATTGCATCAAAACGTAACAGTCGCGCAGTCGAATTATTTTGTGAAGTTCCTACGTTTCCTACCAGTGTTCTTTGAAACGTACGTTTACGTTAAGTTACGTATTTCAAAATCGAAATGTTGCACGGCAAAAATTTTGCCGCAGACTGGACTCGAACCAGCGACCTAGATTGGCATGGTAGCGTAGTGATCTTACACACATACCAATGTACCATGAGTGCCACGAAAACACACGCGTTGACGCGTCCCTTACTAAGGTATCATGGAAATTCCCGGATGGGCTGGATAGTCAATTAGCATATTCATGTATTGAGATCGTCTTATACCTTGGCTGTATGTGATTGGGCTCGCGACCAATTTTCTTTGTTGCTTGCGAGAAATTACATGCTGCTAGGTATTATCTATTATGTCTGCTAAGGCACGTCGGTTCAGTTACCCAAGTTTGAGGTAGTTTGAAAAACCCGAAACACAAATCAAAAAGATTACAAGTGCGGAGCATCTACACGAATTCGTTATCGAGTGATCGGGAAACGTCGCATCGATCAGTTATCATAATCATAACAACGTGATTTACATAGATTTCGATTATTTTTGATTTCGATTTTACCGGATTCAGTTTCACATGCGCTAGCGGCATTGCCACTCTGCGCTCCGAGTAGGTCACATTCGGTTCAAATGAGCAGTCAGGTGCAGGTTACTTTCCTGTCAAACGAAACCTTCTTTCCTGGTGAATAAAACCTACTTGTGGGTCAAAATGAAACCTTCTTACTGCAGACAAGTAACTTTCATTTTAGCGGAAATGTAGCTTTCTCATGGGGGGAAGTAGCTTACTGAAAACTATGGGAGTCGACTCCTCGATACACAAATGATGTGTGCTTGATTCAACCTTCTCCTCCGACACTCTCGCCCTCCCTCTCTCCACTCTTCTCTCCCCCCACTCTCTCACCTGTCTCGCCAGATCCTCGAACATGACTGGCCGCACCTCCAAGTTCATCATCAGCTGAGACTTGAGCTGGATCTTGGCCCTGCAACACGTCTCCATTCTCTCCCTCCCTCTCCCTCCTTCCCCCCGCTCTCTCTCTCTCTCTCTCTCTCTCTCTCTCTCTCTACTCTCCCCTCACCTCTGCAACTCCTCCTTCTCCGCCCCCTGCAGCAGGTAGAAGAACTGGTCCAGCAACACGACCAACGCGTCACCGATCTGACAATGCAGGTATTCCATAAACCACTATTCGCACATTTCATCTCCACTACTACATCACTGCCTACAGTTGAATCAGCAATACCTCGTGATCATCAAACGCATAACAATGTACAGTAACCGGATGACTGAGTATTATTCCCTGCCCACCTGCGATGGGTCGGCGCTGGCGTGTATGTTGAACACTCCGGCGTCGGCGTACGAGTGGTTGAACGCCGTCGCACCGTACATCCAGTGGTGCCTGCAACAAACATACCATACGTGCCTGAGAGAGAACACACAATCACGAATGATACACACATTATGTATGTATCGCCCAAACTTCGAATAGATATACGAATTGCGGGAAATAGTAGTTCCAAAAATAAAGAATAAGTTTCATCTGAAAAAGTACTAGCATACAATACATGTGTGTCTGAGTGTACACAGCACACGCTTACTAATGATACACAATATGTAAGTATCGCCCACACTTTAAATAACACTACACACATTGTGGATAATACTTGTACATTTCCAAAAATCACCAATAAGTTTCATCTGAATTAGAAAAGTACAGCACATAAAACAACAACAATTCAATTTCTATAGGCATCGAAAGTCGAAACAGCATTGCATTCCTCAAAAGTATCAAGGAAATCACAAACTGCAAACAGCTGCGTCGTGAGAACTTCACAAATCGCCTTCCATTCACCCTTGTCCCTGGCGTACCTGTTGAGGACGTCGACGTACATCCGCGTGTACATTCCCTTGCCGGGACCACCGGCCGAGAAAGAACCGCCACCACCCAGAAGGGACTGCAGCACACAGAACGGGACGAAGTCGGGGTCCCTGAAAGGGAGAGAGTAGAAGGGAGAGAGAGAGAGAGAGAGAGAGAGAGAGAGAGAGATGGCCGCCGCTCACTTGTATCCGCATCCCTCGAATCCGAGGGCGACATGGGCGAGGTTGGGATAGGGGGTGCCGATCGCAATCTTGGACAGATCACGCTCCACGCGAACCTCAACGAACAACCAATACATTACATGCAAGATCCGTGGCACTCATCAATCGGGCAACAGTGTTTTCTGCACAATCTCGCATCCCATACCAAACATGTACTCATATAATTCCAGCCAGCAGTGTTTCCTGCAAGATTCGCATCCCATGCCCACCTCTCCTCCAGTATACTGTGCGAGGCTGTTGTCGATGGAAGGCAGTGGCTTCCTCAGCTGCTCTCCCTCCAGCTTCCATGTCGTCTCACTCTCATTGAAGTGGGCGGAGACGAGAGAGCACAGCTCGGAATGAGGCACGCCAACGCCTGCAAAATAGTGGTGAATTGAAATAGAACGATTATCAAGGAAGTAGAACTCAACGAACACCAGCTAATACTAAAGCACTTCGTGAAACATAGAATATCTGTCCAAAAGAAACCAATGTACAAAAAGAAACACTACCTGCGACGACAATCCTTCCTGGCTGGTGGTACTGGCTGAGGTAGGAGAGAATGTCCGAGCGAGTGATCTGCAATCACAACGTGGAAACGTGAAAGTTCCGATTACCTGTCTGATGTCCCTCACCCACCTTTCCATAGTTCTCCTCCGGCGTGAACTTGGGCAGGCCCAGAGTGTTGCCCCTGAAGGCAGCCTGAAACGAGGGTCGTCTCTCCTTCCCTCTCTCCCTCTCCCGCACCTGATGCATCCACTCGGTGAGGAGTGGTTCGATGCTCTCGATCCTCCTTCCCATGTCTTCCACCTCATACTGAACAGTCAGCGACACTTCCTCCAACTGCAATCAAAACTATACACAAGAGAAGACAAGTTAAAATATGTTTGAACACATTCATAAACACACAAAGGATAGAAAACGATAACAACTCATAGAAATCGACAAAAATATCACAAAATATTACAGCTGCCGCTGCGCGAATAGAACACTTGGTATCGAAAAACATATCTGAACCCCTGAACCCGTTCCCCTTCCACTCTCTCACCTCCTCCGTAGTGATCCTGGGACGCCACGCCGTGTTGGCTATGATCTCCAGGATCTACAATCAATACATTGATCATATGCAGAATGATGTTGATAAAGATACGCGATCAATGCAATGACAACCCCTCTCGCACCTGCGGCAGACCGGAGCGGTGGCACGACGCCGCGTAGATGAACGAGTCCTGTAAACACAAAGAACAAGTCTAATCAATCAATAATGGATGATGGATGTGCACACCTTTGTGGCCTGGCAGTCGACGAGGGCTCCGCTCTGCTCCAGCACAGAGTAGATCGAGTCGCGGTTCTCGTGCCGAGCAGTCGACTGGAACGATATCAATACGACACATCAAGTTACACTTGTCACTATTCGGTGATCGATTATCGATTGAACGCTCGGACCCACCGCGAACGCGAGCTTCTCGATGTGGTGGGTGATTCCGTGCGGGTACGAGACGCCGTAGCGAGCACCTGACTCGATCGCCACTGCAACACAGATCATAGGTCATCTGATTACGAGTTTACGAATAAACGCACATGAATTCGTGGTTCACGTAAACGTTGCGATACGTAAACAAACCAGAACAAGCATGAAAACACACAACACAATCGTACGATACCTCCGACAGTGACGTAGTCTCCATAGTGCTGCTCCGTTGCCACGCGGATTCCATTCGGAAGGGTCGACACCTACAACCAATACGGCTGCGTGAACATCAGAAGGACACCCCCAAAAAGTGTAACATTATGAAACACGGCACCTCGGCGTCGAAGGGCGTGTAGTTGTTCTTGGCTGCCGACTGGGTGGCGTCTTCCGAAAGAGAGATCGGCTGCGACAGCGGCACGCGCGTTATGTCCTACAATACCATAGAAACCACGGAGTTACTTGTTTATAGGTGAAAACTCACCTTGTGGACTGAAGATGAAGTGATATACTTGGGCAGGGCGACCTGACGCTGAGAAGCGCGCAGCAGACGCGGTATCAACGACGATCGTCGGAGCATTTCTGAAGGATTGCATTAATTATCTAGCAAAACAATCATGAGCACAACGAACACGAAGATAAATTATGAACGTTGATCACAACAACGTTTTAGAAACATTGTGAAATGCTTTTTGAGTTTCGTAAGATGTTGCCCCACTGACAAGGAGAGAAAACGTGTTCAGAGGAGAATCAGGCAACGAACAAATCATCATCAGAGCAAATTACTAGCGTCACTTTTAAATATATATATATATATATATATTTTTTTTTAATTGAAAACATTAGCAACCGCTCTTCCTTTAGTCTGACCAATATTTATACGCATGCAATTTAAATTCAATAACATAAACTTGTATCAACAAAAACAAACGTAACGTGCAAAGTAGATCAAACACAAGAGAAAAGGATAGATCATTTCCGAAGATCAAATATCTATGCAACAAATCTGGTATGAAACAATGTTGGGAAAGAATAAACAAAGAACATGACATAAGATATGTAGAACATATGGTAAATCAGAGGAATGTCATGTAGTTCATCGTTCAGACTAGCTTGTTGACAATTCTTGCCACCTCTTTTCGATTCCACTCGTGAACTGTCTCGAACAAGTGAGACAACATCCACGGGGGAATGAACGACAGCACGGAGAGCGACGGGTCTGAAAAGACATCTCTCTCTCTCTCTCTCTCTCTCTCTCTCTCTCTCTCTCTCTCTTCTCTCTCTCTCTCTCTCTCTCTCTCTCTCTCTCTCTCTCTCTTTCTCTCTTTCTCTCTCTCTCTCTCATGCAACCTCTATAATACTCACCCTCCACCTTCTGCTCCAACTCCATGATGAAATCGTCGATGTGGTCCGGAATATCCTCATCATAGTTCTGAATGCTAGTATCATCCCATGTCTCCTTCTTTCTCTTCTCACCCTATCCCTGAAGTAGATTCGTCGATGTTCCCAGTGGAGATCCATTTTGGTATAGAGAACAGTGAGGAGAACGAGCACGGATACAGAGAAGCGAGACGCCAGCAACACACTCACACCTCAACAGACTTAGTTGTGAGAGAGGAGAGAGAGAGAGAATCTGACCGTCGTTTATGTCCTTCCCTCCATCTACGAACCAGCCGCCGCCGCCGCACTCAATCTCCACACAGTGCGGCTTCTGCAATCTCCCCGGTCTCCTTCCCCCTCTCTCTCCACTCACATTCTTGAACACCGCCTTGACCAGCCTGACCCAGTCGGCCTTGCTTCCCATCCGGGCCGCATCCACAGCCAGTATGTCCTCGTAGCGCATGTAGCCAACGGGCAGACCGTACAGTTCCTTGTATTCCTCTTCCAACTCCTGCTCCCTCGTCCTCTTCCATACACCGACGTTCCGCCAACTACCACACATGTCCACATAGCTCTACAACACCTTCATACATTCTCAAAAAACTGAACGCTATCTTTTTTAACTCAAAATCTCACAATTAAGTTCGCATACCAAACCGAATTCGCACCTCTCTGCCGCACTGATTGATGGCGTGGAATACGGATAGGTCGACGAATAGCGAGTGAACGAGGGGGCGGGGCGACGGAGGGCGTGGCACGGAGAGAATGCACTGCAAACGCACACGTACGATCAATGATCAGCCAAACAGCTTTCATTGCACATTCATTCATTTTACCACGCAATCTCTGAGTCTCAGAGATAATCGGATACCCCTGGGATACAGTACATTTGGATATAAAACAGCGAAAATTAATGACGATGACGACTGACGACTGCCGAGAAGATTCAAACACTATTTTTTTCAAAGATTTTTTTCGAGTTTTCGAAAATCAAAGAGAACGTCGTCAGCCGGCAACATTCGAAGCTCGATATCTCAAAAGATGTCCCCTTTGATTTTTGAGTTTCGAAGAATGAAAACTAGAGACTAGAGACTGCTATTTTTCATATAACTCGCAGAATTTATTTTCTACTGTGAAAACCATATTCTTGCCTATAAAAGCTTAACCTTAGTATTACCTATACTACTCTTGAGAACTCTTACTACGCCCTGGGAAACAAGTTCTACATCCCAAATACGTCCGCTACGTCCGATTCTCTCATCTCAGAGACTATTACATGAAATACAGAAAGTTACAGGGAAGTTTTTCACAAACAGTAACACACAAAATTATAGCCTATCATATCACATACAATATCACAACTCGACGCTACAACGGAACTAAAAAAATCGTGAATCATTCTCGAACGCTACAATATTCTGTTATGCCTTTATTCCATATTACAAACTTCCACACACAAAATAGTTTATCCTTATAAAAGTTTCTCCTTATAATATTAGATTACAGTATAGCATTTCGATTTCGTCAATATTTCATTAAACTTTTTCGTATTCTATTTCGTTACAGTTTACAGTCACAGAAGACACTGACACACTCTTTCATTCTCCAGTTATGCTCATCAGTCATCTAATAGTCGTTATCGAAATATTTATAATTTCGTTTTTCGGGATATTCGGAAATTTCAACGTTATTTGGGCATACGTAAGCCGCATATGCGGTCCAAGCATGGTAAACTTATCCACTTATCGTCACTTATTTCATAAACGTGAAAAAAGAAACATTACAGGCACTCTAATCCTTCTCAATGTTTTCTGTCACCTTGTATGTCTCTTCTCGCAATCCGTAAATCTCAACTACCAGCTAACAGAAACAGTCATTCACAGAACAGAGTGCTTCTACCGAATCACCCCATACATGCTCGCACTCAACATATCTGTGAGTTCATTAACACAGTATACATGTAATTTGTAATTTGTGCATGCAATTTCAGATCTACATCGCGTTTGCAATGTCTCTCGATATTGTGATCATGATAATGATTCCCTTTCGACATCGCAAAGCAACTGATTTCAATTATATCGCCCTTCTCTGCGTTCCAGGAGTTCTCTATTCAATATTCATTGTTATTTTGGGATATGTGACTCTCGAAGACGCAGTCATTCCATTCTGTAATACACCACTGGCGCTACTCCCACAAGGTGCTAAAATTTATCCTATAAGTCAGATAAAATATAATATGATTTAATAAGTAAGATAATAGTTCTATTATTTTAATGAGTAAAATAGTATACATTATGTGTAATTAGTTTTTTGAACTCAAACGTCATTTCGCGTTTGTCTAAAAGTAAGACGATAATCGCCGTACCGTGAAAATAGGGATAGAAAGGCCATACGAATCAATGTCAATCGTAAAAGAACGAGTATTACATAGATGAGACTGTTACTTTTTGAGAAAAAAAGGAATAGGCACTTTTTGAAACATTCAAAGTGACAATTTCACTTAAAAATGATATTATACTGATGAAAAGTTTATGGAAACATCAAATAACATCTAATGAGCCTGAAAACTAGAACTTTTTAATGATTTTAAACTTTTCTTGACCCAAAAAAAGTTAATTTGAATGCTTTGTGGGTAAAAAAGTGAGATTACATCACAGTTGAGTGTCTAAAACGTCTTGAATGACGGAAATTTTAAAATAAAATTTTGAGATGAAATTTAGTTTCAAGCATAAACTCAAGTCGTAGAAACCGATAAACACATCCCTATGTGATATATATCTCGAGTTCAATAGTTATAGCCAGAATTTGTAAAGCGCGCCAATTCAAAATTCAAAATTTTTCCGATTGCGGATCAATAAAATTGTCACTTAAGGGGGTTCTTAGCTACTTGATAGATCCAATCGCTTGTTCGGTTCCCTGCGCACTTCGTTAAGGCACACTATTCGCCTTTTTATCGTGTGTTCGAGCCTCTATCGCGTTAATAGACACAAGCCTTCTTCGAAGTGTGTTCGAAGCGCGATCGAGAAGTGATAGAAGATTGATACCGCGCACAGAGGCGAGCGTTAGAGGCGGCTCTACCCAACCTCTAACACCCCTCTATCGCTAGGATTGTAATGAGAATTCGTTAGGGTCTAACGTTCGTGTTTGGGTCTCACGATGCGATATAGGCTCGAACATGCGAGAGAAAGACGAGATAGTGTGCTATCACGGAGAGCGCAAATGTCCGAACAAGCGTTTGAGTCCATAGAATAACTGAACCCCCCTTCAAAAAACTTTTCGAAAACTCAACTCAAAAGACCAGATTATTTTGATAGCGGCTTCCAGTACAAAATTTTAGGTATCGAGAATTCTTTTCACGATAGCAGTTCTAGTGAATTTTGAAAACTTCTTCGAGAAAAGCAGACAGATCCTATCTATATGAGCATAACAGAAGAGTTGCATCAGAATGTTAATTAACTGACGAATTGGATCAAGAGTTGATAAGATTTCAGTTGCCCCTTTCTGGACTCGCTCTTTCATCGCTCTCAACACAGTCACTCTGGCAGTGTTCAGCTACATCATATACTACAACACACGTCAGTCAACAATCAATAAAAAAATTGAGGAAAAACATTTTCAGGTATGATGCATAGCAATGGGGGTGCCAATAAAACAACTATCAAAGTGAGTCTGAATGCATTTTCAATCCGTTCGACTCCGTCATGTTCGGTTTCTTCGAAGCAGCCATTCTCACATCGTCCTTTAGCTCATTCGTCCCGTACTTGTCATGGTGGCAGTCTTCATCTGTACCGGCTACACTATGATGCTTGGCGTGGATTTCATGAGATGGATACACCTACCAGAAGAAATACAAGCAGTAGCACAAAGTCATCTGGTACGAACTATATTTTGAACATTTTGAAAATAGAAAGTATCTCATTTACAAATAATGCGACATCAATATTTAACAAAACTCAAGCCTCTTTAAGGTGTTCTTCGCTCTTCTCAACTACTCGCAGACATACTATGTGTGTTTGTGGCGGTCCACTGACTATAGGTACGAGTCAAACACATTCGCATGTTTCGCAATATCTTATGTCCAGATGAGCTTTTTAAAATTAGAGAGGGCGCGCAGCGCCCTCTCTTTTGGCTTAGGATAGGGCTCGCGCCAGAATTTTCAAGAAGCTATATCCAAAAATCATGTTAGCAGGAATGTGAACTCATCCAATTCATGTTAGTTAGGTTCGCACGGTTCCGTAGGCCAGATCACTAATTGATGGCATCTTTGTATCTTTTCTCTGAAAGAAGTTATGAGCGATCTCGCGCACCCATGAGGTGAGAGGCCAGCGTGTGGGTGGGTGGGTGGAAGTCGTGTCCGGTAACGCTGACTCTCTGCCGAAAGCGTACTCTCTCGGCGTTTTCTGCCCGTGTTCTCCAACTCGCACTTTGAGTGTAGTTCGCCCCGCCGCCGCCAGCGTCTAATTCGCGCCGGGTTTGCGTTGTTTTGGGTCCGCCAACTATAACCAGGAGAAAGAGCGCAGTAGGCGCGACTCCGAACGGTAGTGAGAAAATATGTGGGGAAAACGTTTTTTTGTGAAATGTAACGGCGATCCGAAACGTAACGTGTGATCTGTGGTACATGAGAGTAAGAAGAGAGAGAACGGCCGAGAGTTTGTGTTAGTATTTGTAAACGTTGATAGAAGAGCAGAAAATATAAAGAGACAGAGAGAGAAGGGCAGAAAGTGAGAGAGTGAGAGAGTGAGAGAGAGAACAGTGTGAGAGAAAGGGAGAAAGAGAGAAAGAGAGAAAGAGAGAGAGAGAGAGAGAGAGAGAGAGAGAGAGAGAGAGAGAAAGAACAGTGAAAGAGAGAGAAGGGACGAAGAGAAGGAGAGTACAGAGTGAGTGAGAGAGTAGTTTTTGATAAAATCCATATGAATAGTCATAATTCAGCACATATTCAAAATTTCTATGAAATTTAACAAAAGGACATATATTTTATTTAAAAAGTACTTGCGTAAACAAATGAACTTTGTCTTGTCCCAATGCAGCAAAAGCACATGCATAAAGCGTTTACAAATACTAACACAAACCTGCGCATAACGGACAGTGGACACTAACCGATGAAATATAACAATACAAATGAATAACGCCATACGTTCATATTAGAGAGAGAGAGAAGACAGAGAGAGAGGAGAGAGAGAAAGAGAGAGAGAGAGAGAGAGAGAGAGAAGAGAGAGGCGCAGGTTTGTGTTAGTAGTTGTAAACGCTTTATGCATGTGCTTTTGCTGCATTGGGACAAGACAAAGTTCATTTGTTTACGCAAGTACTTTTTAAATAAAATTTGTTTACACTTTGTTTACACACATGCAGAGTTTGTTAACTAAATATTGTGAAAGAAATCTTTCGTAATTGTTGATACTTGAAAATATATGACATCATGATAATAATTAAGACAACAAAAATACTCTATCCAATATCTATAAATATAAAATATATTGGTGTCGCCTGCACAAAAGCGATAGTTTTTTCATACCTCGCTTTCAATTCGAAATACGGTGCTCTAACTATCTGCCTCTCATATCTTGTTTGGCGCGCATCGCCGACATTTGACTCTCCTTCTTCCTCTGATCTACTCTTCTCCATAGCCCGCTCTTTACGAATAACTATATTCTCGTTTCAGAAAGGCCTTCCGAGAGCAACTCCACATTCTCTCATGCGGTCTTTTGTGTGCCCGTACATCTAAAACATCAATACCCACAATATCCATGCAAGCATCCAAACTAAGCAGGACTGAACCAGTACGGGCCAGTTTCAACTACTGACTTTAGCAAAACCTCTTGTTATCAATAAAAAGCAATAGAGAAATCCCAAAAAAAACGCGTATTAGGATCAAGTGGTTTCGACTCCTAGCATCGTATCACTCGAGACTATTGGGTTAGGGAATAGTGTACAATAAAATATTTCGAAAGTGGTGAATAAATGAGAAGAAATCGGGGTGACATACAATTACTTGTGAAGGCAAAGAAGAAGCGGCAGGCTGCGATCAGTGTACACACGAGAGTGGACGTGGTAAGTGCACAAGGGATTGATAAAACAAGTGCGCTTTCCAGAACGGATAAGAGAGAGAGAGAGAGAGAGAGAGAGAGAGAGAATCGAGTGGGCAAATCGAATCATGATAATAACGTAAAGAGTTTACAGATGTTATTCAAACCCTTTTTCACATAAACAGTATCCAGGTTACTAAACGTACTGTCACGCTATTATTCGAGTGTTCATTTTTGGGTATACGTTTCAAATACTTTGCATCGTATTTCAAAAACTATTCAATTTTCCACTGTCAATAATTATATGATACGTTCAAATATATATTACCATTGACATGTGGAACAACATTGTAATTGTAATCGTCCGTTTTGTTATAACAGCTTTGTAGTCAACTTGTTATTTTCTAAATTTGTATAATTGATATCAGAACTGGTCTGTTCCAGTGTGAATGATGTTCGATCAATTTAAAAAAAAAAGACTGAATGTTGTAGATTTATGAATAGGCTGCTAACATTGGCAGTGAAGATTTTCAAATCGGTATGTTTAAGTAGAATTTTTTATGATTAATTACATCAATAAATGTAATGAATCTTTTTGCGAGATTGTCTAAAATAGTAATTCGGAAATTTTCACTGGAATGATCTGAAAGTGTTTGCATTAGTATTAGTATGTGTGATACTGTTGTGTTTTACTGATGTTCTGTGTTCAACCATTCTTATTTTCAGTGTTCTCGTTGTTTCTCCAACCTACTGCATAGTACATATGTTACATTCAATCGAATATACAAGATTTTTTGATTGATACTTCAGGTTTGTTGAATAACTTACCTTATCAGTGAATTGAATTTTAGAACATTTTTTTTCATATCCCATTTTCACAGCGGTTGCCAATGACATTATAAAATTCAAATAGATCCACTCTCAATCCCGACGGCTCCCGCACACATTTCACTTCCTGATGTTTAGAATTATATATTTTTCTCGATAAACGGTGTCTCGTCTCGCACCCACCCACCCTCTTCTCCCTTCCGATCCACTCCAGTTCTTGCCTCGTCCATTCCACCTCGATCTCCTCCGGTCTCTCCCCGTCCACATCGCCATGTTGCATCGAAAAAAGACGCTTCTGAAACAATCATACCATCTATCCTCCTTCTCCTTCAGAAATCGGCTACTGGAAATGAAAAAGAAAAAAAGAAAACGGAACAGTGTAATTGACAGCGACGTGCTTGTCGCGCCTACCTCAGCCAGGAGTGTCTCTCTGGCTGTCGCCTGTCCTCCTCTCAGTGTCTCCACATGGTTCTCCTTCCAGCACACACCCTTCCATGGGTTCAGAGACGTGTCCGCGGCAGACAGCCAACAACTGAAAGGAGATGAAAAAATCACAATAATTCCTCCATTAACTAGTATAAAAAATATAATAACTTTGTGTTTTACACAAGTGTTTGATATTTGACTCGCACCCTTGTCCTCCTTGCACTTGCAGCAGATCCAGTCGGATCATCTTGACGTATCGAGCGACGCAGCGGTCGCGGAGACGGTTCACCTCCTCCTGAACACAGAACCGTATATATTTTCACTCCCTTTCTCTCCAATACTTCAATCTTCAACCAAAGTTTGAACACACACCGTGTTTCGAAGACTTTTACAGGATCGACTTCAGATAAAAAAATCTCTCTTGCCCACCTTATCCATAGATGGCTCCACGAATTCTCGGATGTTGGCAGCTATAGCCTCGCTCTGCTGACGAACAAAGTACTCCACTCCACGAGACACCATCTGCAACACCTCCCTTCTCTCTCTCTCTCTCTCTCTCTCTCTCTCTCTCTCTCTCCCTCCCTCCCTCCCTCCCTCCCTCTCTATCTACCTCTCTTTCTCCTCCACTCACCCTGCACTCCTGCGCACTCATTCTTCTCTCCATCTCCTTTGTCCAGTCGAATCCGCGACTCCTGCCGCAGAAGCCAAAGCACAGCAGGTACTTCTGGAAGGAACACAGCTCTACCCAGTCTCCTCTCTCCATCCCCGTCCTCCACAGACCTCTCCGTTCCCGCTCTTGCTTGTCGACGGCTTGTACAGCTCCAGTCTGCAAGCACACATCCACCGACAATGTTACCTCAATATCTTTTTCTACTCTCCCTCCCCCCTCCCTACTCTCCTCACCTCTCGAACCTCCTCCCCAGCACTGCCACCAACCGCGCGCTCCTCAGCGAGAACTGCGTGTACACCTGACATCACATACCAATTTCATCAAGGTAACTTTTTTGTGTTGACATTGCAGCTTGGCACAACTATAATATTATTCTGGGAGATAGTTTGCCAGATTACGGTAGAAAATCGATCTACCCTCTAGTCGCATTCGATCTACCTTCTAGTCGTGAGGAGACCCAAGCGCGCGCTTTCAAACGATAATATCGATCAAAGAAGCCGGCATGCCAATCAAAGAGGCCGCGCGACACTCGACCATTTGCTCGCGCTGTCTGACCTCTCTTGCTCGCAACTGAGTTTCGCCAACTGACCCCGGCTGGCAATAACAGAAACTATCCTCCAGGCGAAGACTATACCTTGACCACTAGACTGCCTCCCTTGGCGAGGAGCCTGAGTGCGGCGCGCGACTCCGCCTCCAGAATACACTGCACCGCCTCCTCCTGATGGGCCGGGTCATCCTGCAACACTTAGTAATTTATACGGGTTTTAACAACTCGTGCACAATAAAGAAATATGTACAAACATGACAGGATAGGAAATACAACAAAAACGAATCTCGAATGGGAAGCCACCGTTGGAATGCGGCTTCATCCACCTCGCACACTCCCTCCCTCTCACCTGTGTGTAGCAGCTCCCGTCGGCTGTCACCAGATGGAAGCCCTCGTCTCCCTCCTCCCTCCTTCTTCCTCTGCTCCCTCCATCCATCTCCTCCTCCTCCTCTCTCAGTCCATCCAGGTACGCATCACTCAGACTGCACACATCACCAGTATCGTCCGACCCGAAACACCAGCGGCTGAAAATATTGAGAATAATGCATAGTGCAAAACGACTTACTAAAGACACTACTCACAGTTGACACATGTAGCCAAAAAGTAGCAGTAGGTATTTTTCACTCTAAACTTCTCTCCTCTCTCTGCTCACTCCCCATACCCAACCAGGACGTGTCATATTCCAAACTCAGTGAGCATTGTCTGTTGTCTTATTCCAGTAACGACACTTTTCTCACGCAGTGCGTTCTGTCGCTCTTTACTTTCCCTCTCTTGCACTCACCCGGGATGTGCCACAATGAGATCATCTGCGAGTAGCATCGCAGCCGGATCAGTCAACTCGTGGTGGGGATTCAGACTGAAATCGAAAGAAAAAGATCAACTGGAACCACGTAACACTTAGAGTTCACATCAATCTTGCGCACATTCGTAGCTTTTTTGTTAGACAAAGGGACGGATTATCGATAAAAGTCAATATGCGAATATAAAATATCCTCGAAACGTATATTCTATAATGTCGTATAGTAAACTAATACTCAACACACCTGAAAACCAACTCTGTCATCTGCTATATATATATCCACGTATTGGTCTGGTCTATCGTGGGCTCAGTCAGTATATCTCTTCCCCACCCCCTCCTTACTCATCCTCACCTATTCGCCCTCCACTCCCAGTCGACTCTCGGATGGTAGATGGCCAGGAAATGGTCCAAGCCCGCGATGAAGTTGCCAGGCGCCTCACACAAGTGGAAAGATCTCAATATACATGATCACAAAAAGAGAATGAGCTACAACGCGCCTGCTCACATCAGTTCCTTTCCCATCATTCATACTCTCATCGAACCCCCCCCCCCTCCCGGAGTCCGCCCCCCCCCCCCCCCGCCTCACCTCAGCCTGCCCTCCCTGCCCCTCGCCAGCTGTGGATGCCTCATCAGCATCTCAAAGAACTTGCACAACGCCTGTGACGCCAGACCCGAACTCAGCCTCAAACAGGGTACAGTACTCGTGTACAGTACAGTACTACTATGTTACCTGTGCCTGAGCATTGCCGGGATGCCTGCCAGCAGATGTCTCCTCTGTGTGTGCAGTCGCCAGCCATGCATGTTGCCCTGTGCGGCGAGGGAGATGCCCCGCTGCAAAGGCCACGTCACACCCACTCCTCCTTCTCCTCCCACCTGCACTTCCTCCAACTCCTCCCTCTGCTCCGTCATCCGAGCTGTGAACTGCTCCTCCGTCATCTCTCCTCCCTCCTCCTCCTCCTCTGCTCCCTTCAACACCACGCGACGATCGAAGAACGACTCCACCCACGCAGTCCCATCCTCCTCTTCCATCTCAAACACCGCACTAGACAGAACAAACCCTACCGTTTTTCCCAAAGATATTCTAAACGCCAGCAACGTCGTCTCAAATTTCACGAAACAACCAGCACAGTTCAATAACAACATTCATTCGCATACAAAACCAACAACCTCAACAAAGAAAGAGAGAGAGAGAACCTTGACCATATAAAGAATATAAGGCGTGGACTAGGTCACAGACACCAAGAACTAACAATTGTGTGATAGAAATGTGTAACAAGTGGATATGGTAACATCTTCAGTGGTGGATGGGAAGGGGGAGGGAGTGTGGTGTTCAGGCCATAGCCTGGAGGGCGGCGACGGCTCCGTCGATGCTCTTCACCTCCGCCTCCAGGGACGCCTTCTTCTCGGCGTTGTTCGTCCTCACTCCGAGGGGCACCTTCGACTCGTAGTCTGCCTGCGCGGCAGCCTCCGCCAGCTTCGCGATTTGGCCCTCCAGACGCTGCTTCTTCGCTCCCAGCTTCGCGAGCTCCTTCGCCACGTCAATCACAGACTGAAAAGGAACGAGTTACAAAATAATGGGGGGAAACCAATGAATCACCTGGAGGGCGATGAAGACCTTGCACTTGGCAGAAATAGTGACCTGGGCGCATCCAGCAGGAATCGAAGCAGACTCCGACTCGAGCATCACGCTCACCTACAATCGACCACTTTACCCTGTCACCCCTCCTCTGCATACCTTGTTCGAGCTGGCGAGGGTTCCGATGAGCTGAGACAGCGGCTCCATCGACTTCTTCTCCGCGTCCGAAGACACAGACACGAACACTGAAACACACCCATCATAATCCTTCCCGTTCTCTCTCTCCACTCACGATCGGCCTTGGTCTTGTTGGTGAGCTCATAGTCAGAACGGAGCGAGCGCACCGTCTTCACCACATCCATCGCAAACGACACGGACGACTCGAGGGACGCGTCGGCGAATGGGTACTGCAACGGGAACAATGATGTTACAGGATGTAGACTGTGGCGACTCACGTCGGCGGCCTCGGGGTAGGGGGCGACGACGATGGAGGGGGTGTTGTCGGCGGGGCGGCGGGGCAGACGCTGCCACAGTTCCTCGGTGATGAAAGGCATGAGGGGGGAGAGGAGGCGGAGGCCAGTGTCCACGCAGTGGTACAGCACGTGGCGGGCAGCCGACACCGCGCCACACTCGCCTGTAACGAGAACGGGGTGCGTCACACTCTCCCTCTCCACTCACCCGAGTAGATGACGGGCTTGACGGCCTCGAGGTACACGTCGCACAGATCGTACAGCCAGAAGTTGTAGATCGCAGTCGTCACCTGACATCACACAAATACATGCGTACAATATAAATGACATCAATATCAATCAATAGCAATTTCTTATTTAACTGTTCGGTTGGCTAAGACCCAAACTATTTCGAATACGTAGATCGGGAAAGTAACAACCGACTGCATAATAATTCGCTTCGCGTCGATCTTGCAAAAAAGGCAGAGTGGTGAAACAAACTGTTGTATAACCACACAAAAACCTTCATTGCTTAATTAATTTATAAAAAAAAACGTGATAAAGCCCGTACCTGCTGGAAGTTGTACTCGTCCATGCCTCCGTCGCACTGCTGCACAGCCGACGCCACACGAGACAGAATCCACTTGTCCATCGCAGACTCCGAACCACACACCTACAAACCACAAACATACACTACACACAAACACGAGTAATTTCAAAAACAATTTATCAACTAATATCTTCTCCAATCTCCACCCACCTTGAACTTCTGCTCCGGCTTGTACTCTCCGCCCAGCTGCATCAAAGTGAACTTCACCGCCTGCCACACCTAAAACAAACATTGAGTCCCTAGTTATTGCAATTCTGCATCGTCCTCTCCCACTCCTGACCTTGTTGCAGAAGAACCTGTATCCCTGCACGCGGAGCACATCCAGGTTGATGTCCCTGCCCTGTGCAGTGTACGCCATCAGAGCGAAGCGCAGAGCGTCTGTGCCGCACTCCGGGATACCCTTCAATCAGACGTTTCGTTTCACGAGGAAACTATTACAAAACGAGCTATGTAGAAATCAATCAGAACTTATTCATATTCAGACTGCGACAGAAAAAATAAATCGGTAACAAGTGTACAATGAGCAGGCGTACCTGCGGGTAGTCGCGCGCCTGTCCTGCCTTGGCGACGACGAGCTCCTTGGGGTCGAGGTTGCCGCTCTCCAGCTGCCTGTTCAGGTCCGCCAGAGACACTCCGCGGATCACATCCAGAGGGTCGATCACGTTGCCCAGCGACTTGGACATCTTGCGTCCGTGCGCGTCGCGGATCATCGCGTGCAGGTACACCTCAACGGGGACGGCTCATCCCCTCCCTCTCTCCCCCACACTCACCTCCTTGAAGGGCAGCTGTCCGGTGAGCTCCTGTGCCATGAACACCATGCGGGCGACCCAGAAGAACAGGATGTCGTGTCCCGTCTCGAGCACGGTGCCGGGGAAGAAGGCAGACATGTCGGTCGTGTTGTGGGGCCAGCCGAAGATGGCGAACGGCCACATGCCAGACGAGAACCACGTGTCCAGCACGTCCTCGTCCCACTTGAGCTCGATGAACTTCTCGTCCACCTTGAAGCGGGCAGCCGCCTTCTTCCTCGCATCAGCCTCGTTGTGGGCAGACACCCAGTAGCTGAACACCACGTAGTCAATATCCCAACCTCCAGCAGTGCACACCGGACACTCACTGGTCGTTGGTCGAGTCTCCCTCGGGCGTCTTTCCGTCCGTAACCTTGACGAAGTAGGCAGGAATGCGGTGTCCCCACCACAGCTGGCGAGAGATACACCAATCACTAAAACATGCATCATTACAAAATACGTTTCAAATTCAATTTAGCATACAATCATTCTTGTCAATGTTAATAGCACCTCAGAACATAACGTAACCCAACAAAAATCCAAACATACCGGCTGCTCTGGAGCCACCTGTTCCAGGTAGCAATGTGGAAGTCGGGGGTGATCTTGAGATCTCCAGTCTCCACTGCCTTGAGCGCCTTCTCGGCCATGTGGTCGCACTTCACGTACCACTGCGCCTTCAGGTACGGCTCGATCACGTCCTTCGAGCGACTGCAAATACAATTGGAAAAATATAGCACAAAAAACTGCGACAGAATTAAAACAACTCGAAATGCAGGTGGCAATTTCAATGCTACTTGCAGACCCCACCTGCAGATGGGGACGACCATGGGGTTGTCCTGCTTGCCCCTGTACAGTCCCAGCTTCTCCAGCTCCTCCGTCACTGCCTTCCTCGCGTCGAAACGCTTCATGCCAGCAAACTTGCCGCAGTCCTAGAAAGGCGTAGTGTTACATACAGGAAAAGACATCAATCTGCTTCCTGATAGCATACCTTGGTGACGTATCCCTCGTCGGTGAAGACAGTGTAGAAGGGTAGCTTGTGGCGCACTCCGACCTCGTAGTCGTTGGGGTCGTGGGCGGGAGTGATCTTGACGCAGCCCGTTCCGAAGTCCTTCTCGACAAACGAGTCGGCCAGGATGGGCAGAGCGCGGTTCGGGACGAACGGGTGCACTGCCATCTACAATCGCCTCATTCATTATATACATGTTCCATCCCCGCCCGCTCTCACCTTTCCGACGAGGTGCTTGTACCTCTGGTCGTCGGGGTGGACGGCGATGGCCGAGTCTCCGAGCATCGTCTCGATACGCGTCGTCGCCACCACCACCTCCTCGTCGCTGTCCTTCACCTTGTACGCGAACGAGGCGATCACTCCGAACTCCACCTTCTCCTCGTATCCAGGCACGGGCAGAAGAGTGCGGCCCGGCAGCTCCTTCTTGTCCACCTGCACACATTCATTACGTATACAGCCGACAAATATGTTTCGAGACATCAACAACAATTGTTAAAGACTTAAGCTGCTGATATGAAAACTATTTTAACCCCTACCACACACCCACCCACCTCGATGTCGGAGATGGCGGAGCGGAGGGCGCAGCTCCAGTTGACGAGGCGGGTCGAGCGGTAGATGGTGCCGCTCTCGTGCATACGAATGAACGCCTCCGTCACGGCACGCATCATCTTCTGAAACACACACAACGTACACCGTATAGGGTACACTATTATCAAAGGTGCAACGCACGGGGTCCATCATGAAGGTGGCGCGGTCCCAGTCGACCGACGCTCCCATCTTGCGCAGCTGGTTGTAGATGAAGTCTCCCTTCCTGCAACCAACACATCAGCCGCATGCCGCATCTAATTGATCCATATCCATGTAGGGCCGACTCACTCGTCCTTCCACTTCCACACCTCCTCGATGAAGGCCTCCCTGCCGAGGTCGTGCCTGTTCAGGCCCCTCTCCCTCTGCAGCCTCTTCTCCACCACAACCTGCGTCGCGATTCCTGCGTGGTCGCAGCCGGGGGCAAAGATGGTCGTCTTTCCCTTCATGCGGTTCCTGAGATAAAAGCCAATAAAAAAACGAATACATTATTCAAACAATTAATATATATTGCATTGTTATTTGTTATATTGTATTATTGTATTATACCGTAATCCACTTACCAGCGAGTCATGGTGTCCTCTACCGAGGTGGCGAGGGCGTGTCCGACGTGGAGAGTTCCCGTCACGTTCGGGGGAGGAATCGTGATCGTGAACGAACCCTTAGGATTCGGCTTCCTGTAATACGCATTCATAAATCAGCAAAACAAAAAAAAAGATCCAAAATCAAAGAGCGACTGACGAGAGGTCTTTTCCTCCGTATTCGGGCTTGAAGAATCCCTGCTTCTCCCACCACGAGTACCACGCAGCCTCCACGTACTTGGGAGAGTACGCGCCCGGCAGCTCGCAAGTCGTGTCTGCAACACACACCTTGGTATCATGTGACTAAAGTCGGCTACAAAATTCCGGGAATGATGTGCATGTTAACCACACCAAAATATCAAGAGAGCACTAAACACATTCCGTCTGAAGCACGAAAATGTTTGTTACGAGAGTATATTTTGCTGACGCACTTGTGGTGTGCGCGGCTGTGGCGAAACAGCTGATCGGCTGTCTGTTCGGTTTTGGCTATTTTCATTGTGTTTTGTTACGTTTTTGTTGTTATCTAGTGTTTCAATTATTGTATAACAGTTGTAGACGCCACTTATTATGCGTTTCATTGTGTTTTTCAGTCGACCTCTTATGAATGTGTTCATTGTGAAGGTTATGTTTGGCGATATCACGTGTTTGGCGATATCTCGTATGTGTTGTATTCTATGACTATCATATAACTTGCTTGTTTCAGTGCATGCACATCATTGGGTTCGGGGCAGCGCCCATGCCGCCGTCGAGGCCCTGCCGCGGTAGCAGCACCACTACACCACCGTCATTTATTTCAAGTCAGTTCACCACAAACACATGTTTTGAGTTTTGTTTTAATGATTGTTGTGTTGCAGTTGGTGTGCGTATCGCGCGTGATTCGAGGCCCGCTGCAGCGGTCGCGTGAGCAACACCGGCGTCATCACCCGCGAGTGTCAATTCAAGGTATGCAATTACTTTTATTAATAATATACGTCTGCAGTCGTGTATTCGTTGCGACGTCCTTTTTATTGCATATTGATTGAGTGTTATGTTGCAGTTGTTGCGCGAGTCACGATGAGCGCGTTGCCGCGGTCGCGTGAGCAGCACCGGCTCCGTACACGTTGCCAAAGTCGCACGCTCATGTGTCAAGGTGTGCGATTGTTTCTTATGTTGGTCACATGTTGATACGAATCACGGCTACGCAGTTTGATCAATACAAATTGTACATGCATTCATTTCCACTTTTGTCAAATTACTGTACTTGTGTGAAACCTATATGTTACAGGTATCTCTCTATGAGCCACCAGCCACCCCAGAGGGCATAACACCTCCACCCAAGAAGCATACGGCTGATCATCATCATCATCATCATCATCATCATCAAATGAAAACAATCATTTATTTGTTATTGTGATTTACATATTGATTGATATTTGTCGTTGTTGTTGCGTGTACGTACTCTTCCCAGATGTTTGTAGATAAAACGTGTGTTGAAAAGTTGTGTTAACCGTGTTAATGTTCTTGTGATTGTTTTGCAATTTGATGAATATTTCAGCAGTGTAAAATAAGTTTCAACCCACTCTCTTTGTTGCGTTCTTTTGGCACGGCGATAATTTCAGCTATTTTTTCTGCGCTTCTCGCAACTGCCTCTATGGCGCAGCTGGTTAGCTGGCGGCCTATAGCGCTCACGGTCACGGGTTCGATTCCGCCTTGATGTTTTTGTGGGTGCAAAAATGATCGATTGGCATGAGTCCAACTGACGGGTCCAGCTACCGTAATTCTTGTGCACCGCCCATTCCTGGCCAATTGGAGAGGACTTTACACATATCAACCCTGTGCCAAATAACCTAACACTGCACTGACCCTTCTTGTCTCCAGACTTGGTGGGAGTGGTGTACTCGGTGATCTCCACCTTGGCCTCCTTCTTCGGCTTCTTCTCCTACAAATAGTCGCTATTCCCCGCCCCCTCGTCCTCCCACGCACCTCCTTGGGCTTGGCGGCCTGAGCGGCCTTGGCCTCCTCCAACTTCTTCTGCTTCTCCGCGAACTTGGCCATCTTCTCGGCCTTGGCCGCCTCCTTCTTCAGCTCCTTCTCCGTCTTCGGCTTCTCCTCTCCCATGATGTAACCTTTCTTCGACTGATGAGTCGAGTAACCCTGCAAACGGGAGAGTAGGAGGTATACGAGATAAGAGCATGAGCGACATATGGCAGATCACAGCACAGCAAGAGACTCCTTATAAAGATATGCCTATCGGCCGCACGCTGCGAACGTGCTACGGAGTATTGTCTGATGTAGACAAAGCAATATCTAGTGAAATATGTTGAAATTCTTCATGCATAGCACAGACAACTCATATAATACCGTCATTTCATTACGAAACTACCCGCCTCTTCTACACAATGTACACAAAGTGAGATTGCATCATATTGTGGGTTGTGGCAATATGGAAGGACGCCACTAGTCAAAAATAAGCTCAAAAAGTACACAAACAAATTCTAAAACCGTACAAACGAACAATAAATAAACCAGAAAACCAACTGACTACAGTCCAGGCCGTATCTTCTCGTAATGATACTGTAGGGGCAATGTCTTGAGCAACTCCGCGTTTCCTGTGCCATCGGTCGCCTTCTTCCATTGGAAGTCGAACTCGGCGAGTGCGAACTCATAGAACTCCCGTTCCGCCCGATACGCAGCCGTCGCCTTCATCTTCTCCAGCGTCGCGAAACTTGGTGGCACTTTCTTCTTTGTACTGCGCAAGTGAGCGCGGTTCTCTGAAAGGAAATGTTTTCAAGCGACGAATATGAGTTACTGACCGTCGAGGCCGTCAAAGTGCTGGAGTGCTCCGTGGAAGAAGCGAGGCAGGGTGTGTTCTAGCAGGGCGATGAACTCTCGCATACGCTCGTTCACCCCCACCAACAGATAGTGCTCCGCCAGATTGCGCTTCGCCTGCTCCAAAGCACGCGCACTGCCCACATCACTGCAAAACCAACATTAGGTGAATGTACGAAGCAATAACATCAAAACACTGACGAGCAGTAGGCGTGCTGTCCGCAGAAGTAGGGCACCTGTAGCCAGAGCTGCTTCGCATCACAATCCCGACCAGACTTCGCAACGCATTCGTCGAACGTCTGAATATATTGTAAAACCAACTAGAATAACAAAACGATTATGGTGCGCACCTCGTTGTTGCCGGCGCGACTCCTCTTCAGTCCGACGCGGAAGTTGTCCCCATAGCGGAGGAAGTAGTAGTGCGACATGAGACGCTCCAGAGGCTCGCGCAACAGGTTGATGTAAATCGGGTTTGGGAAGCCAAAGCTAAACGCGAACATGATTGTACTGTATTCAGTATATGACAGTAAACAATAGAAAACACACCGGGTGAAGTCGATGAAGGCGACGTGTCCGTGAATGAATGCTGGTTGCACTTCTGACCACTCAGTGACGTTGTGGACGAATACGGTTTGATCAGGAAGACTCATAACCTGAATGTTTAGTTCACTCCGGAAAGAAAAATAAAACACACACCTGTCTGTTCTTGGTCATGTTGAGGTGAATGGCGTGGAATCCGTTCTGTTTGCACAAGTCATACGCCACCGCATTCGTGAATGTCGTCGATCCCGTCTTAGGAACCTAAACAGCTTCAGTTATATGTACTTGAATAAAATATTATAGGATAGTAGATAAGGTACGGTATCAACTCACCCGATTGTAAATCACAATTTGAGCCGAGCCCAGCCGCCATGACTTGTAAGAGCTCTGTGAAACGGTAGGGGGAGTGTCACGAAGGCTCACAATGAATAAAATAAGCACAGCGAAACAACAGTTGGTGAATAGGATGAAGCTCCTCGAAATCATGACGAAATCGTAGGATTCGAAAATTCAATTCATACCGAATTTTCTGAAAATATGCCTTAACAAGGATCCACAAATTAGATAGTTATATTTAAATGAACCGGATACATACCACCGACATCAGGAAACACATAAATATCGGAAACAACACGAAAACTAGTAGAACATTTAGGTAAACATTTTTATTTTTTGAAAATATAATCGCAGTGAGAAGTGCGCAAAAACTGTGCACGCACCACAAAACACTCGCGCTCTTTCTCTGACTCTCCTAACTGTGCACACTCCATCACTCTCCGCGCGCTGCCGTCGACCACCGTGCGCTGCGGTCGCAACGCGTCTTTTCGCCGCTAATCAATGCTCGCCGTTCCGACCACACCTCGCGCCGCACCGTTTTTTGTCGCGTTTCACATTTCAGTTCAATTTTTATTTGTTTTCAGGATGAAGCAGGAAGAAGAGGAGGGAAGCTCGGTAGTAGCTCCACAATCCAACAGCTCGGACCACTCCTCTCTATTCACTTCACAGGACAGTCCTAAAATCGAGGTGAGATAATGTTTGTTTTTCGAACTGTTCGAACAAGTCATCAATATCAGTGGCGTCATTCACATATCAGGACTTTTGTAGTAGAGAGGGACATGAGATTTCTAGGTAGAGGACGATGACATCAGTGCCGTGGATGACCAATCTGCGCTAGTCATGATTCCTGTGCAGAAGACGGGAGGTATCAAGGTGAGGCTGACTTGAGTGGTCAGATCGTCGTGGGTGGTCCTCAGCTTCTGCCTTCAGGTGACGACGATGCACGAGGACATGGCAGGAAACGCCCTTCCAGTCGAGAACACCTACTGGGTGCCGCCCCGCAGGAATCTCGTCATTTCCATCATTGAGAAGTGAGTACTGTAAACGTGAAGAAATACTTTCTTTTTGTATGGTATGTTATGTATGATTGCTGTAGGATTACTTGTATCATATCAGTTGAGAGTGGAGATATATTTCTGTATTTCTGTATTCTGTATACATACTTACCGTACCCAGGCACCCGATCATCTACGACCAGCTGAACCCCGCCCACATGTGTCTCGCCTCCCGGAACAAGTCCTTCCTGGAGGCTGCAGACGAATTCCAGAAGAGAGTCGACTTGCCCTTCCAGGACATCGTCAAGTGTGGTACGTTATCGTATTTTTTTTAATATCGATTCGAATTATTGATTAGACTCGCATTATCCGCGTACTACGTTAGATAAATGTATATCACTTAGATGCGGCTCTGCGCACGCAGTGGAAGCACCTGCGCGATCAGTTCTACCGCAAGAAACAGGCGATGGAGAAGGAGCTGAAGGTAGAGAGAAGAGAAGAGAGAAATATGGAGAGAAAGTAAGAGAGAGAGAGAGAGAGAGCAAGTAAGAGAGAGAGAGAGAGAGAGCAAGTAAGAGAGAGGGAGAGAGAGAATCTTTTCTTTCAGCCGGGAGAGACTATCGCGAACAAGAAGTGTTCGTGGCCGTACTTCCATCGGATGATGTTCCTTGTGCGAGAGACGGACCTCGTCATCGGAGGAGACAGCGCGCCCATCGTCAGTCTCTCTTCCTCTCTCTATCCCTCTGTCCCTCCCTCCCTCTCTTTCTCTCTCCCTCTTTCCCCTTCTCCCTCCCTCCGTCTCTCCTTCCCTCTCTCCCCTCCCTCCATCTCCCTCCCTCCATCTCTCCGTCTTTCCCTCTCTCCCTCTCTTCCTATCTCTCTCCCCCTCTCTCCCTCTCTCCCTTTATCTCACTCTTCCTCCCTCCTCTTTCTCTCTCCCTCTCTCCCTTTCTCCCACTCTTTCTCCCTCCTCTTTCTCTCTCCCTCTCTCCCTTTCTCCCACTCTTCCTCCCTCCTCTTTTTCTCTCCCTTCCTCTCCCTCTCTCCCTCTCTCCCCTGTCTCTCTCCCCCTCTCCCTCTCTCCCTTTCTCCCACTCTTCCTCCCTCCTCTTTCTCTCTCCCTCTCTTCCTTTCTCCCACTCTTCCTCTCTCCTCTTTTTCTCTCCCTCTCTCCCTCTATACATCTTGCCCCCTCATTTCTCCCTCGCAGAACCGTCGTGAGAAGGCCCGTCTGGCTGCTCAGTTCCGCAAGCGGCATCGACCGCGGGAGGCCTTCGAGGAAAGCATGCAAGAGTTGCGAGAGAAGCTGTACAAGTCAGTCATTCATTCAAATTCAATTCATTTCATTCGTTCGTTCGGATTTGAAAGCGCGATTTTGACACGTACATAACGAAATCACGCACAAGCACCTGTAAGATGGTCGTAGGTTTTGCGCCGAATGGAATATGCAGGTTCACTGAACTACACACTTCAAAAACAGGCCATGTAGGATCCAACCAGCCGAGAAAGGGCAGCCGCCGCAGCCACTGCCACCGCCACAGTCACATCCTGTCCCGATCCAGCAGCCGACACCTGTGCTCATGCGTGAGAATTCTCTCTCTCTCTCTCTCTCTCTCTCTCTCTCTCTCTTTCTCTCTCTCTCTCTCTCTCTCTCTCTCTTCCATCTTCCCTTTCCAGCCCCTCCGCACCCTTCTCACCCCACCCACTCCTCTCATTCTGTCGACTACAAACACGCCGATCAGATAGACGCTCTAGGTGAGTTTTGTAATTAATTAATATTGTTTATAATTTGAAAAAAATATCGGTTATCATGATTATCTTATGTGGAATGTGTGTTTGCAGCTCTGTCGGTGGTGACTGACCTGCGGGCCGCGTTCGCAGTGGACTCGGACCTCGCGGAAGACGCTGTCCACTCCATCCGAGCCACACTCCTACAACTCTCTGCCGACGTACGCAAGAAGAAGCGCAACGCCGCCGCACCCCAAGCACCGCCCCCTCCCACCCCGCCCACTCCCACTCCCACCATGGTTACGAGGAGGTCGCGGCGTTGATTGTACGTTGTTTATTGTTGATAAATGTTTCACTTTGCTGGAATGTGATTGTGAGATTAGGGATTCACACACGGAGGATATGAAGTTATGTTTTTTTGTATTCTGTGAGTTTTCGACTACAAAATACCTGTATGAACATGTACATTTTTAGCTTTTTCGTCTTCGTTTAGAGAAATCGTAGAACTACAGACAGTAGAATCATCCGGCTAGAAAAAATGTTGGGTTTGAATGTGTTTTGGTTCGTGTAATCATATAGCTGATGTTTGTATGATCGTGCCTACATATTTCCTTCCTTCATGTTTTTTTTACACAGTTTCAACACTATAAGTATTTTGAATAATATCTATGTAGAAATTAATCACTAATAAGTTGCTCTTTCAATCATAGTGTAAAGAAACCATACCATATCAATTTATCTGAATAACTCAAATCATTCAAGACTAGTGCGGGTAGATTGAATACCAAGCCGATCATCGCTGATGTCGGAATATGACCGGAGAGGAGAGAGAGAGAAGAGATAGATGAAGCGAGTCAGCTGTGTGAGGAGGAGCCGAACAGGAGAGAGATAGTGAGGAAAGGCTACGATGCGAGCGTAGTCTAGAACTCCTGCCGGCTTTCTTTTCTTATAAATGCTACGGAAAAATTGATTTTCATACCAGGACGATTTACATAAAGCTGTCAACATCGAAACTGATTAGCTTTCTGATGAATGAACGAACAGATGAGTGATAAATCTATAAACAATCCTTCTTTTTTATTAGTTTTTTTTTCAGGTTTTACCTACAAAATGTTCTGAAAAAGTCAGTGTTCATACCAATTCCCTGACATGGAGTGTCGTTTAGGTCACAGAAGCCGATGGTGACCAAACTGATATCATAGATACCCTAGGAGGCCACTAGTCGAAAACCGTTTTCAAATCCACAGGACCGGCCATACGTTTCGAGATATTTACGTTTCAAATTTTGGAGCTAAACCGTGTGGATTGCTTTTGTGGCATGTATTCGCGCGAGCTGTGAAACAGCGGCGATGGCCTAGTGGATAGAGCGGTCGTCTGTCATGAGACATGCTGTGGGTTCGCATCCTGTCGACGAGTCACGCATGGTGAGGGGATCACGTGGAAGCCTTCGTCAGTATTATTTTTCGAAATTTTTGAAAATGAGGTTGTAATTAGCCCTCAACAATACATATGACCGTTCGATTTGAAAAAAATGATGAGAAAAGTTTTCTACCAACTGCCCAATGATCACCAAAAAGTACAAGTCCGGAGAGAATCGGCAAAAGGGATTGCGTCGACACCATCGGCTTCTGTGACACTCCATGTGAGAGTTGAGAGTTTCACTTTATTTTTTTTTGCAGCGTGAAATCTTTTTTCAACGGCAAACCAAAGATTTCCTATTTTTTCAAGGTTTCTTCTTACATTTTTCCAAGCGGAAAAAAGCGATGACAGTCGGGAAAAGTTGGAAATATTGATGATGGGCGCAGAATAACGCAGGAGATTCAAAACATTTAATCAAAACATTTATTTCATTTCAGAATTCAAACGACAGTCATGGCGGTAAAAAACATAAAACTTTTTTTTTTGGCGAAACTACCATAAAATCTTTTTTGGTTGAAATGATGAATGGTGAGTAAACAATCGACAAAAAAAAACTATTGACAGTGAGAGGAGAGTGAGCGAAGATATAAGTGAAGTAGTAAACAGTGAAGAAGAAATCGTTGAAATAATAAAGCATTGCTACGATGCGAGTGATTTTTGACTGACGGCAAACGTCAGAGCACTAAAAAACACAATTAGTGATTCATTCAATGGTAATGAAAGGAACGACGAACTTTTGTGCGGCTGCTACCGTAGTAAACTTTGTTCGATGACAGGTGATAATGGCGAGCTGGAAAGAGATGGTCAAGGATATGATCAACAATCCACGCTCTTATTTTCCATGAACAGTTTGCAGGTTACTGTAGCAAATCGGACTTCCCGCAGGTCGCATTTCAGATCATGGTGAAACCGAGCGCGTAATTTGAACGGAAAGAGATTGTATGAAGAATATGGCGCCACGCTCTTTGTTTCCGCGTCTATCGATCGAGTTTGAGTTTTGCTAACTGTCCCCTTATAATAACTTCTGCAATACTTTCACTCCTTAACTACATTACACATGTACTTTTCATAATTCTCAAAAGGATTAGGCTTGAAGGATTAAGCATAAGGATTTATGAGGATTCACACAACATTTATTATTAGATTGCACTAATAATAACCGTTATGTGAAATTTATCTATGATACTATACTATATCACTGTGTGATCATGAGAAGAGAAAGAGAAAGAAAAAGAGAGAGAAGGGGAGAGAGAGAGAGAGAGGGGGGGGGGAGGGAGAGTTCTCGCGATTTACCTGTTCCTTGAAAGCTTTCCCGTACTGAGTACTTCTCCAGAAAATTACATAGTAGTTTTGAGAATATATCATCAAAGCAAATATTACCTGAAAATATCACTACTGAATAACTCAATAAAAAGGTTACGACACTACAATTCAGGGTTACCTGATAAGTTTGCAAGAGTTTGATAATAGTAGGATCGGCCTGGATAAGCATGGAAACATTTATGATTCCTATAGGGATGAATCTGTCGCATATGTAAATCAATACTAGGACTGATATGTTCTTAGAAGCTCTGGCTGTTGTATTGTCTTTTGTTTGTGTCAGTGTACGCATCATTCGAGCTGAAAAAAAATGCCGAATAATGTCCTTTTTGTTGATTTCGCTCTCTCGTCACATCGATAGGCAAAACATCTCAACTCGTTCTGCCAACTTGTAACCGAATCGTCCTATTCTGGCACTATTCTGATGGTTCGCATCTTCTATTCCATCACTCTTCTCTGCTAACTCTTCGCCAATTTCTTTTCAAACTTTTTTTAACGATATAGTTATACGACAACGATATACGGGACTTCGACCCCAAAAAACCGATACTTTTTCTACTCTTGATTAATTAACATATAAACTAGCTGTAACAGCGAATCGAGGAAATCCAAAACTTGTTATAAAGTTATTTACTACAAACGTAGACACTCACCTTTGAAAAAAATTACGACAAACACCGTGCAGTAGAATACAACAGTCGCAAGCCCAAATAATAGGTTGTACCCGTAAAATAAACCATTGAATGGAAGACCCAATGCCAGTGGAGGATTACAGAAGAGCAATGGGCGATTCTGAAAAGATATTGTGTCGTGTTTTTGTTTTATTTTCTTTTTACTTTTTATTTGTTCGAGTTTTTTTCTGAATACGTACTGACGGGAAAACAAGTAAAGTACATTTTCACTGCTGCTTTATTGCCTATGTAGTTGTGCTAACAATGTGAAATAGCTTACTGTGGCGTAAAGTGACGCCCATGACCACAATAGAATACCACATAAAAGGCCGGGCCAAAGCAGACACGCACAGTACTTGTAGGTAGAGACACGACGATAGCTACAATTAGAGAGGGCGCGCAGCGCCCTCTCTCTTGGGTTAAAATAAGGCTCGCGCCAGAATTTTCAAGTAGCGATATCCAAAGATCATGTTAGCAACAATGTGAAGTCTTCCAATTTATGTTAGTTAGATTCGCACGGTTCCATAGGGCATATCACTAATTGACGGCATCTTTGTATCTTTTCTCCGAAGGAAGTTATGAGCGATCTCGCGCGAAAGGCCAGCGTGTGGGTGGGTGGGTGGGTGGGTGGGTGGGTGGGTGGGTGGGTGTCGTTTCCAGTCACGCTAGCTGATAGCTAGCCCTCTGCTGACGGGCGAGCGAGAGAGCACGCTGTTTGGAGAGAGACACATGCACTTTGGTGGCAGCGATCAGTAGGAATTATATAAGAGGAGAGAAAAAGAGAAAATGAGAGAACGAGAGAACGAGAGAAAGAGAGAAAGAGAGAACGAGAGAAAGAGAGAACGATATAACAAGAGAACTAGAGAACGACAGAAAGAGAGAAAGGGAGAAGAGAATGAGGGAAGGAGGGAAGGAGAGAACGAGAGACGGAGAGAACGAGAGAACGAGAGAAAGAGAGAACGAGAGAAAGAGAGAAAGAGAGAAAGAGAGAAAGAGAGAACGAGAGAAAGAGAGAAAGAGAGAAAGAGAGAACGATATAACAAGAGAACTAGAGAACGACAGAAAGAGAGAAAGGGAGAAGAGAATGAGGGAAGGGGGGAAGGAGAGAACGAGAGACGGAGAGAACGAGAGAACGAGAGAACGAGAGTACGAGAGAACGAGAGAAAGAGAGAATGAGAGAAAGAGAGAACGATATAACAAGAGAACTAGAGAACGAGAGAAAGAGAGAAAGGGCGAGGAGGGAAGAAGGGAAGGAGAGAACGAGAGACGGAGAGAAAGAGAGAAAGAGAGAACGAGAGAAAGAGAAAACGATATAACAAGAGAACTAGAGAACGAGAGAAAGGGAGAAAGGGAGAAGGAGAGAAGGAGAGAAGGAGAGACGGAGAGACGGAGAGAATGAGAGAACGAGAGAACGAGAGAACGAGAGAAGGAGGGAAGGAGAGAATGAGAGAATGAGAGAATGAGAGAAAGAGAGAAAGCGAGAACGAGAGAAAGCGAGAACGAGAGAACGAGAGAACGAGAGCAAGAGATAACAAGAGAACGAGAGAACGAAAGAACGAGAGAACGAGAGAAAGAGAGAACGAGAGAAAGTGATAACGATATAACAAGAGAACGAGAGTACGAGAGGAAGACAGAAAGGGAGAAGGAGGGAAGGAGGGAAGGCGAGAAGGAGAGATGGATAGAACGAGAGAACGAGAGAACAAGAGAACGAGAGAAAGAGAGAACGATATAACGAGAGAACTGGAGAACGAAGGAAAGAGAGAAGGAGGGAAGGAGAGACGGAGAGAACGAGAGAAAGAGAGCGAGAGAAAGAGAGAACTAGAGAACGAGAGAAAGAGAGAACAAGAGAACGAGGGAAAGAGAGGAGAAAAGGAGAGACCGAGAGAATGAGAGAATGAGAGAACGAGAGAACGAGAGAATGAGAGAATGAGAGAATGAGAGAACGAGAGAACGAGAGAACGAGAGAACGAGAGAACGAGAGAACGAGAGAACGAGAGAAAGAGAGAAAGAGAGAAAGAGAGAAAGAGAGAAAGAGAGAAAGAGAGAAAAAGAGAAAGAGAGAAAGAGAGAAAGAGAGAAAGAGAGAAAGAGAGAAAGAGAGAAAGAGAGAAAGAGAGAAAGAGAGAAGAGAGAGAGAGAGAGAAAGAGAGAAAGAGAGAATGAGAGAATGAGAGAATGAGAGAATGAGAGAACGAGAGAACGAGGGAAAGAGAGAACTAGAGAACTAGGGAAAGAGAGAAGGAGGGAAGGAGAGGAGGAGAGGAGGAGAGAACGAGAAAACGAGAAAAAATATCGTAAAAATTCGAAATGAAATTGATGAAATAATGAGAGAAAAACGTGTATGAAGATGAGAGAGAAAATTTCTATGAAATTCAACAAAAGGACATATATTATCTTTTAAAAGTACTTCCGTAAAAAGTGTTGTTTGTGTTAACCTGATTCAAGAAAAGCGCATGCATATATTATTAATTTTTGAAAAATCAAATCGTAAACACCTGAACATGAAAACTAACACAAACTTGCTCTTTCAAAACGAAAAATGTTGAATTTAATTCCATGTTTTATTTTTTTGACATTTTTACACCTGTATATTGAGTTAAACATTCAAACAACATCACGATTAACATATTATTTTATTGATAAACCGTATATATAATAAATATTTCGTGTCCTCAAAAAAAAACACTAAAGAAACAAAACACTCGTATTATTCTGAATGTTAGGTTTCTATATTCGTTTGAAAGAGCAAGTTTGTGTTAGTTTTCATGTTCAGGTGTTTACGATTTGATTTTTCAAAAATTAATAATATATGCATGCGCTTTTCTTGAATCAGGTTAACACAAACAACACTTTTTACGGAAGTACTTTTAAAAGATAATGCAATCATACAAATACAAATGAAGAAGTTTACATCACAAACATGATGTTGTTGTTTTATATATGTTTCACTTCAACATAGATCCTACATCACATCTAGTACATCATGATGAAATGTAAGTTACATAAATTGATTTAGTTGCACTCTATGGAGACAGAAACGAGCTTCAATCATCAGAAAAGTCATAAGTCATGATTTCTATTCGTCTGTGCGAGAATGTGCGAGCTTTTCAAGTATGTTACCAATGCCTACATATTTCGTACAACCAATATTATAATGGTGAAAGAAAGTAAGTTGCGTATTGTTGTATAGGAAACATGAACCAGTTCAAAAACAAATTAAAACAACTGTTTCCAGTCTTGAATCTCACTAACTCATCGTAAAGCCAAATGATAGTAGTTATATATAAAAAGTTTAAAAGAGTACGTGGTAAAAACTTACTAGATAGGTAAGACAACGGAAATGAGAGCGTCTAGTGCTAATATAGCCATGCCAGCAGTTGAACACATGGCTGCTACTATGTTAGACCCCTGAAAAAGTATTTTCAAATATAGTTTTGTTCCAGAAACCACACCTGCTTCAAAAGGCATACAGTTTGAATGTGCAACGTGCCTGCTGCGTAATGATACACCTATAAAACATTATATACGTAGAACTTTGAAAAATTAGAGATATCGTTCAAATAAATGCTGTACCTGTTGCAATTCGGATAACAATGCGATACTCTGAACGATTGCGAGAAATACTAAAATTGTACCTAAAAACAGTTATTTTACGACGCTAAACAATTAAACTAATGTACCATATTTAGTGCGTAATGATCGATGTCGCACATATGCCCAGAGGATGTTTCCATTTCCAAATAGGCCAAATACATTGAATATCAGGACACAGCTGCTAAGAACCCATGGAACCATGTCGGATGCGATGTCACGCTTGTTCATTCTATAAGCAAGCAGGCTCTCATTCACACGTATCATGCTCGCGAAGTACGTTACTACAAGCCACGCACACTACGAGACGTCACATTAGTGAAAAAATAACGAATATGAACAATTATTGCTCTTAGCATATAAGAATCAATGAAACACTGACACATGTTGAACGACAAACACTATAAAAAAGTCAAAGCTCTTCAACACTAGGGGACACAGGCTTACACCACAGCCACATTTGGACGCATCCAGACAGCACACGGTGTGATGAAACGACGGATGCTGCGATACTCTTCTACCAACAGTTAAGTGACCGGGCATGAGACATTACACGCGACTATTGACTAAAGGCTATGAGGGGAAGGGTGCAGGAGCATTTACAATTCCTGCGCTCGAAAGCTGGACTCCAGCTGGAACGAGGAAGCAAATGTGGAATCAAAGATTCAAATAAGAAAATAATGAATATGAGTGATTAGAGTGAATAAAGAATAACTTATTTGATAGCGGTATACAAGCAGGGCAATTAAATTAACTACACTGGAGTCACTTTTTTTCCGAATAGCATACATGATCATAACATATAAACTCAATTATTCTAAATAGCCTACAGTGTGAGAGTGGACTATTAGATTAATCTAGTATGAATGACGAGAAAATTTTCGTAGTATAAGGGTTTACGCTGAATGAATATTCAGAATGAAAAGTTATTCATGCTAGCGACGAGTGAGGAAAGGCATTTAGCGGTGTTTCTTATCGATTATAATCGCTATCAACCAATCATCGTGATTTGTATTCTTTTGTTATACACTGTCATCCAGAAACTAACTATGGAGATGAATAGAAAACTCATAGACGATTCGATTCCACTAAACTAGAGTTCTGTAGCTCAACGGAGATCTAAGAAAAGGCTATACGATCATTTTAGCAGATTGGTCAAAGTCAGCCGAAAAGCTTGACTGACCTCTTCTGTATGCACTTCTGTATCTCTATCTCCAAAAATTCCAAAAAGTCGTGGTGTAACTGATAGCAAAATATATACATATGGTGATTTAAAAAGCAGATTGGAAAATACTCTTGTGAAGAGTCAGTAGAAAACAAAAAGAAAACCTCTCCCGCGAAAAAAAATACAATTCAGAGTGATAACTTTTTTGATAGCGTTATCAAATAAGTTGCACATTTCGTTGCATATTTCGCATATTTAACGCATATTTAATATTTCGTTTGAACTTTTCTAAGCAGTTCATGTTTGCAACAATTTTAGCATTTTTTTTTAGCAAAGATCATACACGCAATAAAATATTATAAACTATCTGGACAAACGAATGTACAATAAAGGAGTTGCTAAGTGTTAGTAGGTGACTCCGCCTACTGTAAGGCAGCGGTGGTCACAAGTATAATAGAGTTTGAGTAGACAGATAAAAAAAATGTTATGAACCATTAAAATACAATTATGGTTTTCTATATGATTGTAATTGAAATGGTACTTTGTATTTAGTAATAGCGGTATGTATTTTGTTCGTTGATTCTGGGACGGATCGTGGGTTGAGAAGCAAAGCGTATTTAGTATTTTTTGTCCGGACAATGGTGGGAGGAAACAAATGATGAATGAATGGAGAGAGGGAAACGTGAGCCCATCTTTTTTTCTAAGCACTATAACTAATATCTCCCTTTTGAAAAAGAAAAATTTATTTGAGTCCGATTATTTTTATAGTGTACCGGTTTAGTACAATGCATATTTCGTTTGAACTCAGCTCAACATTTTCAGTCAGAAATAAGCTTTACAGTACGCAAAACTGTTAGAAAGCAGCATTTTCATATCACACTCACAGTTTCTGTCCTCACAGCTCTTACCGCACCTATAGCCTGTGCCAGAGAGGTAGATTTCGATATACTTCGCTTGCAGATCGAAATACGGTGCCATAACCATCTGCCTCTCTTGTTTTGCACGCTATTGCCGTGATCTGACTCTCCGTCTTCCTCTGATCTACCCCGCTTATTGCGAGCATGGAACTATAGCTAGCGCTGACAGAACTAAGTTTCCTTTTTTGAAAGTTCTTTTTTTACTTCAAATTTGGAATTCTTCGCGCCAATTCTCCCCAAGTATTTGTTTTGTACATGTTACAATGAACGAAGAATTATACGCAAACAAATTTAGTCCCACCGCGCAGACTTTGAAGATTTCACCGTATACAGAAATGTGAAGATAAAACTATTTCTTCATTCTTTTCGAAATTAGAGTATTCAGTGTATTTTCTTTTCTGTTGTGTTATGTATGATGTTGTATTAGAAGTTTATTATTTTTTGTATATTATAGGTAAAAACACATCGCCATGGCTCCCCCCGCTGCCACCCCCGCCCCCACCAAGAAGCAGTCGGTGAGTGAAAGTTATCTCTGGAGTTAGTCTGAGAAGACTGAGATGGATGTGATATCCGGAGTCTGAGGCTAATTACGAAGGGGATGAACTTTCCTTGGTGATCTGTCCTGACTTCCGGTATCACGGTGGTGAGTAATAAGTACAGGGTTTTGTAACAATTATTTGTGTTTCAGAAGAAGTCTGGAGAGAACATCAACTCCAAGCTGGCTATGGTCATTAAGTCCGGAAAGTACTGCCTCGGATACAAGGAGTCTCTGAAGACCCTCCGCAACGGAAAGTCCAAGCTCATCATCATCGCTAGCAACCTGCCCCTTCTCCGGTGAGTTCATTACAAATCATGTTTGAAAATAATTGTGATTTTTGCAGCAAGTCTGAGATCGAGTACTACGCTATGCTGTCCAAGACCGGAGTCCACCACTACAACGGAAACAACATCGAGCTTGGAACCGCCTGCGGAAAGCTCTTCCGTGTGTGCACTCTCTCCATCACCGACCCCGGAGATTCTGACATCATCCGCGCCATGCCCTCCGAGACTGCTTAAATTGGCGATTTGTTATTGTTGATTTATAAATGTTACATTTAACAGCTGGTTATGATTTGTTGTTCGATCTTGTTAAAAGGCTTTCCATGAAATACTTCAAAATTATTTTCGTGCAGTATTTATGCTGGAATTTTGAAGAAATGGAGAGACCTCCGGTCATCATTGGCGTTGGAGGAGGCACTGCTTCAGGAAAGGTATATTTGGATTAGACGTGGTTATGTATGCACATTTTTTCATTCTTCTAGTCGTTGGTGTGCGAGAAGATAGTGGAGCGCCTCGGCCACCTCTCGGGCAATAAACAAGTTATTGCAATTCCCCTGGAGAGTTTCTACAAGGAGCTCAATGCTGAAGAGCAAGCGAGGGCAACTGTCGGACAATACAACTTCGATCACCCCCGTAGGTGTTTTTTTTATTATTATTGTAAAAGAAATGTTATAGTGTTAGTCGGGTAACATCTACAGAATTACATTTATGTTGCGGGGGCGATTTCGAGGTTGTATCTAACATTTTGCAGAGGCGTTCGAGTTTGACGCTCTTGTGAGTGCTTTGGAGACACTGCAACGCGGTGAGCCGGTCACTGTTCCTCACTACGACTTCCGTCTTAACCGCAGGTGTGTTTTATTTGCTCTATTTTTCCTCAACATTGTTTTAGGAATGGTTTCAACACTATCCAGCCTGCTGAGGTCATTATCGTTGAGGGTATTCTTGTGTTCTACGAGGAGAAGCTGCGTAAAATGTTCAACATGAAGGTTTTTGTCGATGCTGATGCTGACATACGTTTGGCTCGCCGAGGTTTGATGAAATATTTACTATTACAATAACGACTGTTTTCAGTGAAGCGTGATACGAAGGAGCGCAATCGTGCCCTTGAGCCCGTTCTGCAGCAGTACATCAAGCTGGTGAAGCCGGCGTTCGAAGACTTCTGCCTTCCGACAAAGAAGTACGCTGATCTCATCATTCCTCGTGGCGGCGAAAACGATGTTGCGATAGATCTTCTTGTTCAGCATGTTCAGGTTCGTATGATGATCATCAATCATCACAGGTTAGCATTGTCGTCATTCATTATAGGAGTTTCTTCGCACTCCTCGTGGCAGTCCTGAGCTTCACGCGAACGGTGATGGAGATCACAGCACTCGCCGTGTCCGTGCTCAGCCCCGCCCTCACTAAATCAAGCTGACAATATTCCCTTATCAAGTCCACTTGAGCTATGGTTTCTAAATTTCGTCATCGGTTACGGCCATACTCCTTGTCCCATCTCACTTTGCAATGTTTTTTTATGAGGTTCTTTACGATTTTATGGGTGATTTTCTTTCATGTTGTTTATGAGATTTATACGTTTATATCTTGGCGCTATTGTTGAAGTATGTATGATGTAGCTATACTATTCACGATATTGACGAATGAAGATTTGCATTTTGTATGTGTTCATTTTGTTTCAATTTTATTCAGTTTCGTTCTGCAACAGTGTATCTGACGTGTAAGTTATAGCTCGCTAGATTTCATTACAAATCAATCATCAGATGGAATTTGATCGCTCTGAAGATTGCAAACAACGGACATGTATCAGTGTGAATGATCTTATGAAGAAGGGTCAGGAACTTGCCGCGAAGCATAGGGAAGGGGACGCGTCGAAGGTAGATGGTCAGTGTTGATTTACTTTTCAATTTTTTTTCTCGATTGTCGTTTTTCAGGTTCGAAGTCTGTAGTGGGTGCGGCTCCGGCGAAAGATTGTCCAGTGGACAAGGACGAGTTAGGGCGGAGCACATGGAACCTCCTTCACTCGGTCAGCGTTTACTATCCCGAGAAGCCGAGCGACGCAGAGAAGGCAGCCGCGCAGCAGCTGCTCGAAGGAGTCGCCAAGGTAGAGTGCATATGATCTAGTCGATCGGAAATGTGTTTCTTTGAAGACGTATCCGTGCGAGTATTGTGCGAAAGACCTGCGCAAGGACCTGGTGGAGATCCCACCCAAGCTCGGCAGCCGCAACGAGTTTGCACAGTGGATGTGCGACCTGCACAATCGAGTGAGCTTCTCTTGACTCGTTGTCTCTTTCATCGACCTGTTCAGGTGAACGAGAAGACAGGGAAGCCAGTGTTCGACTGTTCGAAGGTGTTCGAGCGATGGAGGGACGGTTGGAAGGATGGGCGTTGCGACTTGTGAGAGTTAGTTGTTAGTAGGAAGAAATGAGAGTGAAGAGTAAACTCATTAATGTAATTGTATTGGTTTGCCGCACTGCCTTGCTTAAAATCGTTGTTTGTTGTTGTGATCGATAGAAGTTAGTAGTGAGTAGTTGTGTTATAGGATGTATAAATGTTTCGATTTTGAGTTGTGAAATTATTTTAAATTGCATTGAAGTGTTTGGAGCGCTCCCAATATCTGGATTGATTGTATATCTCGTTGATCATGTTTTTTTTTGTTGTGTGTAGACGTACCATGTCTCCATCCCCGTCGTCTAGCTCGGCGGCGAAGGAGCGATGGAACGAGTCGGCAGACGCCTACCTTGCTGCCCCGCCTATGCGCAGGAAACTGAGGAGTGCGTGATGTGCTATTCATTCCATCTATTGTACTGTGTGCTTTCAGCCAAGTCGTCCGGCGCCCTTGTCCCGTCCATAATACACGACCATCGCAGCAAGAAGCAAGCGAGAAGTGGTAGTGGAGGGAGTGATCAGCAGGAGAAGGTTCGCTGCACCGTCTTTGTTTGTGTACGGATGGTGTTGTAGGTGACGAAGGCGCTGTTCGCGTCGTTCCTGGACATGCTGTGCGATCAGGTGCCGGATGAGGAGAGAAGGGCCACTGTCAGGACAGGTGAGAGATTGGTATTGTGATCGTGAACATGTGTTGATTTCAGAGTTGTGCTCTCACCTGGTCGAGCTGCGTCTCGTTCCGGCGCAGCTGTTTGCCGACGAACTCAGTCCTCTGCGACGTTCCTTTTCGCAGCTCATCCAACAAGCTATTGCACAAGTGAGTTTGATAGAAGGGAGTTTTAGTGGTTTGAATGTGTTGAGGTGTTCATCAGCAATGGAGTAGGCGGTCTGGCCGGGCAGGCGGCGAGTAACGTGGCTGCAGCTGCCGCAGCGGCTGCGGGAGCAGCAGGCGCGCCACCCAATTTGGAGCGACCGTGCGTTGCTGGTGCACTCGCATCTCACTCGCAATTCTCGTTGTAGTCTGTCTCTGCAGTCGTTTGGCTGGGCGGGCGGCGCCTCGCAGCCCAGTCGCTTCCACGCCGACTTTGACGTTCTGGAAGAAATCGGCAGGGGAGGATTCGGAGTCGTCTATAAGGTATGCTTTCGTTTGTTGTACACACTCTCATTTCTCTCTAGAGAGTGCACAGTGCGTGGTGTACCGTTTAAGTGTATATTGTGTGACCATTGTGATTGGTGTTTCAGGCCAAGTCGCGCGTCGACGGTTGCATGTACGCGGTGAAGATGATTCGGTTCAAGCGCAACGTGCCCTCACTCTCGTTTAGGGTATGATTTTGTTTATAATATGGTTATTTCGGATGTTACCGATCATCAGAATCGATTATTTATATTTTAGTAGATCGGAGTGCATGACTCATAGTAATATCGCAATATCACTATCTGAAGACCTTATCACGTCTAAAATCAGGAATTTGCCGAACAGTTTGTGTTTAGGTTCTGTCGGAAGTGAGTGTGCTGGCGTCTCTGACACACCCGAATGTGGTGCGATACCACTGTGGCTGGGTGGAGTTGGAAGCGGGCAGCCCTGTGATGCTGTCTCCCAGTGGAGAGGGAGGCAGTCCACTCAGCATCATTGAACTGTTCGATGACGAGGACGAGGGAGAGACGGGAAGGGAGAGCGGTTCGACGAGTGGAGTGGATGGAACAGAGGAGACGGGGGAGACTGACGAGGAGGAGACGAGCGAGGAGGAGGCGTGCACGAGTACGGAAGTGAGGTGAGTAGTCGTTGCGATCTTTTCATGGCTACAGCGGCACGGGCGCACCGTGTGTAGTTTTCTGTGTGAAATGCTAGTTAGGAATGTTTAGTCTGATGTCGGCATCTGCTCTGGGCGTGACTGTGAAGAAAACTCCGCGACCGGGCGGAAAGTTTTGGGTGAGGGATCTCTCTCTCTCTCTCTCTCTCTCTCTCTAATATGCATTTCTATTTGCTCCGTTGCAGGGCAGCAGTTCTGCGGCGTCGACTACTGCAGCTAGCGAGAGCGGAGAAGTGGAGCAGCGAGTGGAGGAGAGGGGGGAGGCTGGGAAGAGCCGGGCGCGTGCGGGCGGGTCGCCGTCGAGTGGGGGCGACAGGGTGTCCTCTGACAGGGGTCAGGTGGTGGCCCGTCGTCGCCGTCTGCGCAGCGAGAGCGGCTGCTCGATCCGCCCCGTCATCTTCATCCAGATGGAGCTATGCACCATGACACTCGAACAGTACCTCTCGCAGAGGAACGCCGAGTTGAAGAAACTGGGTGAGTGGCGAGTTAATTTTTTTAAAAATGAATAGTTGAATTGTTGGTTGCAGACACTCGTCACTCGTTCGTGGACGGTTCTCTGAACAGGAGTGTGATGGAGCAGCTGATATCTGCCCTTGCCCATCTGCACGCGAGGGGAGTCGTGCACAGGGATGTCAAGGTGGGCGCTGCGGGGTTGCATTTGGGTGATTTACATTATTCGTGTCAGTCAGATAGTATAACGAATAGTTGAATCGTATACGTCTTCTTGACGTTTCGTGTTTAGCCATCGAACGTGTTCCTCCGTTGGCGGAAGGATGGAGTGCGCGCGATGCTCGGAGACTTTGGACTGGCATGTGTGGTGGAGACGGAGCAGCGGGAGAAGGAGCAGGAGGGCAGGGTGGGTGGGAAGAAGTTGCAAAGATACGAATGTGGAATTCATAGATTTCATAGAATTCATAGACTACTCAACGGGTCAAATTGTGGTTGCCAGATGTTTAAAGTGAGTGTTGCAGGGCGACGCTACGCCGTCTCGTGTGGTGGCGGTCCGCGGTCGGCGGCTCTCCCGCGGAGTCGGCACTGCCACTTACGCAGCACCCGAACAGCTACACTCGTCACACTATGGACCCGCGGTACGTACACATATTACCGAGTTATGTATCGGTAATATTAGTTGTATTTGTTGTTCAAACTCATATATTTCAATGTCGTTTTGTTGAGGTGGACATCTTTTCATGCGGCGTGGTTCTGCTGGAGGTGTACAGTGTGTGGGGTACGGGGATGGAGAGAGGCCGCGCCATCGACGCCCTCCGAACACATCGGATGGTGGACGACATGGTGGCCAAGCAGTGGCCCACTGTGGTGAGTCGTGGCATGTGTGTGATGTCTAGCGTGTGCCTCGCAGGCTCGCCTCGTGTTGGAGATGACCGATCCGTGTCCCACGAACCGCCCCGCCGCCCCGCAGCTACTCAAGAGGAATGTGCAGAGCGAGAGCAGTAACGGTAGGTCGTTGCTACTACCAGATGACTATACTTTTATTGGATTGGCGATGCTGATTTCAACGCGCTTGTTTCAGTGACGGCGCTGCGTGAGATTGTTGCGAATCAGAACCGCGAGATTGCCCTGCTTCGGGAGGCTCTCATGCAGATGAAGAGGGAGAAGGAGAGTGAGTAAGGAGAATGTGCTCTCGATATATAGACATAATCGCTACTTGTATAGATATCGTCTAGGTGGTTTTGTTGTGCCTTGCGTGAAGAGAGCTTTTGTTCAGTGATGTTTGTTGTACATTCGGGTGTTCTAGTCAGAGAAGGTTTGTCAAATAAACAATATAGATTGTGTCGTTTGATGTTTTTGCATGTGTGTGCTGTGATGCGTTGCGTGACGCTGGGATATCTTATGTTTGTGTGATCACCTATAGATCCTGATGGTGTTATGTGTTTGTGTAGATGGATATGGTGCAGGACGATGAGGACTGGTCGGGGGACGAGTGGTTGGATGAGGTGGGTGGAAGAAGGGGGAGAGGAGAAAGGAGGAGAGGGTGAGGGTGGAGAGAGGGTGTGAGTGTGAGTGAGTGCCGCGTGTGTTGTAGGACGAGGCTCTGGAGCTGGCCCGCTGGCGCGACGAGAACGCCAACATGTTGCACGCAGAGGTCGAGGAGCAGAGTGACATCGATATTGTGCGTATTTTCTCAAAATGCGTTGTGTAGTTGGTGTATCTTGCAATTTGTGCGTGCAAATAGGGATGCGTGATGATTGTTGTTGCAGGAGAGGTGGAATCACGGAGACGTGGCGGCGGCTGAGCCGGAGGAGATCGCCCCAGTGGCAGAGCGCGCGCCGTTCGCATTCAACCCGCCCCCGCAGCCGGAGCCCCAGCTGCCACCGCAGGCACAGCAGCCGAATGAGGCAGGCGAAGGAGCAGCGCCGGCAGAGGAACCCGTGCTGTTCGGAAGAATCCATCCCAAGGACAGACACAAGTGGTGGGTGGAAGAGGGTGGGGGAGAGGGGGAGAGGATCATTGCAGGTACATGCAGGGCTTCGGCGCCAACTACACGATCCTGGAGGGCAAGGAGGTGCCGAAGGAAAGCCACGGGGCCAACAGGGCCACTGCCGCCGTCGACACGATCGACAACATTGGATACGTGGAGCGGCTGGTGGGTGTGGAGGAAGGGGAGAAGGGGCACCAGATGGCTTTTTCAGTACGGCGCTCCGATCGAGCTGAGCTTCTCGCGCCGCCGCTGCGAGCGTGTCTACCAGTACGGGGCTCACTTCCACGCGCCCGAGAACGCCGCCGGCAGGGGAGAGACTGCTGCGAGGGTGGGTGACACGGAAAGAGACACTCTTCAGACCAGTATTTATCGAGAGAAGGGGTTTAGACGTCCGCCTTTGATTCGGTGTCGTTATCCGGCGCTTCTTTGGTTGAGGCGACGTGGTCGAATCTGTATGGGTGGATGATGAGCGGAAGATAGTGGGAATACTCACTGCTTGGTCTCCTTGTATAGGTCGTCGAGTGTGGTTGGCATGGGTCGGTTCTTGGTCTCTGGCATGAACACACACCCGACTGCACTCGCCACGCACAGCAGACCGGTGAGGATGTAGGTGAACGTGGGGTAGTCCTTCTTCTGCAATGGAAAGAGAGTGGAAGGGTCTGTGCCTTTCTCGCTTACCACATGTTTGAAGACGGGCGCAGTGAGTATGCCGAGGCTCTGTGGCACGTTGATAATGGAGAAGGCGAACGAGCGAACGCACGTCGGGATCCTAGGAAGGATGGACGGATGGAGTGCAGCCACTCACATTTCACTCGCGTAGATCGGGTGGACGGCGTAGCTGAAGTTGTTGAACGTCTTGGCGACCAACATGAGACCCATGTACGCGGACAGCCAGTCGGATGATTCTAAACAAGTGGGTGGAGGGCAATAAGTGAATGAGTATGTTACCTGGCGCCCACGCGGCTGCACCCATGGCAATGCCTGTGAGCAGAAGGGAGATGAGGGTGAGTGGGCGGCGGCCAAAGTACATCATAGCAGGGATGACGAGGAGCCCACCGGGTATGTCTATGAGTGCAGTGAGGAGGAAGGGGAACACCTGTCCGCCCTCGTCGTCCACTGCCGCCATCGAGATGGCAAAGTACACGAACGACATGGTGAACCTGGCAGGAATGGAGACGGCATCGACATGCAACACTCACTGTATCCATCCATTGATGAGCAGCAGCTTGAGCATGCGTCGATTGGCGAGCATGGCGCGCACTCCCGGGAACTCGGGCTCCTTGTCGCGTCTCTCCGACACCAGACACTCGCGCACCGGCAGCACTCGCTTGTTGCACGCGTCAGCTCGCGCCACGTACAACTTGACCCTCTCCGTCTTCTGCTTCTGTAGCAGCCAGTGCGGCGACTCGGGAAGAAACCTGAAAGATATGATATAAATTGTGATGAGGACATACCACATACCAGAAGTAGGAGAATGTGAGTACTCCCGGGAGGGAGACTCCCATGTAGAACCAGCGCCACTCGCGGGCGAGTTTTGTGATGAGAGCCACCCACGCCATGCCGAGAGACCTGAATGGATAGGAGTTGAATGAAAACAGCCAACCGACCAGGCAATGGTGTACACGAGTGTGATCCATGCGCGCGACTTGTTGGAGACGAGTTCGTAGGTGAGAATGTTGGAAATGGAGAGGAACGAGTCGGAGGTGGCTCCGATGAGGAGACGAAGCAGAATGAACACCCAGTACGAGTCGGCCACCCATGGGAGAAGGCACGACAAGGTCACACTGCAAATCGTAGTCACTCATCACTCTGCACACACACCTGATTGCGGTGTTGAGTAGGAGCAGCGGGCGGCGTCCGAATCGATCTGCCAGAATGCACATGACGGGCACAGTGAAGATGGCGCCGATGGTGAATATGGTGGTGCCGCCCTCTTTGATCACCGCGTGGTCGCATCCGATGCCGTATTCTCGGATCTGCGACGTCACCGGGATGGTTTCCTGGAACATGATAGAGATAGAGGCGAAGCACCAAACGGTGGATTACCTCTATCCGTATCTGACTTGGCACGCAGTAGTTGGATTCGTTGTATGTGCAGCGAGATGTCAGAGGGATGAGAGACTGTAAGTATTGAAGTTTGAGGTTGTTGAAACTGCTGTCTTGCTGACGTTGTTTCCTCCGAGAGCGCAGTTCATTTTTGGTTCGATAAGGGTGAACGAAGTGACAAAGAATGCAGCGGAGTAGACAAAGTTGAGCATTTGACAGAGGAAGTAGCCAAACAGTTGGTATCTGCAATGGAGAATCAGATCCGTCCCTTATTGCCCACTCACTTTCCGTATCCGTACCAGTTGAGCATCTTGTCGGCGTCGATGTGCGTGTAGTCCTCGTCGGTGACGTCAGAGCTGTATTAGGTTTACAGTAATCGACGAAGTGTGGACATGAACCTACTTTAATGGTCCCTGCGACTGTAGCGTCACATCTTCTGTCGATTGCTGTGTGTCCTTGCGAGATACTTCAGAGTTCAGATCGACGGAAACGAGGTCTGAACCCTATTGTTTATCATCAGATAGTAGTCTCAAGAGTACCGTTTCCAGCATTGGATGCTTGCGCTTTGGGATTGGTGGATGAACGAGTAGAGGCATCCTGATGAGTATTTTCATTAAATAACGCAACTAGCAACGTACCCGTTGGCGAGTGTGGGCGTGGGCAGGAGTGCCTTGCATAGTGTCAGTAGTCGAGTGACCGAGTGACCGAGTGACGGTGTGACCGGTCAAGGGGCGAGTGGGACGAGGAATGACTGGTGGAGAGGGAAGGGGGAATGATGGGGGATGGGATGATTGCATTGCAGGAGTGGACTGTGTGGATCGGGGCGGAGAGTCTCTCCGACGTCTCGGTGCTCGACATCCAGTCCTCCATCTGTGCCGCCCTCAACTCGCGCGTCCGTCTCCGCTGGAGCTGCGGAGTCGCCGCCAACGGAGCTGTCAGTGTTTACAAGTTGATGATTATTTGTAGATGTAGATAGGTCTGTGTCGTTCAGCCTGTTGCAATCATATTCGTATGTGTTGCGTAGTTATCATTATCCAACGATTCCAGGTGACTGGCTGTGCTATCAACCAGTCTGAGAGGGACGCTCTTCGTGCGTCGATAGACTACTGCACTGCCAGGGAGTTCGTGCCGCCCCTCGATCCCGACTATGTCAGGTACGGCATCTCCCTCCCTCTTCTCCGATCTCCCTCCGATCCCTTTCTCTAAACACTCCCTCCCTCGCTGTCTTCCTCTCTCTTGTTCCCTTTGTCATTCATCTCCGATCCTTGTACTTGCAGGCTGTCGTTCATCCCTGTGCGAGGCGCTCCGTGCAACGAGCAGCGCTATGTGATGGAGATACGCGTCACCCAGCTGCCAGAGACGGTATGAGGAGGGGGAGAGGAGTGTGCATGGGTTGTTGTAGATGTACCAGCTGTCGTCTGGCCGCATCTTCTACGAGAACAATGGAGTGGTGTCGCTGGCGAGTGGAATGGACTGTGTGCGCAGGGTGAGTGGGAGGGAGGGAGGACGGGAGAGGGAGGGTGTGTGGTTGTAGCTGCTGACGCGCTCTGCCTCGGAGCGCCAGTGGCTTCCGGAGCTGCACCTCTCCAAGAAGGGGGTGGAGAGGCGTCGGCGTGCGGGTCTGGCTCTGGGAGTCGGCGCGGCTGCCCTCGGATGCGTAGCCCTCGGGTGGTGGATCGCCAGGAGAAACAAGAACTAGACCAAGAGGCATTCCTAGACATTGATTGTGTTACTCTCATTATGTTTTGGATGTTCAGTTAGATTGTTGAGCTTTACTGTTGAAGATCTGCTGTTTTTGTTGTGAACTCACGAGTTGTCGATGTTTGCGACGCGAAAGAAGGATTAAGGTTCTACTAACGGACACGCCGTGTATTTTGATGTTATTGAACGATGAACAGTTTGTTGTTGGAGTGTGTGTTGTGAGGTGGCTACCCATTCGTTACCAACGATGTGATATCTTCCAATGATGATTGTTTGTATGGTTGAAATCGATTCGAAAACCTTGCAGACCGAATCGTCGGAGCGTCGTCATGTCGGTGAGTCTCGTTCCATTTGTTGTTTTCACCGGTCACATATGTGTTTGCAGTTCGCGGGTTTTCTGGACATCGCTCGGAAGGACGTGGACGTTCCAGCAAAGGCGCCGAAGGAGCTGCTCCTCCCACAACATGTACAGTTCATCGACAAGTACATGAGGGACAAGGAGGGATATGTGAGTGATGAGTCGATGAGTCATTCAGGTGTTATGGTTAGTGCCTGGTCACGGCGCAACGCGCGATGACGCGCGTCGTCATTTCGAGACGAGACAACGCGGCGCGTTGATTCGGGATTCTCGAATGCGAGAAATGAGCGGCGTGATTGCACGCCCATGCCACGCGCGCTGACCGGCGCGCGTTGTTTCGGGATTTTTGACGGGCAAAGCGTGATATCACGCTGCCACTCATTCGAGATTCGCGAAAGCGTTAGTTCGGGATCGCGCGTCATTTCGAGACGCCTGCATCCCATGCACGGCCTCCTCATTGCCTTTCTCATAAATGAGACTGTTGAGAATTGAGACAAATCATGTGGCATTATCGAAACAAATTGCATAATTTTCCAATTATCACGGCCCACCGGTCGCTTCATCTCTCCAATCCCAAATGAACGCGCGGCGGCGTTGTTTCGGGATTTTCTGACTTCTCCAACTACCACGGGCGTTATTTCGGGACTCTCGACTTCGAGACTTTTGCCGCGCGTTCATTTCACGTGGCGCGATTTCGGGAAAAGCGTGGCGTGATGGAATGACGGCCACACGCCGAGACAAAATCGCGCGTGAAACAACGTCGTTGCGCCGTGACCATGCACTAGTTATGGTGATCATGGTAAATGGGAACAAATTACAAAATTGCTTGATGATGGGATGCCTTCTAGGAATACGTGATGGCGGAGCCGCTGCGAGTATCGGGCATCTACTGGTGTCTGTCTGCGCTCGACATTATGGGAGAGGTGCGCATCTCTCCTCCTCTCCTCCTCTCCTCCTCTCCTCCTCTCCTCTCCTCTCTCTCTCTCTTTCTCTTTCTCTTTCTCTTTCTCTCTCCTTCACTCACCTCTCTCCACCCCCCGTCTCTTCCAGTTGTCCCGCGCTGACACGGATGGCATCGCGGCGTACATGTGTGAGTGTCGGAGGGAGGACGGCGGGTACGCACCCGCCCCGCAACACGACTCCCACCTACTACACACACTCTCGGCTGTACAGGTACGGGGAGAGGGTGGGAGAGGGGGGACTATGGGTGTGTCAGGTGCTGGTGCTGCTGGAGCGTCGCGATCTGATCGACGCGGATGCAGTGGCCGGGTACGTGAAGGCGCGCTTCAACCCGGACGGCAGCTTCACCGGCGACGGAGCGAGTGAGTGGGGAGGAGGGAGGAGGAGATGAGTGTGTCTGTCTGCAGACGAGGTGGACACTCGCTTCTCGATGTGCGCCCTCGCCACTCTCCATCTCATCGACAGGATGGATGCGGTCGATGTGGACAAGGTGGGGAGAGGGAGAGGGAGAGGGAGAGAGAGAGAGAGAGAGAGAGGGGGGGGGGAGGGAGACATGACATGCTTAGGCCGCCCGCTTTGTGATGAGCTGCTACAACCCGGACGGCGGGTTCGGCACGCGGCCAGGCAGTGAGAGCCACGCTGGACAGGTAGGGAAGAGTGTCAGGGAAAGAGGTAGTAATGTCTACAGGTGTACTGTTGTGTGGGTGCTCTAAAGCTGGCGGGTTGGCTGGAGGCGATGGATCGGGAGAGGACTGCCGAGTGGCTGGCACAGAGACAGTGCGCCAGCGGGGGACTGAACGGTGAGTGGAGGGGGAGAGGGAAGAGTGAAAGGACAGACACGTGCAGGCCGTCCGGAGAAGCTGCCCGACGTGTGCTACTCGTGGTGGATCCTCGCCTCCCTCCACATGCTCGGCAGACTCGCCAACATCGACGAGGTGGGAGAAGAGGGAGTGATAGATTAGAACACGTCTCTCAGGTGGCGATGCGCCGCTTCATTTTCGCGTGTCAGGATGACGAGACGGGAGGATTCGCAGACCGACCGGGAGACTATGTGGGTGGTGGGGGAGGGAATGACGTCATGCTTGTGTGTTGCAGCCGGACCCCTTCCACACAGTGTTCGGAGTGGCGGCGCTGTCTCTCCTGGGCGGGGAGGGGGCCAAGGGACTGGAGCACGTCGATTCTCTCCTATGCATGCCCAAGAACAAGCTGCATGAATACGCCACCTGCTAATGGAGAAGAAAGTTATATCATTTTGTATGTTTTATTACGTTTGTATGTAAATATAATTTATTTATATGTATCCTTTTTGTTATGTATATAACATGCCATTGTAATAAGAGGGATATAAATGACCCCTTTTTCACGCTCTATTAACGGCATACAATTATGTTACACAAAACCAATTTTTGATGTTTATCCAAACGCGAACACATTACACATCAACCAGAATCACATAACTTCTTTTAGGTGCACTCAATCAATAGAAAACGATTCACGTTCTGTCATCTAAGGAGTGGAAATCTTGTCACCAGCGCCGGTATCCGCAGAGGAGCGATCAATCTGCGCGAGCTGATCAGGCAGCTAGATCTCAATCTAGCTGCCTGATCAGCTCAGCCTGCCGCGCATTCTCGGCCGCCAGCCGCGCCCTCTCCTCGCTGGCGAAAGCAGCCATGGCAACCACCTGGTAGCCGTGCATCGTGGCGTAGACGCTGTCCCGCCACGCGCCCTGACAAGTCAGTCTGTCCTCACGGCTGAACACTCACGATGTGCTGGATGCGGCACTCGGAGTGGCTGTTGAGAGAGAGAGAGAGAGAGAGAGAGAGAGAGAGAGAGAGAGAGCACCTCTCCCTTGCCGATGTAGTTGTTCTTGAAAGTGTCGTAGTCAATCTGGATGTTGCGTTTCATCGCGGAAATCGCGTTTCGCTTTCCACTCAAAGTACACCAACAGAATGCGATGAATCCGATGAGAGACAACCCGAACACCCCATCCTAAACAGTGTGTCTCTTTCACCCCCCCCCTTCTCCTCCTATTTGTCTCCCTCGCACCGTCGGGTTTTCATTGTGATTGTGATCCTTGTTGGTAGAGCGGGACAGAAACACAGGATGCACTGTCCGCACCCAGCGAACTGAACTCAGCCCTCCCTTCCTCCCCCTCCTCCCCCTCTCTACCTTGCTGTGGATGGGTGGGGTGGTCATCGCTGCGATCGAAGTCGCCATCATGGCAAAGGCAGCCAGTCGACGAAGAATCTCTGGAGAAGATGAGGATAGTGGGAGAGGGATCTATCGACCGCAGCGACCGGCGAGTGGACAATGATGACTATCTCATCTGCCCACTAGCTAACCGTCGTTGCGAAATCGTTGCGAAATCTCTCAAATACGAGTTACATATCAGTTATCAGTGCATACAAAACTAATGCACTCCATTTGTGAGTCTTCCTATTCCTATTTCTATACACTTTTATATAAGACTAAATCAATATAAGTGATCCGGTATCTAATTCTTTTCGAACTTCAAGAAATCTAATAAATATAATACGGTTTCCTAATGAACTTGTGTTCTTCCTCCTGAACAGCTAATTAGTTTGAATGTATAGCAGCAACACACATACAAATGTACCCACGAAAACTCACTAACACGGGCAGCTTGCGCACTCGTCTTGGCGGATTCTCATGAAAACATGGTCATATACACAGTTTTTCATGCTAATTCCGAATATGTGCATAACTTTTCCTAAATGGTTGTTTGAAACCAATTTGGACAGCCACCGAATAGACTACCCATGAAAATAACCTGTCGACAGCAGCAGCGTGGCCGAATGGATAGTGAGTTGGAAAATGACAGTCAAAATGATAGAAGCGGTATCGATGCAATGCCGCTATGCGGCAAAACTTTTTGCCGGTTCTCTTTGGCGGCGTGATGTTTGAAGGAGTTCGTGTCTCCTGGCTCCTATTCCATCAAAAGAGAGAAGAATGTGATCAGAGTCGCAAGTTCGACCAATGCAATCCAACACAGCATCACCTTTATGCCACTATCTACGCCGATGGGCGCCTGGGTGAAAAAAAGGTCTTTTTGTGATTGGTGAAGCGAACGGCATGTTTCCGAAGAAAGGAATAGTTGATACACATGATAGACATGATACACATGATAGATGCACATGATAGAATGGGTCAAATATTGTCTGTGTGATAGCAAGACTCCCAATGATATCGTTTTGCTTGTCTATTCATGGTCATCCTACACCGATCATCAAACTATTATCAACCATATGCCTGCCGGAAAAACCGTCACCGTCAAGAACATTCCACCCAAGGCAACATGCATGATACAGCCTCTCGACGTGTTCTTCTTTGGTCCGTTCAAACGATTTGTCAAGAAAATCCACTACCTTCTCGCAGTTATCAAACCGAACTTTCACGTGTATCCCCTTGACAATCTCATACTAATCTACTCCATGACCCTCTATTAGAGATGGTCCGGTTAAACTCTTCACGGTTTTTCGGTTCGGTTTAACCGGTTAACCAAACCGAAACTTCGAAAAACCGGTTCCGGTTAACCGGTTAACCGATTTTAAAACGGTTTTCGGTTAACCGGTTAACCGAACCGGTTAAATAACCGAAAACCGGAAAAATAACCGAAATGACGGTTAACCGGACCATCTCTACCCTCTATGTGTTCTCTGACGACAAGTTCTTTTACATGAAGCAATATGCTTGGCACAAGTCTGGATACACCGATTCCCGTCCTCCAACGTTTGTCACTCCAGCGGATTACTGTTTCAAAAGAACCGTCAAAACAAAATGCCACACATGTCCCACTCCTTCCTTCATTATATGTCCCCGTTGCGAAAAGTATTATTGCTTTGATTGTATGGTTATGAACAAGCATCGTTGCTAGAAACGATTCTCGAAATAAATTTGTGCTTATTATATAAAGTTGTTATTATTCATTCTTGCAAAACGTTTTGCCGCATAGCGGCATTGTATCGATACCGCACCTGTGATTTTGACTGTCATTTTCAACGTTCCAACTCACTATCCATTCGGCCACGCTGCTGTTGTCGACAGGTCATTTTCATGGATAGTCTATTCGGTAGCTGTCCAAATTGGTTTCAAACAACCATTTAGAAAAAGCTATGCTCATATTCCGAATCAGCATGAAAAACTGTGTATATGGCCATGTTTTTATAAGAATCCGCCAAGACGAGTGCGCAAGCTGCCCGTGTAAAACACAGCCAGCAGACAATACCCTTTATTCCAAACGCGTTAATTTCTTCGAAAGCAAAACCAGTTTCGAGGTGACTTGATAATGAGAGAGACGTATTTGTTGTAAGTAGGATGCGAACGAGGCGTCTTGGGTGGTCCTAGTCGCGCGACGCAAGCAGAAAACTGCCCTGAAGAGAGAAATACAACGAGGTACGGTACTGGTGCCCTACAGTAAGCCCAGGATACAGTATACGTACCCATTTTCCCTCTTTGAGGATAAAGGAGCGGTTGTCTTCGCAATTGAGGGCCACGGTGCGATCTCCGTTCGCTTCGGAAGCGAACCGGACGAGCCCGTTCGGAACCTTCAACGCCACCGCCGAGACGAACGAGTTCTGCAATCAGCTCTCTCTCCCTCTCTCTCTCTCTCCCTCTCTCTCTCTCTCCCTCTCCCTCTCTCTCTCTCTCTCTCTCCCCTCCCCCCTCTCTCTCTCTCCCCCCTTCCACTCTCTCCCTCTCACCTCGTACTCGGCAAAACTCTTAATGCTGTGAATGGTGGATGATCCAGTAGAGGCAGACGAGCCAATCGACGAGTTCAGAGTCGAGTTACTGTAACACAGTTTGAATATACTGTACGTTGAAATTAGGTAAACGATACATGAAAATACTGTCTTGTACCGTACCGATCGCACAGATGGGCGAGTTGGCCGACAGTGTACGCGACGCGGCCTTTGCTGGTGAGAAAGCCACGGGAGGAGAGCTCCGCCTCCGTGATGTTGCTAGAGGGGGGAGGGTGAGAGAGAGAGAGATAGAGGGGGAGAGAGAGAGATCAGCCCTACCCGTTTGCGGGCTTCGGATGGCGACGCAAGTTCTGCAGCGCCACCTCGTCCAGATACCTGCCAATCAATCGATCACCAATCGATAGTCGATCGATATCTCTTACCCGTGCTGGTACTGGATCTGCTCGAACGTCGGCTGCGGGTAGTCGAGCTGGTTCACCGGAATCGGCACCTAGGTGAACGGTACGGTAGGAGTACTGTAGCTACCGTACCTCCTCGACGTCGGACACGATATGCACGTGGGGAGAGCGGGGCTCGCGGTGGCTGGTGCGGCGCGAGGAGCGGCGATGGGAGGAGCGACGGCGGTGGGAGGGGGAAGACATCTGTGGAGAGGAGAGGGGTGGGAGAGGAAGAGACCAAGGACTCACCTGGCTGCCGCTCTGTGCGAGTGCGCGACCCGCGAGTGACGCCCTCCCCACTCCCCACTCCTCGCAGCGATTTCATCCAGACAGTGTGATTCTATCAAATCGACCACTCGGATACAATGTAGGCTAATGTGCGGCGTTCACAGACAAATGTCACGTTCGTCTCGCAAACTGTGTCCACTACTTCCAGCTATTCGAATCAGTTTTATCGTCATCATAATCATGATAATACAGTGAAATTCGCATACAATCAATATACATATGTGACCCGCTGGATATGTAAAGTGGAGAAAAATTCGACAAACACACACAAGGCGACATCAAAAAGGCATGTTAAAGCATAGTCATGGAGATGGATGTGACCGTGACGTCATCCGGATGACGTCATCATGGTGACGTCACTCGTCGGTGTCGGTGACATTGAGGTCCTCCTCCTCGTCCGTCTTGGCCTTCGGCGCCGTCAGCTCGGCTATGATCATCTTCAGCTGATCCGGCGACACTGATTGGATGGGCGAAGGCGACGTGACCGAGGGGGCGGGGCTAGAGTGGGCGGAGACTGTCGTCGTGGTCTTGGGCGAGGTGGAAGGGGCACACTCGGCATGCTGAATGCGGTGAACCTGAAAAACAGTCCATATATGAATGAAGTATTACAAAATCAAGCTACAGTAACAGGAATTCAAACTACCGTAACCGTACCTGCAGGGTGCGCGACTGGCAGAATCCCTTGCCGCACAGCTCACACTTGAACGGTTTCTCCTTAGAGTGGATGTACCTGGAAATGGAATACTGTACACAAAAGGTCACAATGACACAAGTCTATCTATAGTACTATACTACCGTATCCCCAGCTCCTACTCACTTGTGGTCCCTGAGGTGGTCCTGTCGGCGGAATGCCTTTCCGCAAGTCTCGCAGCTGTAGGGTCGCTCGTCGGTGTGCGTGCGCTCGTGGATCAACAGATTGTACGACTTGGTGAAGTGGCTGAAACAACATCATCAGTCTTAGCAATCTCTGTTTGTCTCTATCTCTCTGATGTCTGATGTTGTGAATATAATCTTTAGTTAGTCACAAGTCCGTGTAAACTAGAATATTGGACTGACCGATTGCAGAACTTGCATATGAACTCCTTCTTGGGTCGGCTGGCGCGTCCGCCCCTCCTCTGGGGGTTCAGGAACCATGGCTTGCCGTACGGGGTAGACGCAGTGTGCTGCTCCTTCTTCGCACGCTCCTCACACTCGATCGACCTGCAAGCAATACCCAGATAATCAATCAATAATCCCGTAATCAATCGATACTCACTTGGGCATCTGGGCAAAGTCGAACTTTTCCTTCTTTGCCGGCGGCGCGTCGCTCGACTCCGGAGAGGTGAACTCTTTGGCGCGCTGAATATCGAGTTATTGATTGATTATTGACTTTCACATTGTCGGAAACTTGGAAGGAATGCAGATTGCAGATAGTCATCGCAGCGATTGCGCTGCGGGTGGTTGGAGTAATATAAACAACGCGGTAAAGATGCCGATTTTGGATACATTGGATGACCCTTGAGACTCTTGACAAAAAGGGGCGCTGGCCTTTTTTCTTTTGTACACTTACTTACTAGCGTACATTGTAAGGTACATATCGATATGAACTAAATTATTTAATAGTATTAGTCTACCGTACCTGCTGGTTGGTGACTGCCTGTAGGAGAGCCTGCTGTTGGAGCATCCTCCACTGCGCCTGCCAGAACACTAGCATCTCCGGAGTCATCTAAACATCACCCATCAATCCAGAACCACATCGTTTGCCGTTTCTCAACAGGAAGTGGCACCAAGGGATGATGTGAAAGTGTGGGTTGCGCTTACCTGCGGGAAGATGGAGGGAGTGGTTGTGGTAGTCGCGGGAGCTGTCGGCTGCCGGGGCATGAACAACGGAGACACCAGCTGCGGGAACATCTACAAACAACAACATACACTAATTGAAATCACACACATGCACACATGCGTCACCGGAAACGCGCGACTCGCGACATTTGCATAACGCGGCGGCGGAGGCCACGATTCTGCCGAGAGACAGTGTGGTGACAGATAAGGCTCTTGCCAGTACAGTCACTCTCGTCTGACTCTCTCCTTTCTCCACGCTCTCTCGCCCGCTCTCGCCGTCTTTGATCGCGCCGCCGCGGAAGCCGCAAAGAAGCTGCGACGCCGTTAAAACGGCGCGCCGTTAACAGTTATCAGAGAGAGACCCCGGAATGTGTTGGATCAATAATCGATATAGATGATCAATCGATTGCGAAAGGGGAGGCAGATACGCATGAATTTATGGGCGTGAATATTTGGCAAGAAGGTGTGAGACGTTGAGCGAGGGAGTGTGGAGAGAGTGTGGAGAAGGAGGAGAGGCAGAGGGGAGGGGGCCGTTATCAGCTGGCAGCTAGCACGCATATCGATACAACCACTGCTGATAGACAGAGAGGCTACCAGTTGAACAACAGAAGGGGAAAAGATGATCGGAATGAAACTGGAGTAGAGAGAGGAACGTGTACTGTACGAAAGGCGCTGACAGAAGGCTATTCGCCCGCGCAAGCGAACACATAAACGCCTCGAATCACTGTGCATTGCACGAGTTCACAAACAGAGAGAGAAGGACGCCTCCTCTCTCTATCCTTCATCTTTCCTATTCCATCTACCGAACACATCAAATCAACCCCCACACAGCACCATTCAATACCAAGGAAGCGAGTCCCATACTGTGTGACTCAGAGAGCAAACAGAAGCAAGTGGGAAGGAAGGAGAGATGAGCAAGGATTCATCATACAGTACTCCTAACTGGATACAGTACTGCTAGGATAGAGTGGAAGCGGTAGGTGTGAAGGGCAGCCGGTGGCAGAGTGATAGTGGCAGCGGGAGCGGCAGCCAGCTAGGCCCCGCCCCTTCCGACGGCTACAGTACCCCTCCGCCCAGCGGGAGCGGAGAAGAGATAGCGGGCACAACGGAGAGAGCGCAGACGAATAGAGGGGCAGGGTGACTTACTGCTGACTATGAACAAGTTATTTCAAAACAACGAGGCGCGGTTTGTTCGAAAGGAGCCTGAATTGGTTGCAATGGAAGCGATGACATGCCGTGATAGGTAACGACAATTTCCGATGGAAGAATATGGGAGTCACAACACACAAGGAGGTTCATTCTAACATATCATAACAAGGTAGAAATGTAAAGGATACGATGATGTCATAGTCCATATAAAGAGCAGAACAAGAGATCAGGGCAAGACCAGTGAGAATTCGACTCAAGAGGAGTTAGTGGAGTGAAGATATGACAATTCGTCACACAGCTCCACCACACATGCATACGATCATGGGGTGGTGAGTGATTATTTGATAAGCATCCACACCTTTCCCCTCCGCTATCACTGTCTGCGCCTCCACCTCCCACACACTCTCTCACCACTGTCTGCACCTCTCGCGTCTCCTCGCTCACACTCTCCCTCCTCGAAAAGCCTTCTATGGTGGCTGAGTGTCCTCCCTACCAGTCGGCCCCCCGATAAAACTCGTGAAAAGTCTCGAGGCACACAAACGAGAAGCGAGAGCGGTGAAACGGAGAGGCGCAGAGTGGCGAGACAGGACACGTGTACGGTAGTCGACACCGATCAATTACCCGGTGTGGAAGCCTGGACGGGCATACTTCGTGGGTGGTCTGTGGCATTTGCATGCGAACACATGTAGCTTCCTGCGCAGGCGGGGTTGTATTCAAATGCGCAGGCGAGCCTGACACAATACCAGTACAGAGTGCTGCTAATTCCTATAGAACAGCGTGGAATGATTCACAGAGACCCGACCGCCGACCGGTGAAAAGAAGAGGAAGAAGCCTGGGCGAGCCTGAATAGGCCGCACTGCCAGCGATAATGCATCAAACGCGCCCTCCCCAATATCCCATTGTCCTTTACCACATGTGAGCAAGTTAGATATCCATCCACTCTTTCTCCCTTGCCGCCGCGACAAAAGGAGACAAAGAGGGGCAATCTACAAGAGTATAAACAAATAGTGGCTAATCACTGGCGGCGGATCAGATGTGAAATGGATAGCCTGTGGTGTGGGAGGATGACTGTCGATGACCCTCTCAGTAGAAGCATCCCACTGTGACGCAACCATTCAAACTCCCTCCCGCGCAGCCTAATATCACGTGAACTTTACTGATTTTCAACTTTTTTACTGTTACAAAACAGCTGGGTATCATATTGCTTGTCCTACCACAGTCCTGTCCAAATTAGACGTCACAAAAAGCTTGTGAGCGAATGCGGAAACGGAAAGAGAGGGGGCCGAGAAACGGTTATTGCCCATAAATTGTCATCTGTGCGAGAAATAGCCGGGGATAAGCGATTCCCGCTTCTCTCAAAGCGCGTGCCGACGCATGCTCGACAAATAAGGCTGTCGCCAAGACACGCAGACAGAGAGAGAGAGAGGGGGGAGGGGGATGCGTGTTTGTGTACTTGGCGGGGCGCCGCAAAGGGATCTGTCACAGCTCTTTCGCGCACATTACCCTCTATCCCTCCTGACAACACCCCAACTCATAAACCCCTCGTCCGAGACCAAGAAAGAGGGCATGGGCTAACGCGAAAATCGCCGCCCCGCCGGCGCGAAACGACTCGAAATTTGGAAATCGCGGAATGAGCTTCGGAAACGAGCTTCCTCGGCAGAGAAGGTAATACGAAGTGAACAAGGTGAGATGGGAGAAAGTGGTATTCATTGCGTAGACTTTCCCAAAAGGGAATACGGATCGTTTGGACAATGCAAATGGTAGTCAGTCGATCCCCTTGGAAAACATTGGAAAGCCAAGACATGATTGCATAACTAGAAGTAGAGTAACACGCACGGCCACCCTCTCTTTCCCATATAAGAGTGCACACGAATTGATGGCTTCATGATAAGCCGTGTATTGCCACCCGCGCACCTCCCTTTCATCCCACCGCCCTCTCCCTGAATCACTTGATACCACCGATACGACCGTTTCCCACCGTTTCCGGTGCCGCGCCGTCTCCCACCTAGACGCTATAACCGGCAGGGCTGAGTCACAACAAGGGCTTTTCCTCGAATGTCCCTTCGCCTATTACGGAGCCAGTGGCACGATGGGAGAAGTCTTCAACCCTTCAATTCTATCTCTCCTCTATCTCTTCCTTTGGATTCGAGACAAATGAATGTTGTCCGTCCCAGGAGCATGTTTTACTGTTTCCGGGAAACAATACTATACTAGCCAGCTGCCAGGTATTCTGGAGGTGTGAGTGTGGTTCGTTGGTCGTTTCACTCTGACGCAATCGCTCACCGCATTGTCACTCCGCGGATTACCGTACACATAGCATGACACATTAGCCCTGCTAACGATCTACTTGACCCTACACTTCCATGCCTAATCTCTCCATTGTAACATCAGTGTAATGACAAACACTCCCGCAAACTACCTCCCTCCCTCCCTCCCTCTCCCTCTCCCTCCCTCCCTCCCTCCCTCTCCCTCTCCCTCCCTCTCCCTCCCTCTCTCCACCTGCCCAGTCTATCTGGATCTGAATTTGAGCAGACTTGTCCAGTGTCATCGCAGCTTGAAAAAGGGAAGTGACGTTCGAAAAAGTAGCCGTGGTGGAGTTACGGTACCTCAACCGGAATACCGTACCCGCGTGGCTCGTGCGCACTGGCTGCTAATCGGCTCACGGCTTACCCATCCCTCTGCTCCTCCTCCCTCTCTTCTCCTTCTTCTTCCTCTCTTCTCCTCCGCCCTAATACGACCGGATCACTATCACAATCCCCGTGTTTGTACAATGAGCCAGGTTGTTTGAGGACGATTCCCGATGTGTGATGTGTCGGGTGTCGGGGTTTGGGAGGGACCATCTCATAAACTCTCATTCACCCATCACCCAAGTCCTGCCAGACTACAGAGTGCCAGCACACATTTTCGACGATACATAACTTGCGGCACCATGTCCGTATGTCTAGTAGCGGTTAATCCTTTTCAACAACGTCTAACATGACTTGTAAAACGTTTGCCAAACCAAAATGCCTAACAACTACTTCTAACTATCTCCGAATAGCCTCAAACTATTTCAATTTTTCTCTAATATGATTTCTGATAAGACTGACAACACCTTGATACGCACAGCGTGGCCACTTCTACACATTACTTCACCAGTTTCTGGGAATATGAAATGAATGAAATGTCAATCGATCACTTGACGCAAGCGCATCCGGCTTGTGTACTCGCCGGATTAAATCACGGTTGTCGAATCCCTCTGATAACGGTATTCCGCCGATCAATCGATTGCGTGATTGTGAGCTGATAAAGCCGGCGAGCAACTACGGTAGCTGTGATCCTGTGAACAGGCTACAATCAGTCAACTTCAAAACAAGGAAGTGGAGTGTGCCACAACAAACCACTTAGAGGTGATTCGAGTATCATTCGCTTCTCTAAATCATCGCTGATCGCTCGTCTATCGGCGTGAATGCTAAGCTTGTGCGCACACAGTCGGACCATGACCTCAGAAGGGGCACCGATGTGAGTATCCAGCTAGAGTAAACACAAACACGCATCCAACAACAACACTGCCACAACTGCCAACCGGGCGGCGAGATCAAAGCGGATAAGTTGCGATCAAGCGAGATCACAGAGCGGTAGGATTAACTCTTACCGTAACGTTACAGTAAGCGTTACCGCACTGCTAAGGTAAAGTGATACTGTGAGGACACAGGTGGATGTGAAACAAGGCTTTGAAGTCGCCGAAGGGATACGGTATGCTCGCACGGTCTACTGTGGGAGACAAAGACGGTTGTAAACGATAATCGGAAATGCGAATATCAGCCAGTCGTCTTCGAAAAACGACGCAGTGTCCATAATAGGATTATGAGTCACATAGACATTCCAGCGCCCCCGTTTCCCCTTATCATACCTGTGCCCTAACAATAACCAAGACTACCGGAGTAGTGGGCAGCCATAAAACGGACCACCTCTCTCGACTCACACTCTCTTCAAAGGCCGCGCCGCCGAGAGCCTTATCACTCGCCTACTTGCCACAACAGTTATGATTCCCTATCACCACACCCCAATCATCATTACAAGCTAACAGTAGGGTGCACGAAAAGACATAAAACACGCGGACATAAAGATAGCGCGAGCCTTTTGATCTGAAATCGATCAATACCGATCGATAGAGGCAGCGTTCCTTCTGTGTCCGCGCTCGTCTACCAAAGCCGTTTATCAGTGGTGGGAGTGATAGAGTGGCGAGATAGCGTGTGATTGGCGGAGGGCGCAGACTGATTGCCCCCCGCTACTATCTAATGAAAACAGCGCAGGAGGAGTCGCGTTGGGGATTAGGTACGATGATCTTGCAAATGTCACGCTGATTACTTGATAGTGAGTGCCCCTCCCGCTGGGGTGAGAATGTGATGGATGGGCCAGCGACTCACCGTGCGACCTTTGATAAGTAAAGCAGCTTATGGAGTGTGGTGGAGCAATGGACAAGGGAAGGGAGGAGGAGAGTGGATCGCGCCACCGGAAGTCGCTCTGACTAATCAAATAATCGCCTCTGGGTGTGCCTATTTCCCAATTTCAAGTAGATTAATAATCATAAACTAGAACCCACAAATGATGTCAGACTGCAGTATCCACACGAATTCAAAAACTAAGGGGCCGTTTTAAATACAGAATGAAATAATACCTCGTAAATCTTGACTGAACACTCATCACTCAACTTCAAAATAAACTGATATCTGAATAGCACATGCACATACATTTCATAATCATCATCTATCATTCACCTACATTGTACTAATTTCACCTCCATCTAACCAAAACTAGCTTCCTCCTTCTCTCCCCTCCATAATATCATCTATCTCATTCCACAGCACACACTTTAGTACCACAACCCGACTCTGCTTGTTTCACAATCTGATATGATATTATGATCCGTGCAGTGGCGTTCAACTTTCATTTCGTATCCCATATTCCATCTTCTTCCCGGTTAGTCCCATCCTTCCTTCCTTCCCACTACCCCCAAATCCCCTACCGTGCCCACAGATTCCGGGTCGTAAATCACTTCTCGTGAAGGCTTATACCGGTGGCCGACTGATAGCAGTCATTCCGTCTGACCCTCTCCATCCACACACTCTCTCGTCCACTCTAGCCCCATTCGACTCCTTCAGTAAGCTCCTTACCACAATGTTGTGATAGCGATAGCATGCTCTCCACACCCCTTTCCTTTACCAGCTAAAATCGCACCCACAATCCAAATCCGTAAAAATCCATAACCGAGACCATTGTAAACGTATAAAATCTTTATTATACAAAGTGCAAAGTATCACATAGAAAAAAGTACAATCATGAAAATCAGAACGGGGGATAAAACTCTGTGCGGAAAATCTCTCAAAAATGTCACAATATTCAAAGCAAGGTCTAAAGCATATCACAGATTCACAGCTTGTTTCATAAAAGTCTAGGGGAACTGTCAGTTGCCTAATACACGCTCCTGCGGAACCTTCCGTACGGACCAGGCATCTCAGCTTCCTCCTCCTGCTCCTCCTCCGTCTGCTCCACTCCAGTCTCAGTCTGCTCCTCGACTCCTCCCTCTTGCTCTACACCAGCCGACTGCACCTCCACAGTACCCTCGTCGCTCATCTTCGCCTCACACGACGGCACCTCAACAGATACAGTAACCATCCATTCTACAGTACATTTCCCTCTACACACCTCGCTGGGCCAGTCGCACACAGAGAGGGCGGGGTTGAATACAGTAGTGGCGGGGCAGGTCATGCGTTCCTTGCGAGTCCACACACATCGGTAGAACACCGAGCAGTCAGACGGGTCAGCCATGTACGCTCCGTGCTCGTGGCCCTCGCAGCCTAAAACAGCAAGAGTACAGTAACCAGTTTGCAGCTGTAGATGTCAAAACACACCGTCGGTGTCGTCGTTGGCAGGCTCGTCACACTCGGGCACATTGGCCCTGTAGTCGCACTGGGCACTCCTCTCGTTGAACACCAAGCCACTCGGGCAGTCAGAGTACACATACATCTCTCCCCCGAAACACTGGATGATGCCGGCGCACTTCTGTACGAGAAGGATAGAATTACTCGAAAACCGTACAGTATCCCATCCCGCATACCTCGGGATGCCTGTAGAATCCGTCGCGGGCCGTGAGGCAGAACTTCTCTAAGTCCTTCTCCTCCTCGAGGGCCGGCTGGGTGTACGTATCAGCCCTCTTCTCCTGGCACTCTGCCAGGGCCATCTTCAGAACACAGCCTCCGCGGGACGCAGAGAACACCTCCGCCGGACGGCCACACTGCTGCGGTTGCGTAACATTCTGAAACACAATAGATCAGGTAAGCAGAGACTCGGCGATTCCCCATCTCACTTACGTTGACACACTTGACGTAGCGGGGGCGGCACACTCCCAGAGGGAGCAGAGTGCCGTCGTCCTTGCCGACACAGCGGTCCGGGCGACTCTCCTACAATCCACAAGTACAGTAACCCATTTCCATCTACAGTAACCCTATGCGTACCTTGGCAGGCGCCACAGTGGTAGCCAGCATCTGAACCAGCATCTCCTTGACGAAGTCGCGTCCGCACACATCGGCCGGCACACAGCGAGAGACGTGCGAGTCGAACAGGTAGCCAGGAGAGCACTTGGCCTCAACACACACGGTTACACAAATACAACCTACAGTACCCACTCGCTATCTACAGTACTCACCCTCTTGCTGACGCCCTCCTCACTGCACACGTGGTAGACCATTCCGCAGTAGCTGGCTGCGAACACGGGCTTCTCAGCGTCGTACACACACTCGTGCGTGTCAAAGTCGTTCGGAGAAGTCTTGTCCGTCGAAGAGCCATCGACTAGAGCATCCGTCGACGATTCATCGGGACCGACAGTGGAAGACGAGTCGGCAGAAGGACCAGAAGAGGCATCGGTATCCGTCGACGATGACGAAGATCCGTAGGGGGATCCAGTCGAAGAAGCGTCGGTAGTCACTCCATCCGCGGCCAGAGTAGATCCAGTGGACTCGTTGGGAACAACAGAAGAAGTCGATCCAGTGGGATCAGTGGAGGCATCAGTTGTGGTCTCGCTGGGCACGACAGGGTATCCATACGCGTCAGTCAGCGCCTCGCCAGCCACAGTAGTCTCAGATCCCTCGGAAGAAGGCGTCGTGACATCGTCAGAGGCCGCAGTTGTCAGCTCCTCCTCGATGATCGTCTCTCCATACACATTGGTGGGAGCGGTCTCGTCAGTCTTGGTGGATCCAGTAGACGCCACTGCAAACAAAGGGTAAGCACCCAATACAAATCAGAATCAACGCACCGCTGTCATCAGAGGCTCCTCTGGCGCACGCAGCCACATTGGTCTTGTAGTCGCACGCTCCAATGTCGAAGTTGAACACCAGTCCGGGCGCGCACGCGAACCCACTCGCCACTCCATTCGAACAGATCGAGAAGATGCCAGAGCACTGCAACCCACAACCATCATACCGTACCCTGCCGCCTATAGTACCTTGTCTCCAATGGCTCCATCCTTGTCGCACGAATCGTGTACGACAGCCGGCGTCGGAACCACGACAGGAATCATTTCGGGACGGTATGGCTCCACCACAGAGTCGGTCGGAGACGCATCGGGACGGTACGGCTAAAACGACAAGGTACAGTAATCAAGAAGGAATGATTAATCTCTGACGCACCTGAACAGTAGCCTGCTCGACAGAAGGCAGAGCGGTGGGCTTGTAGGGCAGAGTCTCGCCGGACGGTCCAGACGGGAGCGGCTGGGTGGAAGTAGTAGTCGTCTCACCAGAGGGAGCAGCGGTCGACGGCTCGTCAGCAGGCACGTTTCCACTGCACGCCGCCACGTTCTCGGCGTAGTAGCAAGTCATGCGGGTGGTGTCGAACTTGGTTGGGGAGGGACAGCGGAGCACAGCCTTGGCCACTCCCTGGTCACACACTGCGTACTCGGCCGAGCAGCCAGACGAAGTCAGACCGGTCAGGTCAGACGGACACGAAAGAGGCGCAGACGTAGTAGACGCCGACGAATCAGAAGCGGGCGTCGTCTCTCCTCCATACACAGGTCCCGAAGAATACTTCTGTCCAACAGTGGTCGTGGCATCAGCAGCGGGAGTAGTGAAGTCGACCGATCCAGCAGTGCTCGTCTCCTGTCCATACACGGCAGGCACAGTCACACCAGTGTAGCGGGTCGTGTGCACGGCAGCAGTCGTCGCCCTGAAAGAGAGCCAGTCAGTGGCGGCCCCAAACCACTCCCCTCCCATTCCACCCACCCGGCCGCGCACTGTTCCACCTGCTCCCTGTCCAGACAGGCCTGTGTCTTCTCGCAGAACACAAGTCCCTCTTGGCACGTGAACAAGTGAGTCTGTCCATGCGCGCACATCACAAAGCGGCCAGTGCAGTCCAGACCGAACCCGCCATCCGCCCGCACCGTACAGTCAAACACGGGAATCGAGCCTGAAACAGAAGTCGATAAACCTAGTTGGAAGACAGATACCCCGCTGCAACGCACCCTGGGTGGTCTCGGGCTGGGCGGCAGAAGGGGTCGACGAGGCAGAGCCGGAATAACCAGTAATTGTGGTTCCATCCGAGGCAGGAGTGGCAGAGGTGCTGCTCACTCCGGACACGGCGGGTGCGGGGGCGGCAGTCGTCCACGACTGGCCCTCCTCCGGAGCCACGCCCCCGCATTCCACAGTCTGGTCACGCGTCTCGCACGACTGCTGCTTCTCCGCGAACATCTTTACAAGCCATCGTCAGTACCATACAGTATACCTTTCCACTACCGTCTACCGCACTCACCAGATCAGCGGGGCACGTGAAGCGGTAGGTCTTTCCATTGGAGCACACGATAAACTCGTTCGAGCAGCCGTTGGCATACGCTCCGTTCGCCCTGCAACCGATCAATACAAAATCAATACGATCAATTCCAAATGCCACTCACCTGTCGGCACAGGTGTCATCTCCATCGACATACTGCGCCGGCGCGCCCGTCACCTGCTCAGAGTAGGCAGGGGTCGACAGCTCGGAAGCCACAGTGCTGCTCTCTCCCGCGTATCCCTCAGTAGAGGTGGCCGGCTCATCCGAAGTGAGCAGCTCATCCGTCGTAGTCTCCGTCTGAGTGTAGGTAGACGTCGTGTCAGGAGATGCGGCAGGGGCAGAGGTGGTGGTGGTAGTCTCGGTATGGACGGGGAACACGGGAATCGAACCCGATCCGCACACATCCTCGGCCTCGCAGCGGGCAGTCACAGAGTCGAACAGATCGCCCACGGGGCAAGCGGCCAGCTAGAAGGGTAACGATTAGATTCCAACAACTAGCCAGATACCACGCGCACTCACCATGGTCTGTTCAGTGGCGCAGTAGACGTAGTCCTGACGACAGAATCCGATAGAAACGATCTGTCCGGTCATTCCGGTGCCACACACGACGTTCTTTCCGGGAGTGGTAGATCCATACGAGGGGATCGTGGCGGGCACGGCATAGCTCCTCTTCCTCCTAAGCTGAGGCAGAGTGGCTTCGGGGTCGACAGTCGGCTCCACTCCTTCCTCCTCCATTCCAGACGACTCCCACAGATCCTGGGCCTTGGCCGGCCAGATGGCGTGGATGCCAGTAGGCACGCGCTCCTCGAAGTGGGCAAACTCATCGTACACCTGAACAGACGCAGACCACATGAATGTCCGATCTCCAGTCTCCCCTCACCCTCTTGCCCTTCTTGGCCTCGTCGAACACTGCGTGCATGCGTCCCTCCCTTCTTCCGCCCTTCCACTCGTCCCGGATGCGCTTGTTGCCTCCATCCGGGAACGTCTCTCCAGCGTACACCTTGTCCCAGCCGCCAGCGAATCCATCGTGCACTGAACAGTCCGCAGACTCGACCCATTTCCGCTCGACCCACTCACCGTGCGGCTCGTACATGTCGTCGTCTCCGAACGAGGAGCCGGCGTGTCCTGGCCGTCCGTACCCCCTCCTCTCCCACGCGTCCCACTCCACCCTGTCTCCCACGTGGCCGTCGTAGAACGAGCCGGCAATCATGCCCCTCTGGTGCTGCTGTCCCACAGAGAACGCCTCCGCGTATCCCATCTGTCCATTGCATCCAGACACCAGGAAGCGCAGTCTGCACTGACCAGAGTGCGCGTCGTACCGGTGGTTCATCGGACAGCGGCCAACCGACCAGTCCGAGCCGTACTCACACACCTCAATCACAAGCATCAGTACAGTACGGTACAGCTGGGGTACTCACCAGGTAAGTCCTCTCGCAGGGTCCGCGGGCATATAGATGTCCAGCCTTGCACATGGTCTGTGGCTGGGGCCGAGTATACTGGGGGGCGGGCGCGGGAGGGCGGTACGAAGTCTCATCCGAGTGACCCTTGTTCAGCGGAACAGACACGCACGACGCCAGATCGTACGCGCACAGGAGGTACTGCAATAATACAATAATCACCACCCATCTACAGTACCAGCACCTTGGAATCGAAGAGGGTCTGTCCTGGGCATCGTCGCATAGTCCACACTCCACTCTTGCACTGCACGAACTTGGTCGAGCAGTCTCCGAGCGAGCGGCGCGCGTACTCCGTGCACTCTCCGTTCCAGCCCGCATCCGTCGTCGTCGTCGGATACTGCGTCGTCGTGCCAGCAGTCGCCTCGGTCGTTCCCTCGGAGGGAGTCGTCGTCTCGGGGACACCAGTGGTAGTCGTTTCTCCGGCAGCCACAGTGGTGGTCGTTTTTCCTCCAGTGCACTCGGTGGCATAGTCGCACGCCTTGGCCGCGTCGCTATACACCAGTCCATTGGGGCACGTGCGAGAGTGGACAACGCCGTTCGAGCAGATCACAAACTCCGCCACACAGCCCAGCGAGTAGTAGCCATCCGCACGGCCAGAGCAGTCTGAGTCCACAAAGTCTATATCCACAATACGACATCAATTTCCAGTCCACTCACCGAATGCTCCAGGGTCTTGGGCGGGCGTCGTTCCCGTAGACGACTCGTAGCCAGAAGTCGTCGATGTCTGGGTGGTAGTCTCGTATCCAGTAGTCGTAGACTCGGAAGGAGAAGCGGCCGTCGTAGAAGACGACACGGTCTCGCACACCTCAGCATAGTCGCAATACTGGGCCGCCTGAACAAGCAAATACAATAACCAGTTTTCAATGTACAGTAGCCTACCTCGATGAACACGAGCCCTCCGGGGCACACTTGCGTGTACGCGTATCCAGCGACACACGACACGTATTCGGAAGAGCACTTCGATGTCTCATAGTTGCCATCGGGCAGGGAAGCACAGTCTGAACGGGTATATGGTAATACATAATCTACAGTATTCCTATCCCCAACGCACCCCTGTTAGCAGCGACAGTGGTCTCGTATCCAGTGGTGGTTCCCTCAGTCGTCTCCTCTCCGTATCCAATCGTAGTCGGCACAGTCGTCTCCTGCTTGTCAGAGGCGGGAGTCGTCGTAGACTCTCCAGCCTGGCACGCATCCGGATAGTCACAGTACTGCTGCTTCTAAAACAGTACAGTAACTTTTTTCCTCCACATATCCCTCCGTACCTCTAGGAAGACGAGGCCATCGGGGCACTGGTTCGAGTAGGACACTCCGGCGGCACACGTGACAAACTGGGTCGAGCAGGGAGACACCTCATAGTGGCCATCGGGGCGGCTAGAGCAGTCTGAAAGAGCGGGATCAGGGAGAATCGATCCATCCATCCGCCCACGCACCAGTGGCATCGTTGGCGGGAGTGGTATCCTCCTGGTAGGTGGTCTCCTCAACAGGGGCCAGTGTGGTGGCCAGAGTGGTCGCAGCCTCACTCGTTCCATATCCTCCATACGAGGGAGTAGTGGTAGAGCCATCAGCAGCCGGTCCACACTCGGTCGGGTAGTCACAGTGCTGGTTCGCCTACAAATACAGTAACCGTTTGAATATACAGTATGCTACTATGCTAGCGTACCTCGATGAACACGAGTCCAGCGGGGCAGTAGTACTTGTGTGCCTGTCCGGCAGTGCACACCACGAACAGACCGGCACACGGCTGCAGCTCATACGCGCCATCCTCGCGAGAACCACACTCTGCAAACAATCCATCCATCAATCAATAATCGATCGATTGCAAGTCCACTCACCGTTCGTCACATCGGAAGCGACGGTGGTCGTGGAGGGAATCTCCGTGGAGGTAGACTGGGTGGTCACGGCGTCCGTGTATCCGACAGTGGAGGTGCTGGTGGTCGAGTATCCTTCAGTCGACGTCGAAGCCGGCGCGTCTCCGCCCAGACAGGAAGAGGCGTAGTCACAGTACTGAGACTTCTGCAATAAGCGAGGTGAGTGGATGAAGATGAACGGAAGACGAACCTCGATGAAGACCAGGTTGTGAGGGCAGCTGCGCACGAACTTGACGCCAGCCACACAGGAGACGTACTGGTTCTGGCACGATCCGAGCTCATAGTGACCCTCGGAGTGAGACGCACAGTCTAAAGGGAAAAGTAATGCAATCAATAAACCCATCTCATCTTAACGCACCAAACTCGACGTCATCCATGGCCTTGTGAGTAGTGGTCGCCTGGGTGGCGGCCCTAGTAGTGCTGGCCTGCGTCGTAGTCTCCTCCTGTCCATACGAAGCAGGCGTCGTCGTCGACAGCACATCCAGTTCACAGCTCTCCGCGTAGTCACAATAGCGGCGCTTCTAAACAATCAATCAATACATGATAAATGATCTCTCCACGCACCGAGTTGAATACCAGTCCGTTGCCACACTGGCGGACAGAGGCCGCGCCATCCGTGCACTCCACGAAACCAGACACACATCCGTTCGAGTATAGGCCGTTGGCGAGCGTGGAACAGTCGATACCTGAGTCGATAAATATCAATCAATAAACCAGCCGAGCGATGCACCATGTGACTCAGTGGCGGCAGTCGTAGCCTCGGCAGTCGTCGCAGCCACGGTGGGCTTGGTGTTCATACGAGTCGTCTGCTTCGAATACGAGACAGAAGTGGAAGGAGGGAGAATAGTAGTAGTAGTAGACGACGGAACGTCCGCGGCGGCCTCACATCCCTTCACAGCCTCCTTGTAGTCACAGTAGCCGTCCTAAACGTGATAATGGATAAGCTACCAAATGATTGATTGATTGAAATATGTATATAGTATCAATTCCTAAACGCACCTTGTGGAAGACGAGACCAGCGGGACACTTGTTGTAGATGGGCAGGCCATTCGTGCACGTCAGGTACGTGCTGCTGCAGCCCACGGCAAAGTCGCCGTCAGTCTTGTCCACGCAGTCTGCATCGAAAACCATTACAATGAATGAATGCAGATATCAGCACCTCCTTGCTTCTCGGGCTGGGCGAACTCCCAGGTAGTGCTCTCAACATCATCGGATGCAAGAGTAGTCGTTTCCTTAGCAGGCAGATAGCCGTTGATCTTCAGAGCTGCAAGCAAAAGGGTCAATTCGATGCTCATCTCCATCGATCGCTATACCCACCGTATCCCTCTTCAGCCTCTGTGTCGTTTCCGGAAGGCAATGCCTGTCCGCCACACTCAGTGATGGCACCCTTGTAGTCGCACTGAAATATCGATTAATCAATGATAGAACAATCCGTGAATGATTGAATGAAGAGAGAACTCACGCGCTGAGAGTCGGCGTTGAAGAACAGGTTTCCTGGGCAGTTGGCGCGAGCGACGGCTCCACCGGAACAATACCAGAACTCCTGGGTACATCCCTCGGCGTACATGCCATTGCGACGGCCAGAGCAGTCGAACGGCGCCACCGTAGTCGTCACTGAAACGCACAACGGTTATGGTACGTTTCCAATGGGGGAGAGAGAGACGAACATGTACAGTCGGCGATGTTGTAGTCGTAGTCGCACTTGGCAGCGTCGGGGTTGTAGTAGAGTCCCTGGGTGCAGTTGACGATAGAGGCGACGCCCCCATTGCAGTAGTGGAAGAAGGGGGCGCATGGCCCGGCCGCGAACAGCCCATCCTCACGGGACGAACACACATCTACAATCACACTATCAATTGATGAGATGATGAGGACAATATGAGGAAGAGAGATGCAAACAGTGACGTGATATCAACTATTAGCCAGCCGATCGATATATAGTGACAAAAAAGGCGCGAGAGTCTCACTAGAGGCAGCCGGTAGTCAATCGATAAACGATGACAAAACAACAAGGAAGAGAAGAGCACGCAGCCATTTTGAAATAATCAATCAATGGCGCAATGTAAGCATTTCTGCTCTATCTCATGGGGCAAGTTCACAAGTACAAAACATAACTGAACGTACCACACAAAACGCAACACGCGGTGAAACGTACCTGTGGAGGTCGCGGCGGCGACGAAAAGGGCGCATAGCGCCAACAGCCTCATGGTTGCGGCGCGATCGGGGGGCGGCCGGCGAGAAGTGCACAAGGGCGGACGAGTGACAACAGCCGAGCACAATGCGCCCCCACCGCCCCCCGTTCCCGCCAAATCGAACACTCCCGAACCGATCTGCAGCCCGCCCGCCAATCAGCGCGCGCGATAGGCAGGAGGGAGAGGCGAGGTAGGTCGGCACTCTACCCTCGTCTATTCAGTCACTCTCACCAGCCTAGTCGGGTGGTGTTGTGACGCGGGCGGGATGGGCATTGATTTGGAGAATGTGTATAGTTTGAACGCTCATGTCATGAATACCCGCGGTGCTTGTTGTTCGACGATAGCTGCTTATGTTATTGATTATCTATTAAAAGTACTTGCGCAAAGAGTCACTGCTTGTGTCAACCCAATTCAACAAAAGCACATGTATAAAAACTTTCTCATTGTAAAACTTTTTTTAATATTCACAACAGTCTTTTTCCAGCAGCTTTGCGGTATATAGTGAAAAGTTTTTTTTCTGCGGTATATAGTGAAAAGCTGGGAATTTCATTGAATATTCAAAATTTCATTTCTTTGACGTGGAACGTGTGTGTACATACATATGAAGAAGAAACATGTGCGGAAGGACACGGTGGCCTCCTGCGCGCGATCGCCCATAACTTCTTACAGGGAAGAAAAACTAACATAATAGGAGGGTGCTGACATAGCGCATACATATGTACAATAGTCAATGACTCTTGGTCAGATTCTGGCGCGCACCCTAAACCATCACAAGCGAGTGGACGCTGCGCGCCCTCTCTAATAAAGCAATTTGTAATCAATCGATCCGAATACATGAAAAAGTTTGCCGAACTGTCAAACAGGCTCTCTCTTTTCATTCTTGAAACCGTGTGGTTATTTGAATCATCAGGAAAAGCTGGGAATTTTATTTAATATTCAAAATTTCATTTCTTTGACGTGAAACGTGTGTGTACATATGAAGAAGAATCCGGATACATGAAATAGTTTGCCGAACTGTCAAACAGGTTCTCTTTTTCACTCCTGAAACGGTGTGGTTATTTGATTCATCAGGAAAAGCTGGGAATTTTATTTAATATTCAAAATTTCATTTCTTTGACGTGAAACGTGTGTGGACATATGAAGAAGAATCCGGATACATGAAATAGTTTGCCGAACTGTCAAACAGGCTCTCTCTTTTCATTCTTGAAACCGTGTGGTTATTTGAATCATCAGGAAAAGCTGGGAATTTTATTTAATATTCAAAATTTCATTTCTTTGACGTGAAACGTGTGTGTACATATGAAGAAGAATCCGGATACATGAAATAGTTTGCCGAACTGTCGAACAGGCTCTCTTTTCACTCCTGAAACGGTGTGGTTATTTGATTCATCAGGAAAAGCTGGGAATTTTATTTAATATTCAAAATTTCATTTCTTTGACGTGAAACGTGTGTGGACATATGAAGAAGAATCCGGATACATGAAATAGTTTGCCGAACTGTCAAACAGGCTCTCTCTTTTCATTCTTGAAACCGTGTGGTTATTTGAATCATCAGGAAAAGCTGGGAATTTTATTTAATATTCAAAATTTCATTTCTTTGACGTGAAACGTGTGTGTACATATGAAGAAGAATCCGGATACATGAAATAGTTTGCCGAACTGTCGAACAGGCTCTCTTTTCACTCCTGAAACAGTGTGGTTATTTGAATCATCAGAAAAAGCTGGGAATTTTATTTAATATTCAAAATTTCATTTCTTTGACGTGAAACGTGTGTGGACATATGAAGAAGAATCCGGATACATGAAAAAGTTTGCCGAACTGTCAAACAGGCTCTCTCTTTTCATTCTTGAAACCGTGTGGTTATTTGAATCATCAGGAAAAGCTGGGAATTTTATTTAATATTCAAAATTTCATTTCTTTGACGTGAAACGTGTGTGTACATATGAAGAAGAATCCGGATACATGAAATAGTTTGCCGAACTGTCAAACAGGTTCTCTTTTTCACTCCTGAAACGGTGTGGTTATTTGATTCATCAGGAAAAGCTGGGAATTTTATTTAATATTCAAAATTTCATTTCTTTGACGTGAAACGTGTGTGGACATATGAAGAAGAATCCGGATACATGAAATAGTTTGCCGAACTGTCAATCAGGCTTTCTTTTTCACTCCTGAAACGGTGTGGTTATTTGATTCATCAGGAAAAGCTGGGAATTTTATTTAATATTCAAAATTTCATTTCTTTGACGTGAAACGTGTGTGGACATATGAAGAAGAATCCGGATACATGAAATAGTTTGCCGAACTGTCAAACAGGTTCTCTTTTTCACTCCTGAAACGGTGTGGTTATTTGATTCATCAGGAAAAGCTGGGAATTTTATTTAATATTCAAAATTTCATTTCTTTGACGTGAAACGTGTGTGTACATATGAAGAAGAATCCGGATACATGAAATAGTTTGCCGAACTGTCAAACAGGTTCTCTTTTTCACTCCTGAGACGGTGTGGTTATTTGAATCATCAGAAAAAGGGGATAATTTTATTGATTATTCAAAATTTAATTTCTTTGACGTGAAACGTGTGTGGACATATGAAGAAGAATCCGGATACATGAAAAAGTTTGCCGAACTGTCAAACAGGCTCTCTCTTTTCATTCTTGAAACCGTGTGGTTATTTGAATCATCAGGAAAAGCTGGGAATTTTATTTAATATTCAAAATTTCATTTCTTTGACGTGAAACGTGTGTGTACATATGAAGAAGAATCCGGATACATGAAATAGTTTGCCGAACTGTCAAACAGGTTCTCTTTTTCACTCCTGAAACGGTGTGGTTATTTGATTCATCAGGAAAAGCTGGGAATTTTTATTTAATATTCAAAATTTCATTTCTTTGACGTGAAACGTGTGTGGACATATGAAGAAGAATCCGGATACATGAAATAGTTTGCCGAACTGTCAAACAGGTTCTCTTTTTTACTCCTGAAACGGTGTGGTTATTTAAAATCATCAGGAAAAGCTGGGAATTTTATTGAATGTTCTAAACTTCAGTTTTTTTCGGTATCCGTCGACGATGACGACGATTCGTAGGGGGATCCAGTCGAAGAAGCGTCGGTAGTCACTCCATCCGCGGCCAGAGTAGATCCAGTGGACTCGTTGGGAACAACAGAAGAAGTCGATCCAGTGGGATCAGTGGAGGCATCAGTTGTGGTCTCGCTGGGCACGACAGGGTATCCATACGCGTCAGTCAGCGCCTCGTCAGCCACGGTGGTCTCCGATTGCTCGGAAGAAGTCGTGGCATCGGCAGAAGGCGTCGTGGCATAGTCAGGAGACGTCGCATGGGCAGAAGTGGTGCCATCGTCAGAGGCCGCAGTTGTCAGCTCCTCCTCGATGATCGTCTCTCCATACACATTAGTGGACGCGGTCTCGTCAGTCTTGGTGGATCCAGTAGGCGCCACTGCAAACAAAGGGTAAGCACCCAATACAAATCAGAATCAACGCACCGCTGTCATCAGAGGCTCCTCCGGCGCACGCAGCCACATTGATCTTGTAGTCGCACGCTCCAATGTCGAAGTTGAACACCAGTTCGGGCGCGCACGCGAACCCACTCGCCACTCCATTCGAACAGATCGAGAAGATGCCAGAGCACTGCAACCCACAACCGTCATACCGTACCCTGCCGCCTACAGTACCTTGTCTCCAATGGCTCCATCCTTGTCGCACGAATCGTGTACGACAGCCGGCGTCGGAACTACAACAGGAATGACCACCGGACGGTATGGCTCCACCACAGAGTCGGTCGAATTGAGACTACGACGGAGGAGCTGCTCACTTCGGATAAGTCGGCCACCTCTACTGAGGAAAACGCGGGAGAAAGCAGCACTGTGGCCTCCGAGCCGTCGACCCCTACCTATTCTGAGCAGGTGACGGTGACGGGCGCGCCGGCGCAGTATGTCGATGGAGATGACACCTGTGCCGACAGGTGAGTGGCATTTGGAATTGATCGTATTGATTTTGTATTGATCGGTTGCAGGGCAAACGGAGCGTATGCCAACGGCTGCTCGAACGAGTTTATCGTGTGCTCCAATGGAAAGACCTACCGCTTCACGTGCCCCGCTGATCTGGTGAGTGCGGGAGACGGTAGTGGAAAGGTATACTTTATGGTACTGACGACGGCTTGTAAAGGTGTTCGCGAAGAAGCAGCAGTCGTGCGAGACCCGGGACCAGACTGTGGAATGCGGTGGCGTGGCTCCGGAGGAGGGCCAGTCGTGGACGGCTGCCGCCCCCGCACCCGCCGTGCCCGGAGTGAGCAGCACCCCTGCCACCCCTGCTTCTCATGGAACCACCACTACTGGTTACTCTGCCTCTGGAACCACCAAGACTGCCTACTATGGCCCTTCACCGACACCTTGCACTCGCATGAGCAGCGCCGCGATGCACTTACATGCAAGAAGTATCGATTGATTGGTGGCAGCGGGCAGCGCAGGCGCGATGGGGGCGGGGCTAAGGCGGTGTGCGGGGTGAGGGTGGGCGACGGCATGCGCATGACGGTCCTATCGGACCGCGCCGCGACCGCATCGCTGACGTGCCACGTGGGTGATGGTTGGATCCTCTGCCCGTTTTGCATGTTTCTGATGTATTCTTCAACCATCCATGTATGTATTGGTTTAATGTTTTTTTGCATCTCTCTGACTCTATATTATTATTTATCTTCTGGCTGTCTTGTTCATTGCGTGTATATTCGGCATGCTTTCATGTTTTTGACTGTCCTCTTAACGGATAGGACAGCTTGAAAGATAAACATATCGTGGTTTTTGTGGGTGTAATCACATTCTTCGTCCGTTTTGCGCTTTCGTAGCTCCACAGCGTGCGCGTTAAGGCGAGGTCAGACTCGATTATGTATCAAAAACCGCTTTATGATACAAAAAGCCTCTTTCTGAGGATCTTTCGGTCGAGGACACCGGAAGGCTACGAGAAGCTCCAGCACTTCGTCCGTGAAGACTTCGTCGGCTGCAGCCACAACCAGGACATGCTCAGCCTCGCCGGCACTCACGTCATCGTGAGTAATGATTGCCTTTTATCTTTATTATCTTCACATATGTGTTTGACGCTTGCCTTTGACTAATTCCGTTTGCCTTAACCGCGTGTGTTTATGTTTCAAGTTTCGAAGGAGTTCGCTAAGTTTTTATTTAGTAGATTGTGACAGTCAACTATAACAGAATCAGAATGTTTATATCACACGGTCTCTGTAAAAATCGAACTCTCCACAGACTAGACCAAAACTAGAAAAATCATAGTCACGGATTTTGATGAAAATAATTTTTCTGAGGTTTTCGAACATTCTGAACACATCCTGCGCAGTGGCTGAAACCAAAAAAAATTTTGGTATCAGATATGGTATACGGTACCCCAAATTTGCATAATGGCCCAAACTCAACCAAACTTTGATCTGAAGGTGTCATTTTATTCGATACATGATTAGAAACAAGTTCATAATTAACATTTCTGCATAATTTCAATGATTAAAAAATTATAGTCACAAAACCGAAAAATTTTCTATTTTTCCAGATATTTTCTTTTTTGAAAATTTAACCGATGTCCGCCCAGTCCAAATGAAAGCAACGTTATTTTGAGCAAATTATGACGGTCATTTTCAGCTATTAAAATCAAAAATCGAAAGACACCTTTTTTGGAAACAGCCGCTCAAAGTTGGTACACTCCGACATTCCTAGTCAACAAAATTCCAACTGCAAAGCGTTTATCAACAAAAATTGCGGGGATTGTTCAAATCAAACTATTCAAATGTTTATACGTTATCTCTAACACGATATTTACTCGTAGTAAAGTAAATCACTCATAAGAACATAAAATCGTTAACGTTTTGCGATGATTGCAGGTACACCAATCGGGCTCTTGCATTCATTTCCATTTGGGTATTTGTTTTGCGGACAATACTCATGCGAACCAACATTGAATCAACATTGATGTTGATAATCGATAGATATTTGATATCTATCGATAATCGAAATGCGTGGCAACTAAGGACCAGCTTGCGTTGTTTTGCTTGCGGTATCCTGAGCACAACCCAACCTCTTTCAATTTGATCTGTCCGTAGATGTAGAATCAGAAATAATCGAGATGTGAACGACTTCGATCTCCTACTCTCTCTCTCTCTCTCTCTCTCTCTCTCTCTCTCTCTCTCTCTCTCTCTTGCGCTCTCTCTCTCTCTTGCGCTCTCTCTCAGGATCTTTTAATGCCAAGCTCACTCTGCAGCCATCTCAGGTGCGGGAAAATAGAACATTTTAATCTTATGGAGTCCAAGATGGCTTACCGAGATGAAATCCACAAGATTGGAATCATCACCTACATATGTATAACAAAAATACTTTTGAAAAAAGTAGCTATACTTCGCTCACTTCCTCGTATCAAGTAATCAAGTCTGAAGCGCCTGCCGCGCAAAGAATTAAGGATACCGGAGTACGTTAGTACGAAAAAAACCAAAGCTTTTCTACTTCACTCCCCCTCAGGACTATGGAATATGTGGACCTCGAAACAACAGCCAAATCATGGTCACTGCGACCAAGTCAGGAATTGATAATAGATTTTCAGCTGAAGACTGTCGTAGATAAATATCCTCCGAGAGAAACAGTGAGCCTGCACGGAGTAGGCTACACGGATTTTAGAATCACTGTTGACATTAAGTGGAGTGGTTATAGAAATTCGTTTCCTGTGGTCAGTTGAATCTCACGTTATTGGACAAGCTGGTCCCTAGTTGCCGCGCATTCGATTATCGATGGAAATCAAAAAGCTATCGATAACCAACATCAATGTTGGTTCGTATGAGTATTGTCCGCAAGGCAAATACCCAAATGGGAATGAATGCAAGAGCCCGATTGGTGTACCTGCAATCATCGCAAAACGTTAACGATTTTATGTTCTTATGAGTGATTTACTTTACTACGAGTAATTATCGTGTTAGAGATAACGTATAAACATTTGAATAGTTTGATTTGAAGATCTCCGCAATTTTTGTTGATAAATGCTTTGCAGTTGGAATTTTGTTGACTAAGAATGTCGGAGTAGAGAAAGGTGGGGTGCCGTGGAGTCAATCAATAATGGGCGGAGCTACAGGAGGCGGAGCGTAGAGTGGCTCCGCCTCCTAAAGCCACGCCTCCTTACGCTCCGCCCCTTCGAACCACGCCCCTCAAATGCCCCGCCCTCTGAAGCCACGCCTCTCTAGCACCGCCTATTAGAGTCACGCCCGTCTTGCAATACCTATTTGAGGCATTATGAACTTGTTTCTAATCTTGTATCGAGTAAAATGACACCTTCAGATCAAAGTTTGGTTGAGTTTGGGCCATTATGCAAATTTGGAGTACCGTATACCATATCTGGTACTAAAAATTTTTTTGGACTCAGCCACTGCGCAGGATGTGTTCAGAATGTTCGAAAACCTCAGAAAAAAATAATTTCATCAAAATCCGTGACTATGATTTTTCTAGTTTATCGAAAGTTCGCTTTTTACAGAGACCGTGTGATATGTACTTCAGCAGTCTGTCGAAATTGTACTTTGACGCGGATCATCTTCTGCAAGGATTGAACGCCTCTGACATCATTCGCAACATATACAGCGTTAGTTTTTTGTTCCTTTTTTTGTCGTTTCGGAATCGGGTTGTATAATCTTTAAAAAAATATTTTCTCGGTTTATTTACATGATTTCAGAATTCTGTTGGTTTGACGGACGATTATCCTGGTGGGAATTACTTCAACAAGATTGAACTCCTCGCCCCGCTCAGGATGAAGTACATCGGACAGATTGGTCAGTGCTGGCTGGGATGAAAATCAAAACTAGAAGTAGAAGGAATGAGAAAGAAATGAGGGAGGGAGAGAGGGTAAGATGTGGTAGATAGTTTTAAATGTAAGTAAATAATAATTATTCTATGTCGTTGTCTACATGTTTTGGTTTTGTTAAGGTACATGATTATATGAGAGGTTGACTTGACATGTTTAGTGGAACTGGCGGAGACAGTTCGAATGGAGAACAGCGTGGACAACGTTCTCATTGACGTTCTTCGTGGCTGGTACGCACTTTGTTCAAACCCGGTAAGTGGCGTTCTGGCGTCACAGACTATATATATTCTCTGTTTAGATAATATGTGTATGTTCTATGTTTCAAAAGCTCTCGCTGCAAACGCAGCCGGATGCGTAGCTAGCTGCCGATCTATCTACACTGTATGATGCGGCTCCAGGTAAGTGCGTCTTTGATCGTTTCTATCCGTCTCTCGTTTATGTTTATTATTTTTGTAGGAGAATCGAAACATTGGGTCTTCCTACATTATCGAGTCTCCAAAGCAGCTGCGAGAAAAAAAGAGAAGCGAGTTGTCAGCGAACTCTCAGAGGCATGCATAGGGCTCATCATGCCCGACAAGGCATCTCACCTGGTTTTGGCCTTAGAAGCGGACGACAAGTCAGTGTGAGTGTTTCTTTATAATCAAGTTGTAGCATATTGGTATTGCGGGTGTGCTGTGCTGTAATGTATCGTGCAAATGATCTATACCATGTAAATATCTATATGTAAACAGTGTTTTTTTGTCGGATGGACAATATGTGTGAGTATGAACATAATGCAGTCTTCATTTCAGCGAAGCATCTGCGGCTGTTCTTGTGTTGTCGGACTCTGAGTTCCTCGAGGTCGCCTCTGTGCTCAAGAAAGGCGAGAAGCTGACGCCACCACCACAGTAAACGCCATGTGAGAGATCTACACATGTGATTTGAACTTTTGAGTCGTAACATTTCTTTTAGGGTGATGTACACGTTCCTCCAGGATCTGAAGTCGACTGGAGGAAAGCCGTCTATCGACCGGTTCATCAAGCTTCTCCCTCTTGTCAATCAGTCAACGGTGAGTTAAGATCGAGTGAGTGAGTGATTGAGTAGGATTTTGACAGACTGGTGGTGGGCAAACGTTCAGAGAGAAAGTATGTTTTGATAATATAAGAGAGAAAACAAAATTTTATGTATTGATATTCTTAGTTCGATCTGTCGCTCCTCATTGCTGCCGAATTCAATCTCTTCGATAGCAGTGGATATGCCAACAGCCGCCATGCGTTCACTCTGCCGGCCGTCATCGCTGCTCTCACCGACTATAATTTTTATACTCGGGCGGAGAACACGTGAAGGTCAGTGACAAACTGTTAATCAATCGTTATTGTAATGGGCAAAAATGGCGATAGAAAATTACATTAGATGTTGGGTAAATGAAAAACACCAGTTACGTTTCATTGCAGACGATCAACGGCGCTTCGGGCAAGCTCGTGAAGGACCCTCTCGTCTCTGCTTTCCTGCTTCTTCGTTACTGTGGCAGTGTCCACTCCATGTATACGAACTGGCAGCAGTGGGCCGGTGAGAACTCTTTGCTATGAAATATTGTCCTTTTAACGTTATTGATTAGTTGGCGTCGCAATGTATGAGAGCTAGGCGTGATATCATACGTGCTCGTTCAGCGAAGGCTGTGTGGGATGACATGATCACGTGGTCGAATGACCCGTCTGCAACATGGGACGACGTGCTATCGCCGGACTCGTCGACGGCGCTCGAAGCGATCGCACTCGTCAAGCAGCATTTTGCACGAGTTTGCAAAAGCTCACCTTCCACCTCTTCCGATTGGGTTAGTTTAATGATCATATTGTTGTTGTTGTTTGTAATAGTTGTGTCTGTTTCGAGTTTGTGCGTTTTTTCAGTTCCGTAAGGTTGCCAAGTTTGCCGACATCCTGCTTGAGTCTGTTCGCGAAGGGTACGACGTGAGGATGCACATGAACATCAAGAAGCTGGACCACCGGCTGCTCCAAGTGGTTACGAACGGTTAGTCATTTGTTCTCACGGAGACAGAGCGAGTTGTTTTGTTTGTAATGAAACTGTTATTTATGAAACTTTCTATTGATCGATTGTGGTATGTGGTATTCAATTGAGAATGGTATAAAAACTAGTAGAAATGATCATAAACGATTTGTTTCAGTGAAGACGCCCTCTGACGACCGAGTCGAGCTGTGTGTGATGAATCTGATGTCGGCTCTCGCGGCATATGGTGTGCAACCGTTTGATCCGCCCGCGGCTATCGCCGCACCTTCTGCTGTTGCCACCGTCGCTTCGTCGGCCGCCTCAGCTGCATCCGCCGGATCCGCCTCCAACGCTGCTGCCGGCGTCCCCGATCCTTCTCTCGCTTCCGTGTCTGTGGCTGCGGGCGCAACTGTCGCTGTTCCTGCCCCTGCTACATCTCTTCCCGGGCCCGCTACTTCCGCCGCGCCGGCACCTGCTCTTTCTATTCCGTCGAGTACGGCGCCTGTCGCGCTCGGAATTCCCCCTGTTGTGAAGATTCCGTGAGTGTTGCTTTCATTTGACTTTATGTTATCTGTATAAGTTATACTAGTTGAATTTTAATGGTCCGCTATAATACAAGGTGTTGATGATTATATTAGTATATGTAATGTGAATTGCATTTTTTCGTTGTTGTTTTGGATTTAACGGAAGAACCATTTGCGTTTTTGTAAATTGTGTACTGAGTTCAAGAAGATAAACTTGTTTGAACGATATGTGTTTATTAAGTTTACCTAGGACGATTTCAATGGGCGTTATGTCGACTGTTCCCGCATCCAGCGTCTTGTCAGCACTTGCACCGGTACCCAGTTGGATTCGCATAATGGCGACACTGCCCTACAAGGTGACGCATTCGGCTAGTGGGAATGTTGAATGAGTTGTCTATAGGTGGCCTGGCAGCCAGAAGCGACGTTGGCGAAGGCGCTGGCTCACGCGCCTTTCGAGCTGCTCAATCGAGACGACCTGCTGACGGTGATAGGACGCGTGTACAAGGGCATGACCATTCACCGAGGAGAGGACACGAAGCCAGTGACAAGGAGGTTTGCATTGCATGCTATGTGAAAAGTTGTGTTAATGATGCGGTACTCAGTGCGTTCGGCCGATTTATCGATGCTGCTAGAAGGACGCTGGTGAGGAAGGGCTTCCTTGTCGAGGAGATCGAAGTCTACAACAACAAGACCAAGGTACATGAGTGGGTGTAAAGGCTTGCTTCGAGCATTGCTCGCTTGCTACATTGTTGATTGACCTGATGCGTGATATATCGTTTGTTTCTCTCTCATTGTCGTGTTGTTGAATGTAGTGGTTGAATTCTACATACTCGCTGGGATGTGTGCGTGCTGCTGTGGTGGACAACCATGTTGACGTTGTGCGGTCTCCCTGCTGGCGCCCTCCTGTCCTCACCCTCGATGAGCAGCTCGCCGCGGATCGGCCCGTCGACCGACTCGCTCCACTCGCACCTGCAACGCGCGTCTACTACAGGCGCAAGGAGACATGGCGGCCGGCTCTCGTCGTCGCTTCGTGAGTGCTACCTCTTGAAATAGGCGTGACTAGACGGCGCGGGATGAGTCCGTGTTGATCACGCCCACTATTTATTTATCTCTGCGACCATGTGGTATGGACGAGTATTTGCAGTCACGAGCCGCTGGGCGTGTGTCGAGTGATGGACGTGGCTGCGGATGAGGGAACGGTGTTTGTGGCTAGGTTCGACCGACTGCTGTGTCTCACCGACTTGAAGGCATGTACATGTGGGGTGATAGACTACGAAGGCAGAACTGCTTGCAGGCGGGCTCGCGCGTGCAGTGCAGGGTGGAGGAGAACGGCGTGGCGACGTGGAGGGAAGGCGAGGCGGAGTCGCTACCGAGCGACCCAGACTGGCTGCTGGGCAGGGTACGAGTGCACATGGAGGGACGGTCGACGACTGACGTGTGAGTGAGAGACGGAAAGGGAGAGAAGCAAGGAGGGGCAGTCGGCGGATGAGTGAGTGAGTGCGAGAAAGTGAGAGAGAGGGAGGGAGGAGCAAGGAGGGACAGTCGGTGGATGAGTGAGTGAGTGCGAGAAAGTGAGAGAGAGAGGGAGGGAGGAGCAAGGAGGGACAGTCGGCGGATGAGTGAGTGAGTGCGAGAAAGTGAGAGAGAGAGAGAGAGAGAGAGAGAGGGAGGGAGGAGCAAGGAGGGACAGTCGGCGGATGAGTGAGTGAGTGCGAGAAAGTGAGAGAGAGAGAGGGAGGGAGGAGCAAGGAGGGACAGTCGGCGGATGAGTGAGTGAGTGCGAGAAAGTGAGAGAGAGAGGGAGGGAGGAGCAAGGAGGGACAGTCGGCGGATGAGTGAGTGAGTGCGAGAAAGTGAGAGAGAGAGGGAGGGAGGAGCAAGGAGGGACAGTCGGCGGATGAGTGAGTGAGTGCGAGAAAGTGAGAGAGAGGGAGGGAGGAGCAAGGAGGGACAGTCGGCGGATGAGTGAGTGATCCTGTCCTAACACATCACTGGAAAATCCATTTTACACCTGGAAAATCCAGTTTCCAGCTGGAAAATCCATATTTCCACTGGAAAACTGGAAAATCCAACTGGAAAAACCAGTTTTCCAGTGGAAAATTGGATTTTCCAGCTGGAAACTGGATTTTCCAGGTGGAAAATGGATTTTTCAATAACGTGTTAGGACAGGGTCAGTGAGTGCGAGAAAGTGAGAGAGAGGGAGGGAGGAGCAAGGAGGGACAGTCGGCGGATGAGCGAGTGAGTGCGAGAAAGTGAGAGAGAGAGAGAGGGAGGGAGGAGCAAGGAGGGACAGTCGGCGGATGATTGAGTGAGTGCGAGAAAGTGAGAGAGAGGGAGGGAGGAGCAAGGAGGGACAGTCGGCGGATGAGTGAGTGAGTGCGAGAAAGTGAGAGAGAGAGAGAGAGAGAGAGAGAGAGAGGAAGGGAGGAGCAAGAAGGGACAGTCGGCGGATGAGTGAGTGAGTGCGAGAAAGTGAGAGAGAGAGGGAGGGAGGAGCAAGGAGGGACAGTCGGCGGATGAGTGAGTGAGTGCGAGAAAGTGAGAGAGAGAGAGAGAGAGAGGAAGGGAGGAGCAAGAAGGGACAGTCGGCGGATGAGTGAGTGAGTGCGAGAAAGTGAGAGAGAGAGAGAGGAAGGGAGGAGCAAGAAGGGACAGTCGGCGGATGAGTGAGTGAGTGCGAGAAAGTGAGCGAGAGAGAGAGAGGAAGGGAGGAGCAAGAAGGGACAGTCGGCGGATGAGTGAGTGAGTGCGAGAAAGTGAGAGAGAGAGAGAGAGAGAGAGAGGAAGGGAGGAGCAAGAAGGGACAGTCGGCGGATGAGTGAGTGAGTGCGAGAAAGTGAGAGAGAGAGAGGGAGGGAGGAGCAAGAAGGGACAGTCGGCGGATGAGTGAGTGAGTGCGAGAAGAGAGAGGGGGTGGGTGCATTTGCGGTGTTTAGTTGTGAATGGAGCGCGATACGTCCCGCTGACTTCGACGGAGTGCTGCTGGCTGATTCTATCTGCGACTTCCAGAAGGGCGTTCCTCGCCGAGGTGAGCCGATATACATGTTTGTTTATCAACAGGTTCAAGTGACACCAATAACTGAATAAGGAGACTGACCTGAGTCGCTAGCTGCTGGTTAATCGATGAAAGTAATGCCTTTGAATCAGTTGACGTCATTCTGTGTCTCCTAGGAATGCTGGCGCACCTCGACTTGTCGGCTGAGAAGAGGAAGCAGCACCTGCTGGCGGTTATCGGGCCGCTCGATGCGCCATCCTAGGAGAATGCCCTTCACTTCCCCGGGAGTAGAGTGCCGCTGTGTCTATGTGAGTCTGTGTGAGACGAGTCCCTTCCGTTCTTTCGTAGTGAATATTACGTGCTTAGATTTCCGTTGATTCTTTTTTTCATATTACCGTTGGTTAGTCACTACTAAATTGTTGTTGAGATATAAGGATATGACCACGTGTTTTGAGTGATAAATGAATATATTCAGTTACGTTGTTTACTTCTTATTGTGTCTGCTGTTAGTCTGTTCGCACTCATTACACAAGTTTCTTTTCTATTTTCCGTACTTATCTGTTATGGTTCTTCTCCGTGGTTTTGTTGGTATGGTCGGTTGGCGGCAGCGGGCGAACCTCCACTGCTTTGTTCTTGTTTCGCACAGCACGTCTCGTAGTCCCGTCTGTCGTTGTATCTCCTTGCACGGAACCTTGTCCAGTAATGTCAGTCTCTCAATCAGCCACCCGCACATTGAGGTCTCATCTCGATCAATTCAGTGAGTGACTACCATACGCAATAATGTTATGACACGTATCACCTCGTTTATCACCGTTGTATTATTATGTCGTAGTGATTGATTATTAAAAAGTATGCAATATAGAAAACCTACAAATGATCCGTGTAATACGTGCATGTCCGCAAGATCCATAATATAACCTTTATTTCTCGTATATGAATATATAACACATAGTAAAAAGACGTGTAAGCATTGAAAATATGCATGAACCAGTTTTGAGATCAAATATCAATCACATTCATCCGTGCTGTTGTGTATGTACAGTGCAGCTGGCTGGGAAACCCAAACCACTCAGGAAAGGGGAAGACACAACCGACTAGCTACACAATCAACTAATTGATCAATAAATAAATGAGGAAATCGATCTATCATCTAGGCGATATCGATCACAAAAGCGCTTCGACGAGCTTAGATTCGTAGTTGGCTTCTGATCGGAAAAAGGCAGCGATCAGTCCCTCACTCACGAACAGACCACACGACAGGAGAGAAAAGATCTGGAATGGATACATTTTTGAAACCACAGTTACGGAAATGGAATTGAATTGATTTACTGCCGATATCAAGAATACAACAACGGAAATGAAACACAAAAGGGTTCAGTTTGCGTGAATTATCTGTCGGTGGTTGCTTCTTGTCGGGATACGACGTGAAGAGTTGGTGTGCTTGGTCTCACGCTTAGGTTGACGTCGCAACAGCCATTGTAGAAAGTGTACTCGGCGGGTTCAACTCCGTTCTCCGAGGATTCCTCAAATTCCAAAGCCAGCAACGAACATGTAGCGGGTACCGTTGATCCAGCAATTGTCCACGTAGACCGGGCTTGGCGGGTGCGACGGGAAAATAAACTGGGGGGACCGACCACTCGGGGGCAAGGGAAGATGATGGAATGAAGTTACGGAAAACTAAAGTACAATAACCCTTCAAGAGTACGGTGCTCACCCCTGCCAGCACCCATCCGTTGATGCCGCACTGCGATTCCACCGCGAAATCGTTGATATTACGACCGAGGAACTTGCTGGAAATACTATTTACTCTCTTTCTCTCTCTCTCTCTCTCCCTCTTTCTCTCCCTCCCTCTCCCTCTCACTTGCTCATAATCTGTCGATGATAGTCGGCGATCCACGGACACGCACTGAAAATACATTTGATTATTGATTGACCCAAAGATTCATTTACCTGTAATGCATCTCTAGTCCAAAGACGAAAAGTGCGAATGGAACTGCGCCGAATGAATAGCACATGCTCTGAAAAGGAATCATGAATCCCTTGCATTGATGCTGGTATATGTTGTATGATTTGTTCCCTGCCCTCTCATCTTCCTATTAGTCCCTATTCTATAGGCGGATATTGGTTTTTGTGATGTCAGGAGAGGGTATTATGCTTGCAAGAGCGGCGCCCTTTGATCCACTAATCAGCACTAATCCTTCCAGATGACTCGATATCATGCAAACATCTCCCTCCTCCCGTCTATCATGTGAGATGTATCATACCATCGAATGCCACTTGTGATAAATGTTAGAATATTGAACAGTAGCCGACACTACGTGACTTCCGCATACACAATTGAATGGGATTCTATGGAAGCCTCTTACAAGTGACAATCCTTAGCCTCTCTCTCTCTCTCTCTCTCTCTCTCTCTCTCTCTCCATTTCTCTCTCTCTCTTTCTCTCTCTCTTCTCGCTCCATCGATATCTTCATCTCTCTCCATAGCATGACTCCCGGTTATTAGTTCCCTCAAGCGATAAGAATTAATCTCTTCTTCTCATATTCCACTTTCCTTCCGAGATTCTCTCTCTCCCTCTCTATGTCGTCGAATTTGAGCTCCAAACACCAATTCGAAATACACAAACAAAAATCACCGAATCCGACAACACAGTGATCACTAATAATATCTACATAATACTCTCAACTGTATAATCAGAAATGTAAAAAAAACCTGTGATCTTGTTTAGGTGAAGAAAGAGGAAAAGAGGAGAGAGAGAGAGGGAGAGAGAGAGAGAGAGGGAGAGAGGGGGGGGGGGAAATGGTGCAGTCCACTCACAGTGATCCTTGATATAGGCGACTTGCACAGGTGGATGATCTGCAGAATGACAGTCGCACACAGCATCGACACTGTGAATGTGCCTGCCAGGAACTGACCTGAACAGAACATACGTTTATAATATTATAATGCTTTATTATACGCTTTAAATGATAGAGTTGAGTTGAGTTGTTTCATTACAAACCATAAAGCAAAACTAGTAAGCAGTACCTGTGAGTCTCATCTGATTGAAGGTAGCCGGCATCTCCTTGTCGGACTCGTTGTAGTACCACTTGTCCGGAGTCAACACCAGGCTCTGCAAGGGAAAGGAGTGGGCGGGGCTAGAGTGGGCGGGGCTAGATGTCCAAACCTTGTGCCCTCCGTTGCGCGGATCAAAGTACTGTCCCAGTCCAGAGAAGAGAAGGGCATTGACGAGGATTAGGAGAATCTGCAAAGATAAAAACAATGAAAGAGAGAGGGGAAGAGGAGGGGAAGAGATAGATAGATAGAGGGGGAGAGAGAGAGAGATAGAGAAAGAGAGAGGAGATGTACCATATTTGCCATGCGTATGCTGAACACGACCTTCCCCCCTGAGATGTCTGTCTGCCGTCGGCTGTCCACCTCCGATTCCAGAGCCTGACATTGAAAAAAACTATCATTTACTCAAGTCAAAAATCGTACGTTTTCGTATTCCATCGTTTGCCAGCCGTACTACATCCTGGATTCCTGGTGCTACATGTCAAAAGTCATCATTCATCAATAAGCGTTTCTTCGTTGTCACTCTCAATCAATCAATCGTTTATCCGGAATGCCGGAATCGTTATATCTGAATATGACAACACAATCATAATCATATGCAGCATACAGTAGTGCCTAAGATGCTAGATACATAATAGGCTAACGCCGGGGAAAGACAGGTAGGCTGACGAGGTTAGTGGTGGGAAGACGACACTTGATCGATAATCATTCCTGGACCATTCTTGACGCGTAGAGCTCCGGGTTTTCCTTTGCTTCCATGCCAATCAGTATCTCCTCGCGCCATAGCTGCTTCCACATGAGGGTACTTCCCGCCGCCTCACTGGTTACTCGGGAAGGATTCTTGTCGATGACCGAACATTCGTTGGCGGTGAGGCAAAATGAGGGTATGGTTTATGGTTGTATTCTATTTAGGAAAAACCATAGGCTTCGGCTTCAGAAACTCTGTCAATATTGAAAGCGTATAATACGCGTTATCAAACGCAACACAATCATAATGATATGAAGCATACAGTAGTGCAACGAGCGTAACAAAAGCAATGAGAACAAATAGCTAAAGTTGTAAACAATTATCGACAAGAATTCAATCAGATGCGAACCTGTGCAACGAGTATGAGTCTGTTGAGTGTGCCAGTGGAGACCTTCCTCTCCCGCTCCTTCTGGGAGAACAAAGCCTGTGCCCGGTCCGCCGATTTCTGCAACAAAACACTTATATACGTTGTCCACTATGTTTTTTTTCACCGATCTCCCTATCTTTACGTCCATCGCAGACATGAGTTGCTCAGGCCACTTTACTATTCATTGTTTCATTTTTCAATATCCATATGTCCCCTGACCCTACCAGACTTGTTATTATTTGCATTTCCAATTCCTGAGCTCATTACCATATGCCACCTGCGCGACGAGAGAGTGCGCGATACGAGAGGGTCAGACAGAAAGGGAGGCGCGAGAGTGTGTAGGGACGAGAGAGCGCGGAGATAATTAGGGCGTGTTCAATGTGCGGTCAGCATGAAACATTCACACGCTCCGAGAATCCACCGGGATCCGATGGCAGAGTGAGAGAGAGGCGAGAGAGTGGGGATTCAGAGAGATACAGAGAAAAGGGAGGAGTGAGAGGGTGCATCTCCTTGAGAGGGCAGAGACGGAAGCGGGCAGATGAGATAATGGGAAAGTGTTTGCAAATTTGGTCAAAGATAGGCGTGCTGCTGCAATCCTCTCGCTATTTCATAATTCCACACTCCACTATTGGGAAACCCATCAAAAGCGCAATAAACACTACAGGTGTCAGGGTTTCATCACTCCGCAAAAACCATATTCCGGATGTGGAAATATAGTAATTAGTAATACAATAATACGCTTCGAACTTGCATTTCGCTGCATGATATATATCGCGGTGGATGGGTGGATATTGGGCCAATGATCATTGGCAACTCGCAACACTTGAAGCTCGCGACAACAAGCAATAAGCTTCGTTTGCTCTCCGAACCCCCTTGCAAGCACGCGACAATGAATGACATTGTAATTGCTGCTAATTACTGGTTACTGGCTTTCGCCCGCCGTTCGATTGTGTCATATCCACGTCTACCTGCATATCCTATCCCTAATGCGAGGATTACACAAATCCGTGGAGGAGATTACGGTATACGAGCTGACAGCCTCCCTCTTTTTTCCTCCAGATGGCAGCGGCAATCGAGTCAAGTGCACGATTAAAGAATTGGAGAGAGCGCGCGAGAATCAATGGACTGGCAAATGAGACATATTGCTCAATGGTTTCATGATAGTTGCATAGTTTTCCATCAATCGATATATCTCTGACCAGATCGATTCCCTCCTGGTTCTCCTTGGTCTGGTGGTTCCGAGTGTTCCTTCGTCCGGAAGACGCGGTGGATACAGTAGACTCGTCCGTCTCGTTCGATCCGCCACTGAACACAGAGTACGGCATGTCTGAAATATTTAGATAACAGTCAGTCCGCGACACGACCTCGGTACACGCGGAAGACGACAAAAAAGGGAAGCGCGCCAATTCCTCTCAATTGCATTTGAATCTCTCTCGCAAAGGTCGGTTTCCGGGTGGAGTAGATGAATGACAATTAGAATAGAGGAATGGAGGCGAGAGGCACAGATGCGACGACAGAAAAGACGATTATTACGATTATGTACTGTCCCGATCACAAGCTTTGACCATTCGGCCGTGACGTCACGGCCCGGGCCGTGACATAGCGTGACATTGATTATATATCGTTATCTGATTTAACTAAAAATAAACCAACAACACCATTAAACTCAGCATGCTTGATTTGGCCGGAATGCACATTTCAATCTCATTTTCATCATTCAAATTGACACCCGGGTGTCCATGTGAGAAACACGATTCAGCATGAAAAGAAGCCGCTGTAATTGCAGTCACATTGAGTATAGATAAACAAACTTCTGGATTTATACCTATCTATATATTGTTGATCTGTATACAAAATATCATAGTGAAGTTTATTTCATTCATCGAGATATTCCGATGCAAAGTGGCTGTTTCAAATTGACATCTTTCGATCCGTACACTTTTCACTGGCTCAATGACGTCCGATCGGAATGAGATTTGCACCATTGAACTTCACATCTTTCACTCAATCTTATTATAATGTTGTTTCAGCATTTCGTTTTCATGATTTCCGCTATGTTTTCACTTTCGAGTCTTGTTTCGAGAACCCGGTGCGAGAGGGGAGGGGGCGGGGCGTAGAGGAGTCGCGTCTCTCTGGCTGTGCCCTGCCACAGGCGGGCGAGACTGCGACGCGATAACATATCTGACTTCCTCACTTCAACTTCATGAATTCAAAGTTTAGCAATCTGAAATTGTTCTCAGTTTGTCACAAACATTTAGAGCTTCAAAAAGAGGTCTCATAAGAACATAAGCAACTAACACCATGAAGTCCACGCTTTCAGACCAGTCTCGTTTGCGCACGGCGTTGTTTGAGAAACCAGCTACGATTTTTGTTGCACTGTTTTTGTATCGTTGAGACAAGTAAAATGACATCTTATTTTTGAAATTTGGACCATTTTGAACAAATACAGGAATTGCCACCCGGATTAATTGCCAGTTAAAGATGAGTGAATGCGCAAATCTACCTCCTACTCCCTCTTTTATGGCTCTTTCCCTTTGGCAAAATGTCGAGTCTTGGCATCAAGCCATGTCATGCCTCTCCTCGCCCCGCCCACACATGGGTACTGTACTCACAAAACCATGGTGGCGTGTTTCAAAAATCAGCTTAGATTTTTATTACACTGTTTTTGTCTCGTTGAGACAAGTAAAATGACATCGTATTTTTGAAATTTGGACCACTTTGAACACATCAAGGAATTGCCACCCTGACATAATACCAGTTCAAGATGAGTGACTGTGTGGCGGCGTGGTTTGATGCCAAGACTCGACATTTTGCCAAAGGGAAAGAGCCATAAAAGAGGGAGTAGGAGGTAGATTTGCGCATTCACTCATCTTTAACTGGCAATTAATCCGGGTGGCAATTCCTGTATTTGTTCAAAATGGTCCAAATTTCAAAAATAAGATGTCATTTTACTTGTCTCAACGATACAAAAACAGTGCAACAAAAATCGTAGCTGGTTTCTCAAACAACGCCGTGCGCAAACGAGACTGGTCTGAAAGCGTGGACTTCATGGTGTTAGTTGCTTATGTTCTTATGAGACCTCTTTTTGAAGCTCTAAATGTTTGTGACAAACTGAGAACAATTTCAGATTGCTAAACTTTGAATTCATGAAGTTGAAGTGATGAAGTCAGATATGTTATCGCGTCGCAGTCTCGCCCGCCTGTGGCAGGGCACAGCCAGAGAGACGCGACTCCTCTACGCCCCGCCCCCTCCCCTCTCGCACCGGGTTCTCGAAACAAGACTCGAAAGTGAAAACATAGCGGAAATCATGAAAACGAAATGCTGAAACAACATTATAATAAGATTGAGTGAAAGATGTGAAGTTCAATGGTGTAGAAAGATGTGAAGTTCAATAAGTTCAACGGGACAGTAAGACAGATATCAACGGAGAGAGAGAGAGAGAGGATTCCAGCTGCCTATCAAAACAGTGCCCGGCGTCACTGCTGAAGAGGGAAGGAGGGTGGGAGAGAGAGAGAGAGAGAGAGAGAGAGAGAGAGAGAGAGAGAGAGCGGAAATGCAAATAAGGGAAATACATACGAGATTTGAGGGTCGACTTCCGGTGCAGATTCTCTTTTCGAAGAAGAGGCAAAAATGTGATTCGCGAATAGTCGATACATGTTTATGTGGTGTACCCATACATACCTTACTCTCGACTCAGAATGCAGCTCTCTGAATGCTAACGAGAGAGAGAGAGAGAGAGAGAGAGAGAGAGAGAGAGAGAGAGAGAGAAAGAGAGAGAGAGAGAGAGAGAGAAGAGGGAGAGATTACATGTTACAATCTCGACTCGCAAACGAGTACGTTGCATAGGCAAAGCAGTAATTGCCATACTCGGTTCACTATGCACTATGGATTAGAGAATAGTATACCCTCACTACAACTATAAATTGAATAAAGTGGTCCGACGATTAGCAGTGCGGTAAACTGCGCAAGTTTGATGAACGACCCGTAATTTGGAGCGTAACGGAGCGGAGAAATGTGCGGATGACATGACAACGGGAGGAATCTAGGAGACACACCGGCAGGGGATTAGTGGTGGCCTGCGAGGGGCGGGACGCGAATTATAGCGACCAAAGGGGCGGGGTCAGCGGGGGCGGGCCAGTAGTCACTCAAGCATTCCATTTAAATCCGCTGCGATATTGTAAGTTGAATAAGAAATTCCACACATTACACATAAACACTCTTTGAATACATTTTAGATTGTTGAGCAAGACCACAATTCCCACATGATACTAGTCTAATAATACTACGATTGTAGATGATTGAGCGAGCGAGGATACAATGTACTCATATCCTATATATCTGGAACATGCACGGAAGAGACTGGAAATGACCGTGATAAAATGATTGGGTTATCACAAAAGGAAGCCGAGGAAATCACTCTAAAATACCAGCTCACAGAAGCCATGACGCGACTGCAATTATTACTGCATAAAGCATAATTACGGTTGGTTACAAATATAGAAAGGGGTTTCATACATCGAGAGAGCTTGAATCGCTTCATTGAACAGGGAGGAGAGAGAGCGAGGGAGAGAGAGAGAGAGAGGGGGGAGGAGAGATTGAAATGTGAATGGCGCGAACAGCATTTGATTAGATGTTATATGTACTCGACAGCATCAGGCGCATGTTTACAAGTTTCAGTCACTCTTAGAGCAGCATATGCAATCACTTACACACTTACTGCACATCCCTCTTATACAAATCTTGCCAAGAAGCAATTCCGAAAAGAAAACATATTTCCAAGGGATTAGATTAGGGATGAATACGGAGAGAAAGAGAGAGAGAGAGAGAGAGAGAGAGAGAGATCGAAAGAGAAAACATCCATTAGCTAATCTACACTGTGCCAATATTTTTTGTGACGCCAACTCAATCTGTGAAAAACAGGTAGCAAAGGTGAGAGAGAGAGAGTGTGTGTGTGAGAGAGAGAGAAGATTGGAGTAAAAAAGGGAACACTGTATGTAATAGCTGTTTCAAGCAATATACGAGGATTGCGCTACGACCGCGTTCTTCTTGATTACAACGACTTCTTTGGAAAAAGGATGGGTTCAGTTCAGAGACTGAGAAGACGGAAGCGAGAGGAAGTGAAAGAGAGAAAGATTGGAAGAGGGAGATGGGAGGGAGAGAGAGAGGAGAGAGAGAGAGAGAGAGAGAGAGAGAATAGAGGATGCGGCCGGCCAAGCATGCGCGCGCTTCCCTCAAAACAGACTCGATTCAAAGGCTTGTTCTTTGCAAGAAAACCCCACCCACGCAAGTAGCCAATTGCGCGTATTCAGCAATGTACCAAACTGTACGTGTCGGATTCCATTTTGTTCCGGTTTGTTCTTTTTATAAAAAAAAAACTGAATGTTTCGGTTTGTTCTTTTTATCAAAAAATCGGACATGATGAATGATAAATCTTCATTTTTATGCGGGATGACTACATGACTAAAGCAATGCATAAACAACCGTTTTTAATCCGCTCGAACCACCGACACTTTGCATGATTGGACCACCCACGACGTCTTCTTTTCTCTCTCATACATACTCATACATAGATCCAATGCAACACTCGTTAGCGAAAGAAGCGAGCGGGGAATACTAACACGAGAACATAAGATATTCCGATCGCGTCGTGACGAATTCGACAGATGATAATCATGTGATAGCGGATCACATTTTCATCATATCGACTCTATGACGTCCAAGATACTCTTCCTGCTGCTCATCCTTCAGTCAGCGGTAAACAATCAGACTTATCACTTATCACTGCAATTGCCGTATTTGCATTTTTTCAGGCGCTAAAGCCGATTCGCATTCTCGAACTGATGGCTACATCGGTGAATAATCTTTTAAAAACATAATATGACTAATCTCAGAGTCCGAGTTCATTCTACACAATGCAAAATCCGGAGTTCTTTACCTCGAAAGATTACAAAAATGAGCTGAAAACGGACGCCAGCGCAGTGAGAGAAGCACTAGCTGCCATGGTCAAAGTAAGTTCATTATTATACATTAATCCAATGTATAAAATGATGACTAATTATGTATTTACAGAACTTGAAACTACACGCATCGCCCTCTATTCGAGCGACTTTTGCGAAAGAGTCGAAGGAGTGGGAGACAGCGGAAGGACTGAGGAGAAGTGGGTGAGTGGAGTGAACTATTATCTTTCAAAAGTACTTCCAAGTAAAAGTAGTTGGTTTGTACCGTTGTCTCAGTTGAGCAAAAGGACTGACATGTTTTCAATGGAGACATGTGCCAACAGGCTCTCTCTCTCTCATACCAGTGCAAAGCGGCCATATTATAATGAACGCGTTTACGAAGTTATGCAGTTATTATCTAAAAGCATAACTTCTGTTGTAACATAACACGTCGAATAATGCTGAGAGCCTGTTTGCACATGTCTCCATTGAAAACATGTCAGTCCTTTTGCTCAACTGAGACAACGGTACAAACCAACTACTTTTACTTGGAAGTACTTTTGAAAGATAATATCTGTCCTTTCCTTAAGTTTTGTTTCACAAAATTACATTTTCATACACGTTCGCGATTCGCTGCGAGGATACCGACGCGCACCCGCTATTCGCCTATCTCTCTCTCTCTCACTCACACACAGAGGGGGCGGGGCGAAAGCGATTGTCCGACGCCCGACACCAATCTCAATCCGCACTCGAATGCGGACTCTCCGTATCTCGCTTCAAATTCAATCAAACTCAATACAACTTTCTATAACTCTATCGAATAGAGATGTGAACGCAATGTAACAGTGGAAATCACTTCAAAATGAGGAAAAGTGCTTCATCCGAGAAAAGTCGTTTTTGAGCATTCTAGCGCGCGGGGACATCCAGTACAAACGAGAGGGCGCTGGCGCGCCCTCTCTAATTCACAACTCCGTTTACAATTCCCAATTGTCTTCCATCCGATTTCCATTCATTTGTTTGTTTTCCCCATCTTAGAGTAATACACATACACAAAGTACATTCGCTTATGGAGTTATTGAGTGTGGGAATAAGCAGATATATGAAATGTGATGATGCACATTTTTGCATATTGAAATGAAAAACAACCCCTTCAGAAATCGAACGCCATTGAATCACTTATAAGGCTATCAATAACCCTGGAATCCTTTGCATTAAGAAATCGTGCGCATAGTTATGTTTATGTACATATTTAGCACTAATTGAAGTGTATCATTGAAGACAAAAGACGTTGAGAGCAATGGAAAAAGCCCCGCAATCCATCTCATACTCACGAAAGTGCAATCGTTTAGTGGAGAAGGAACGAGATGTGTGTGGGGAGAGACGAGAAACCTCATGTTCATGAACTCATCTAATTATTCACATCTCTATAATATGAAATAATATTTACGAGTGTAATGTCACAAAGGAAGGCGAGCGTTTTGAGAGGAGACACGTTTCGGTTGACTGCAGGAATGAATAGAGTGCAGTGTCGTCTTCTCACAAAAGAGCCCACTCAAAAAACATCGGAAACAAAATCTGTCTTCCCCTCCTTCCTCACATAACGTATACGTGTTGTGTAAGAGAAAAGAAAGAAATGCGTAGTCACATTTCTTAAACGACTGCACTTCACATACGTTCGTGTTATATTGGTTTACCAGTGTCCCTCACATCACAATCGCTAGTGCTTTAGTGCTTCATTCCTAATTAGGAAGCG